>JAJEJO010000294.1:810356-1014110 GCA_020662805.1 Glaucomys volans
TTGATTGCTTGTAGATCTTCCTCTGTAAAGTGTCTGTTCATTTCCTTGGCCCATTTATTGATTGGGTTATTGGTGTTCTTGGTGTAAAGATTTTTGAGTACTTGGTAGATTCTGGAGATTAGTGCTCTGTCCGAAGTGTGTGTGGCAAAGATTTTCTCCCACTCTGAAGGCTCTCTCTTCACATTGCTGATTGTTTCCTTTGCTGAGAAGAAGCTTTTTAGTTTCACTCTATCCCAATCATTGATTCGAATTGCATTGAATTTGTATAGTGCTTTCGGTAGTATGGCCATTTTGGCAATATTAATTCTGCCTATCCAAGAACATGGGAGATCTTTCCATCTTCTCAGACTTTCTTTAATTTCTTTCTTTAGTGTTCTGTAGTTCTCATTGTAGAGGTCTTTCGCCTCTTTTGTTAGATTGATTCCCAAGTATTTCATTTTTCTTGAGGCTATTGTGAATGCTATAGTCTTCCTTATTTCTCTCTCAGAGGATGCATCACTTATGAATAAAAATGCATTAGATTTATGAGCATTAATTTTATATCCTGCTACTTTACTGAATTCATTTATGAGTTCCAGAAGTTTTCTGGTGGAATTTTTAGGGTCTTCTAAATAGAGAATCATGTCATCAGCAAATAGGGATAGTTTGAGCTCTTCTTTTCCTATTTGTATTCCTCTAATTTCTTTGGTCTGTCTAATTGCTCTGGCTAGAGTTTCAAGGACAATGTTGAACAGAAGTGGAGAAAGGGGGCATCCCTGCCTTGTTCCAGTTCTCATGGGGAATGCTTTCAATTTTTCTCCATTTAGAATAATGTTAGCTGTGGGCTATTTTTTAAAAAATTCGCAGATAGAAATTTTGAGATTTAAAAAAGTCTGGAAAAAAATGGACTCCAAATGTCAGAGATCAAAAAAGTGAACATCATAATATGGATATTCTAACACCAACCCCCCAAATTAATTTTATATCACCCAATCTTTTAGATTCTCCAAAGAAGTAGATGAACATTTATGTTTTGTTGTTAGAAATATTAAGATATGAAAATGCGCAGTTTACATTTCATAAGTGAATACTTTTTTAGGAAAACAGGCTATTTTATGTTCCAAAAGTTTGTTTGTGAATAAGAGAATACTACAACTCAAACCAAGGCACTTGGTTTAATCATAGTTGTTAGAATATATGAAATGTCAGTGACTTGAGCTATTGAGTATTAAATATTTTAACATGAAAAAGTCATTTTGTAAGTAAGTTGGTCAACTGGAACTACACCAAACCAAGCCTTTACTGGATGAATAAAATGTTCCCTGGTTAAATTCAAGTTTATATCTGCTTTTACCATTCCATCTTTGTGGGACAACCAAATTTTTACTTGACTACATGCAAATTCTTAGGGAGTTCTCTGTATAATTTAACTTGCCTGTATTTTATGTTAATAACAAAGGAAACATTTCTCATACTCATTAGATTGTTTATTGTATATATGAGTAAAAATATATAAACCAAGAGATAAAGCAAATGTTTCAAATTTTAAAAACAACTCCTATTATTGAAGAACTTCTGAAAATAATCTCATAGTTCTCTAACTGAAAGAATTATGATTACCAAAATCCTTCTCTATAGTCATCACTTTTCCTCTATCATGGTCACTTATTTTGAATTCGGACATGACATAGGACAAAGTTTGCTGGAGGTAACAAATTTTAAAAAATAGTCTTATGTACCTTCTTTTTCCCAAAATTTTTATCTAATATAATAGTCAACATTGGTAGTCAGAGTTTATGTTCAAACACCAGTTTATACAGTTTTTACTAGCTGTGCTCCTTTGGGTAAATTGCTTAATTTCTTTCAACCTTTGAGAACCATACAATTGTTCTGCTTGCTACCTTCTGGCATTTTCCCCTGGCCTCAGGTAGTTTCCTCACATGCATGCACTGATTAGTACTCAGTTAAATTTAGAGAGGTATCATTTGTAGATCCTCACCATTCTTTTTTAGCTCTTTGTTACCCTACCTCACATATTCTACCTATGTCAGCATCCCTAGACTCTGAACTCTTTGCTCAGGGATCCTGTTTTCTTCTCTATAAAATGGGAGTTAATGTTATGGGTCTTAAATGAGACAATATATCCTCTATTGTAAAATGAGCATTCCATAAATGTTGGTGGTAGTGATGATGCTCATAACAGTAATAAAGGAAATGATGTGGTGGTTTTAGTAATTGGAATTGAAATGTCTAGTTGTGTACTTGTGTACCGAAGAGAAATTCTAACTGAACACACCTAGAGGATTTCCATTGTCAGCAATGATGGAAGAACAGGGATCATGCTTCACTTCCCAGGTTAAACAAGTAAAACTCAGGACAATACTATATAAAACAGTGGTTTTCAGGCATTTATAATAGGAGTACATGGCAGTGATCCCTGAAAGAAGTGAAACAATGAAGGGAGCCCTAGACTTATTCCAGCATAGGGTCTAGAGGGAGTTTCCAGGCAACTGTAGAGGGAACTTACAGGATCCCTGAGTAGAGAAAGAGTTCAGAGTTTAGGTATGCTAATATAGGTAGAATTTGTGAGGTAGATGTCAAAGGGGAGAGAGCTACACAGAAAGAGAATGCTGAGGCTCTACAAAAGAGTCCTCCGTGTGTAATACTGATAAGCAAGTACACACATGTGAGGAAACTACCTGAGGCCAGGGAAAATACCGGAAGGTAGAGGGCAAAGCAATTGTATAGTTCACAAAGGTTCAGCAATAGTTTGCATTCCCAGAATGCAGACGTCTCCTGACATGCAAGGCAAGTACAGTTCCCAAAAGGGTATTTGCCTCATAGTGAGGCCAAATTATCTCTAGATTAATGGCTGTTCTGAACCTGCGTAATAAATCTGAGACGTGTGCCCAAAAAGGACCAAATTATTTTGAATCTCAGAACAAAGTCCACAAATATTTAAAGAAATACATAAATTCTAGCATCTGAATATGGAAAATTTACAACATGTAGCATCCATTCAATAATTACCAGGCTTGTAAAGAAGTAAGAAAATAGGAATAATGAGAAAAATCAACCAATTCCGAACAGATTCCAAAATGATGACAGATAATAGAATTAATAGGTAAAATAGTAAAAGCAGCTATTATAGGAGACTTCCAACTGGACCCAAGTGAGGAGATAGGCAAATCTGCTCTCTAAAGAGTACCTATGAAGCTGGACAAAGTTGATGAAAACTACCATCTCAGCAATCTGAAAATTGACTAAAGGCACATATATTCTGAGGAAACATTTATGCTTCTTACATGTAAGAACAGTAAGAGTGTGTGGAAATTTTTGGCCTAGGGCTACTTGTATTTCCCTTATCTCCAGGCTCCGTACAGAGTTTTTCAGGCTAGGGTAAGCTAGAAGAACCAACAGTAGCTATGACATGTTGGTAAAAGATTCACTGTATTCAGAGTTGGAAGGTGATACCCATGCCCAGTGACATTGTTGATAGAAGTGGTAATCATTGAATTATAAGAATAAATAATAAATTAGAGCATATTGAAAGCTGAAAAAGATGTTATAAATTCCATATGTTCAAAAAGATTAAGGAAAGCATATGCATGATAAACCAAGATATAGAAAAACCTAAATTAATTGTCTAAAACTGATATTACACAGTTCAAGATGAAAATACACTAGATGGGATTAGTAACATCTGGGACATGGCAGAAGAAAAGATTAGTGAACTTGAAGACATAACAATAAAATCATCCAAAATGAAATACAAGAAAGACTGATCAGTACTTTGGGTCAACTTAAATGCTTTAATATTTGCAATTGGAACCCCAGAAGGAGGAGGAAAGAAAAGAAAATTATATTTGATGAAATAATGGCTGAGTATTTTCCAAATTTGATGAAAACTCTGAACTCAAATATTTTAGAAGCCCAATAAACCTTAAGTAGTAGAAAAAAGGAGAAAAATAATCAAATGCTTAGCATGTAAATCACTATTATTTAGATAGGAGTAACTGGCCAAATACTCTTTGAATAAAGGACAAAAAGAGTAAATTGCAATTAAGTACATCAGATAATTTTGGCATCCATAATAAATATACCTATTTCTTAAGAACATGTCCCATATCTAAATATATATTTAAAAAATTGCAAAATAGATGTGACATCATTACATTATCAAATAAATGAATTGTTTTCTCTGGTAGTTTGATAGAAAAGGGGCCTGAGTTTGGAATTCAGTAAATTAGAATTCAAATTCTTTCATCCATGCATGACTTTGGAGAAGTGATTTTGATCATTCTGATCTCCATTTCCTCATTTGTAAATGTAGGGTACCCCTGCCTCATGGAGCTATTTGGTGGCTAAATGAGGCAACGTATGTGAAATGCCTCAGAGCGTGCTTGGTATGTTATCACTTCTCTGTGCTCACTGTTTTTCTTTTTCTCTTTCCAGTCCTCCTTCTCAAATGATATTTTCTGGCATCTCTTTTTGTTCCCCCTTAATCAGTGGTATTTGTACTGAAAGAGACCTTAGAGATCATTTAGTATGAGACCCTCCTTTTTATAGATGAAGAAAAAGAGCCCCAGCGAGATGACGTGTTTACCAAGGGAGAGAATGTTCTGTTACCAAACTCTATTTTGTATTTTAAATAAGGTGACATTAAAATCCAGTTCTCTGTGCCATCTCAGAAGCAAAATACGAGTTAACATTTGCTGATGATTTTATTTCAGAACATAATAATGCAGATCTTAAAATTGAACATTTAAATGAATATGCTCATATTATAACCAAATTTCTAGGATGATAGAAGTGTTGTTATAGGTATTTTATGGCAGGATAAATGAGACAAAATGAAGGCAAGGAGCTTAGCTTTAAAGTTCCTAGCTAAACTAGAGTTACAAGCCAGCTATTTGAATACTGTGCTCAGTGTAGAGGGATATGCATCTTAAAATAGACCTTCCGTAAATATATGTAGCAAAGAATACAACAAGACATCACTTTAAACATGAAAAATAAATTGCATAGAGCATAGTATGTAAAACATAATTATAATGTATGCTTGCTCTTTGCAAAAATTAATTTTAAACATGAATAGAGACCAGAATATAGACCACAAAGAGAGCCCACACCCAGAAAGCCACATAGAAGCCATGGTGTGGCATGTGGTCCTGTGGGCTGGGGCCCAGATCAGAAGAAGGCTTTCCATGTTTCCATTTTTAAAATACTTGCAATTGTTTGATTTAAAATATATATTAAGAAATTAGCTGCAGACACTATTTATAGTTACAGGAACTTTTCAGAGAGAATAACACAAAAGCACTACAGAGCTACTGAAATTTTAAATAATTCTTTGTAAATGCCCTAGGTTAATTTAGATCCCTGAAAACACATTAGGAAATTAAGCTGTAATGTGAGCTAATTCAGATTTTAATTTGGCAAAAAGAATGATCCAACTACACAGTTAATGTAAATAGAAGCATAACACAGGGAAATTAATGAGGTTTCCTTCCGATGAATCTTCAAGGAGGTAGATAATTAGCTTCTTTTGTTATTATTGTAGGAGAATGTAGCATTGTCTCTGAGGTGTAAAATAACTGTGGCTTACTAAGTGATAATGTGCTTCATTTGTCTTTTTTAAAATAATTATTTATGTTAAACTCTTGCAGGATGAAGCAGCAGCACAGCCGCTGAATCTCTCATCCCGACCCAAGACAGCAGAGCCCGTGAAGTCCCCAACATCTCCCACACAGAGCCTCTTCCCAGTCAGCAAAACCAGCCCTGTCAATCTGCCAAACAAAAGCGGCATCCCCAGCCCCCTTGGAGGAAGCTTGGGAAGAGGATCCTCTTTAGGTAAATGGAAAAGTCAACACCAGGAAGAGACATATGAATTAGGTAAAAGAAAGCAAACCTGATCCTCATTTGCAACCTGTTCCTTAGTTAAAGATAATCCCCTTTCCTTTGTACTGAAACATAGCCCAATTTAGTATCCTAGGTGATCAGAACTTTTGGAAAAAGCCCTAATATTAATCCCAGTGGAATGGGTTCTTTAATAGGTGATGAGTTAGATCCAGCAAGTCACAGACTTAAGAATTTCTGTGTTTGGTCAGTGCTTTGCACCTAAAGTAACACTCCAAAGGGCCTTAGAACCTGACCTCAAAGCTGCCTATCAAAAGTTTAAACCTTTTCTTTTAGTACTAGGGATTGAACTCAGGAGCACTTGACCACTGAGCCATATCCCCAGCCCTATTTTGTATTTTATTTAGAGACAGGGTCTCACTGAGTTGCTTAGCGCCTCACCGTAGCTTTGAACTCCCAATCCTCCTGTCTCAGCTCTTGAGCCACTGGGATTACAGGCGTGCGCCACCATGCTGGCTAAACCTTTTTTGAAATTTCATATTTTCTTTTCAAAATGTATGTGAAATTCACATGTTATCCTTTATTAGCTTTGCATTTAAACAAATATAAATGACACACTTCAATAACATATGAACTAACATTGATATCTAGGAAGCTATATCTTGTACTCCTCCATATATTGTCAAATATCTCTAGGAATATTCACACCTTTGTGTGAAAAGTATAGAGGAAAAAAACATGGGTTTTAGAAATGAGACAGGTTTGGATTAAGAGCCTTTATTGGCTAGTGGCCCTGGGAAATTTATTTAATATTTTAAAATTCAGTTTCCTAATCTCTGAAAGGGGAATAGTATGTCTTAGTTCATAGGTTGCTATGAGGATTAAAAGAGAAAATTGGATATTAAGTGCCTAGGACAGTGTCTAGCACCTAGAAGATGTTCAATTTTAAAAGGCCAGCATGAGTAAATACCAACACATCTATAAATACAGGTAAAATGAAACAATAAATATGAAAATACCTGTCCGTAAGAATGTTCCAGAAAGCATTAAAATTATTACTATACTTTTTATAAGTCTTAATTTTCTAATAAAAACATTGAGACTTGAAGAGGTTAGGGACTAGATCTAGCATTTCTTTACCATGCTACCTTCCTTGTATTATTGAATCCTAGAGCCTGAAATTCTCCTTATTCTAGATAGAATAATGTGCAAGTGTAGCCATTTATAGTTTACAAAAAATCATTGCTTATTTTCTCATTTGATTTCAATAATTTTATGAATTAGGTGATGCATTTTTAGGATACTAGTCACACAGGTAAAGTAAACTCTTGTGATTCTTACAGGTAAAATGATTTGCCCACAGCACAGTAGCTAGTAATTAGCAAAGCCAGAACCAGAATCCAGGTCCTTTTATGCACAACTCAGTGCTCTTTTTGTAAATTTGTTGAAATATTTGCTGAACTGTGCTGAGCCTAAGTGAATCTTTTTATAAGGAGACATAAATCTTCCTCTTGAAATTTGGGATATGAGGATCTCTATAGCAGCCTATTCTTATTTTATGTCAGGATGCCTCCTTCAGGGATCCAGAGATTTTCACCTCAAGTCAGAGAGAAGAAAATCATTTCCAGCATATGAATATGAAGAACATCCTTTGATTGGATTTTTTTTGTTGTGAGATGAGAGGTCAACAGAAAGATAAATAATAGACTTGATCTTGAAATGGCCCTCCTATAATTCACTTCTTTATTTTGTTCAGAAAGCATTTGTTTACTGTACTAAGCATTGTGAAGGACAAAGATGACTATGTCATAGGCCCTGCTGGTTCTTTTGGAACTTAGACTTCAGCAGAGCTTATTTGCTAGGTCATGAACCAGATGGGCTGAAGCAATAGCTCCTGTAGTCACTCTTGTCCAGATGATATTGGATAGAAATGGTCTTTTTTTTTTTTTATCAGAAAAGCCCAAAGATAAAAGACATTTTTTAATGTCCTAACAAGTAACTGATTTGTAAAATTGTCCCATAGATAACCTTGGGATTTTTTTCCAAACTCACACATATATGTACATGCACTGCACATAAAAGACACATTATGTGAACTTGATTGTAGTCTGATTTCCTTTGTCCCTTCTGACTATATGAGGTGTACACACATACACACACAAACATACATGCCTATACACATGCACTGTGAAATGCTCATACCACTGTGCCCCAAACAAGAGGACATACTAAAATTTGCCACAGCAGCTGAAATCTCTCTCATCAAATAATTGCCTGTTTTTGTCAAAAATTGGAAAACTTATCCAAAGGATTCATTTTGCCTGCAGTAAAATGCAAGATATGAAAGGACATTAGTCAATTTCATTTTGAATCTTTTCCCTCTGTGTTGCATGGAATATAATAAAAGCAAATATTTATTCTTACTTTATTTGAGCCTTTGTACTTATGTGAAAACCATTTCCACACACATGACTTCACTGTCATGAGGATAGGGAGCAGAGAGCAGTGGGTATTGGGGGTGGGGGTGGGGAATGGGTCATCCTTCTCTTGGTAAACAACTGAGGCGGCATGATGAGAAGAATGCTTCATTAGCCAGCCAGCAATTGGGGATCTGAGAGCATGGTGTGTTCTTACCACCCCCTCACTCCTGCAGTGGACACATGAACACACACATACAGATGTCACTAAAGTACACATGGAGCCTCATGGATTTTTTCCTTCTAAAAAAGAAACAGGTGTGCCCTTCCTATATGGGCACACCAAATATAATGGGGTACCTGAGTGTACACTTCCCTGCCTCCCCACTACATTCTCCTATCCCTTTCCTCCACACCAAACCCTTTGCCCCCAGAGGAAGCAAGACCATATACAGATTGTGGATAAAACTAGAAGAGGTATCTCCCCCAAGTAGATACACAATTGAAATCTAGTGAGAAGATGGGTAGCCAGAACCCACGTAGACCTGAGTGCTGGGCTATCCTCCAAGGGCTTAAAAGGATCAGAACCAGTTGCTTGCCCTGGCTTTCTGTGTGCTAGGCATTGTATTGTACAGCTTTCCTAATAACAAATATGCTACTTCCTTAATCAGAGAATGTAGAATTCCACAGAAGAGTGCAGAGTAATTCTTTTCATGAGTTTAATAATGCATCCTGTATATGCAGATATCCTGTCCAGTCTCAACTCCCCTGCCCTGTTTGGGGATCAGGATACAGTGATGAAAGCCATTCAGGAGGCTCGGAAGATGAGAGAACAGATCCAACGGGAGCAACAGCAGCAACAGCCCCATGGTGTTGATGGGAAACTGTCTTCCATGAATAATATGGGACTTAACAACTGCAGGAATGAAAAGGTAAAACTTGTTTCTCTCCTTCACTGGTTCTGCTAGACCCATTGGTTTAATGTCATCTGTTCTTTCCAGACTCCCAAATATCAACCTTCAGCCAAAATTTGGGCTTCTAGCTTGAGGGCTGTCTTGTACTTTATTCAAATCTCTGGTGTGTCACATTTACTGCTGATTAACAAATACACACAGCCTTTCTCACTTGGTGTGGGATCTGCCTATTGATGTCTTTCTGTCACATTCTGAAATGTATCTTAAAATAAAGTGTATATATTATGTTATTAGAATAAAAACAGAGTATCGACATTTTAGAAAAGAAAACATATGTGCTCATGATGAAGGCTATTAAGATATCATAACCATTAAAATTTATACTAAGTTTCCAATCATCCAGGGCAAGACACAAAGCAAAATTCATTTACTTATTTTTTGACTCACCAAATCATTTATCCAGTATCTATTCTATGATAGACTCTGTCCCAGATAGTAGAGATATAGCAGTGAGCAAATCCAAAAAGTTCTTGCTCTGGGAGAGCTTATATTCTAGTATGGGAACACAGATGATGATGAAATAAGAAATTAAATATACAATGTAATGCAGGAGGTGAATAAATGCCATGAGAAAAGCCAGAAGCAAGCAAAGGGTGGTTATTTTAGATGGAGTGGTAAGGACTCTCTGGGGAAGTGACATTGAATAGAGACCTGAATGAAGCAATGGTGACCTAAGAGAAGAATGAGGAAGGTTTTCCAGGCAACAAGAACAGAAAGCATAGAGGCTAGTGTTGCCAGAGGGGTGAGAGGGAAGAGTCAGCAGGGTGACATGAAGAAAAAGTGATAACCCAGACTAAGCATATTAGATCTGGTGGGCCCTGGAAAGGCTTTTCATTTTGTCCTGAATGTAATAGGAATCCCTATACAGGTTATGTCCAGGATGTTGACATGATCTGTTTTATATATAAGAGGATTCATCATTGTGTCTTCTGTGGGAAAATGGACTATAGGAGGTAAAGCATGGAAACAGGCAGAGTAGCTGAGGCTATTCTAGTAAATGGGGTAAAAAAATTCTGGTTATCTGATAGAATGAAATGTCTATTTTTTTTTAAAGATACAAAAATACTTTCCCAGTGCTAAATTGTGAAAGCTTTCATTTTTTTTAAAACATGGAACTATATAGGGACAAATGAGTAGCATGATGGGCAATGTCTTTGGTAACAGTTTTAGAGTAAGATCTTTAAAAAATATTTCTCTTCAGTCAAGGCTGAAAATATAACTTATGAAGTCAGGGCAAAGAGCCTCTTCCTCATTTCAGTACTTGCCAATTCTAGCGTGTAGCAGAGTCTCCATCCATCTGAATAAAACTTGTAGTTCCCCCAATTCCTGGAAGGATTTTTAAATTTGCACATGAAAAAAAAGTCAGAAGTATGTGATTCTGTGTGCTACAGGCATTTGAATACATACCCATAACCAGGGTGTTTATTTTTTAATATGTTTTCCTGTGTTTCCTTCTTATAAGATACAGTGATGTGAGAGTCTGGAAATGTGGGTGTGTTCATTTCCTCAGGCTGCTTTGACAAATGACCACAAACTCAGTTGCTTAACACAACAGAAATTTATTCTCTCTCAGTTCTGGAGGAAAATCCAAATGGGACTTCCAAAGTGTGTATGTGATCAAAACCCTCACACACATTAGGAAGTTTAGCTCTGAGAGAGTGTTGACTTCCCAAGGCTTAGTAAAGAATTTGATTTTACCCTCAGTTCCCACTGTACTGAGTTACTCACGTTAACATCATGTATACATGCTTCTTTTGTGTTCTCTTAGCATGGTGTGTGTCCCTCCACTTTTCTTGACAAACTTGAAGGCCTGTTTACTTTTAGAGACTTTGAATAAGTGCATCACTTATTAGGGGTAAAGACACATATGCCTTTTATATATAAATTGGTGGTAGGTCTTTTGGTGTCTGGTAAGCTATATACTTTTGGATACTGAGATTAATCATATAAAATGCTGTTTCCTTCTTCTGCTCAATAAGTGTGTGCCCCATTCCCCTCTAAGTGCCTTATCCCATTTTGGAACCTTGGCAGTGGTCTCACAAGGCAGAAGCCCTCTTTAAGATCTGCCTGAGTAGGTGAATATGGATAGTGTAAGCTTCAGGACCATAGAGAAAGAAGAAAGCTTCATCCCCAAACATATTCTGCCACTCTATTAGAGAGAAGCTCATTTTGATCAAAGATAGTGTTCTACTCAGTGAAAACACCATGAATAACAAATTCAATTTTTGTGTGAATAACTGCTTTATGACATAGGTAAGTGGGTAAGTTTTGGCATGGGAGTGGAAAAGTGGGTTAAAAGCAAGAGAATGGGTACATGTACCATACCAACTTTACAGTTTTGCAAAGTGTTAATCCTAAAATTGGTTTGGGAAGAATGTCAGTGATTTTTAAAATTCTTTTATTTTTAAATTTTTATTAATTAATTTTGAAATTGCATTCTTACTGAGACTTCTAATAATAGAGAAAGATGTATGGTGAAAAGTTAATTCACCACACATCAAGTACCATTAATTACTCAGAAATTTTCTTTAAACAGTAACAATCATTAGTGATACAGAAATTTTCTTGGTATAGTCAAGAAAGCATTAATGAGTTTAAGGGAGTATATTCTCAACTCAGAACAGTAGTCACTGAGTTCTCATTTACAGACAATGTGCTATTTGGCAAATTGATGAACCTCTCTGAACCTCATTTTCTTTATCCATAAATGGAGGCAATCATTGAAGTTATAATAAAATAAGATATATGTGATTGCACCTCACTTAACTCCTGCTACAAAATAGGCAGTGCCTGGACTTTTTCTCCATACCATTAAACTAAATCATAAGTGATCCTTGAACATATAGAACAAATCCAGTTGTCTTCCCTTATGTGCAGGGGATGTACCATGTATAATATCAAACCCCACATATACTGTTTTTTTCTATGCAGACATAGCTTGATGAAGTTCAATGTAGAAATCAGGCACAGTAAGAGATTAACAACAATAACCAGTAATAAAATAGAACAGTGATAATAATATACTGTAAAAAGTTATGTAAATGTGCTCTCTCTGAAAATATATTTAACCTTCTTGAGATGATGTGAGATGATATAATAGGTATACGATGAGATGAAATGAAGTGAAGGGGATAGCCCTTGTTAGGGTACTATACAAGGGTTACTTGAACACAAGCACTGTGTATTTAGGTAGTGGATCTAATAATGGAGATGGCTATTAAGTGACTGATGGACAGGTAGCATATACAGCATGGATACACTGAACAAAGGAATGATTCAAGTCCTGCAGTGATTCAAATCTATGATGAGATTTCATCATAGAACCCAGAATTTTGTGCAATTTGAAACTTATGAATTGTTTATTTCTGGAATTTCTTATTTAATATTTTTACACTGTAGTTGACTACAGGCAACTAAAAATCTGGCAAGCAAAACTGCAGATGAGGAAGAGCTTACCTATATTGTATGTTTATTTTAATCTGCAAAGTTTTTCTTAAACACAAAGTGAAGAGGATGTTTGGTCCTTCTTGGCACCCAATTTCTTCATGGTGGTCAGGACATTGCTTAATTCCTCCAAAGTCCTCTTGGCCTAGATGCGTTTACCTACCTTTTTCTTGGTAAACTTGAGGTCCTGCTTGTCCTAAAGAACTTGAATAGCTCCATGGTAAATCTCTCATGTACCTTTGAAATCATATCCCAAATGAACTTTGTATACTTGGTGACACTACTATAATAAATTAAATATCATAAACCTCAAACAACAAAAATCGATTTCTTGCTGTTCCATAGGCCATATGTCTAAGATCAGCTTGCCTGCATGATCAGGTTCTTGTGAGGGCCCTCTTCTTGGCTCGCTGATAGCCACCACCTAGTTATATCCTCCTCCGAAGAAGAAAGTTCTCTTCGCCTCATCTTCTTAGGGACTAATTCCATCGTGGAGGCTCCACCCTCATCATCTCATCTAGTCCTAATCACTTCTGAAAGACCCACCTCCAATTACCATCACATTAGAGATTAGAACTTCAACATATGGATTTTGAAAAGACAAAGGAATTCAGTCCATTGCACCAAATATTTTTGAGTTTATATCATCAATTGGTGTTGAAGTTCAAATGTGAACACTATTAACTTCAAATTCTACAGATCAAGTATTTCTCATTGACTGTTCTTAATTCATGTGGGAGGAAGAAGTCTTGAGATTAGAATTTATAAAACATTATTTTGCTTTGGAAGACATGGAACAAAGATGAGTGATTAGGTTAGCATTGAAAAAAAGATACAGAATTGACCTAAAACTTATGTTGAACATAACTGAGTCCCTGAAGGTAAGTTGCAGAGTGGTTTCTCCAGAACCAAGAAATCCTGGGAGTCATTGACTCAGTAGGTAACTTCACTGGGCTTGATTTTAGGGAACTGGAAAAGTTCATTGTATTCAGGGATATTGTGTTCATAAGCCTTACTTCACACATTCTCCCTCCTGAATAATGTCCCTGTTCTAAACATACACTTTGTGGTTCTGTAGGTTTTGTTTAATATGGATAGTAGATATCAATTCTTCCTTATTAGGTTAGTCATGGTTAGAAGAATACATTAATAACAGTACTATCAGGCCCCTGTGATAGTATCTTTGGATCCCTCTTATGATTAAAATATCCAACTTAATTCATGAGGTTCCACAGGGATTCTGTGTCTTTTTTTGAGGATTAGATTTTCTTTTGAGTCAAAAGAATATGAAGTGCAATAAAGACTGGAAAATGGATTGTGACAAATTCAGTTTGTCTTCAAAATTGGCCGCCTTGGAATTATTATCTGTTTCCTTAAATGTAAAGAACCATAAATTAGATTTGTGAATTTGTTCTTTGTAATCCATAATATAGTTTTAGATAATTTTTCAGTGTTTCTGTCATAAAACCTCAAAATTTATTAAGCTTACTTCTCTCTCTTAAAAAGGAATGTGGACATTCTTTACAAGGGAATATGACCCTCATTTGGGTTCCCTGGGAAGCAGGCCATGAGATGGACATAGTGGCAGACTTGTTTTGGAGTGCTTTTGGGGCTTCCACCTGTGGAAGAGAGAGGGCCAAAGAGTTTGTGCTGTGGTGCAGTCTCCATTAAGGCCTCAGGCAACCCCATTGGCCATTCAGAATGGTTGCAGTGGAGTGAGAGGGTGAGTTTTTGTTTCAGCCAGTGCTTGGATGAGAGCTACTCTGGGAAGAGGACATGACCTTGGGTGAGGCAACTCTCTTCAGCTGAGGCAATGCCAAAGAGGGCCAACAGCTGAGGGCTAGCTACCAAAAGCATTCCCAAGAGCAGAGGGAATAAATCTTCCAGTCCTGAAGTGGGATCTGAGCAGCGCATCACATCATCCACTGTTGTACGTTACACTTGGTAATGTGAGATATGCATGAGACAGACTTTGTACCATATCATCAGCATGGGCTGACATTCACTGCTCAGGCACAGGGAGGCTGTGTCTTTATACCACATGTAGGCTCACTTATGTGTCCACTTAATTACCCATGGTGTGTTTCACTTTATTGGGCAAATCCTTATTTTGGCACTTTAAAATAAAACATTGTTGACTTGTTCGGCCAGAACGGCACCAATGGAGCTTTTCTGGTTGGCTGTGTTATGAGGTATTTAGGGTCTGTTAAATATATAGATTGTGGGGACAATAGACTGTAACAACGCCTTAGGAGCTGTTATGCTCCATCATTTTAACATAAGCTCTGTGCATGTCCTGTCGGCAGAAGTCTGAGTTACTGCCCTGGGTTTTAGCTTTCCACACCACCACCACCAGCTTTCTCCATCTGTAAGTACCGGTGCAATTAGATCATATGATAGGCTAATTGCTTACCAAATTTTGTTGCTTTGATATCTTTCTATAGAGAATATTTTCGTCATGACAATACACAGCAGAATAGTAATCAGCTGCTTCTAAATGTCCTCAGAACTAAGCTAAGGGCATCTAGATAAAAGAGAGGTGAGACAGAGTGGGCCTTCTTAGTTAACTGATCTGTGTTGAAATGTGTTCTATATCTTTTCTGACCTTTGATGTTTGAATGCTGACTCTGTAATTGGTTAGAGCAACTTTCTTGCATAGGTATTATGTGCCAGTAGATTACCTGCCAATTGCAGCTGCTCCTAAATAGGCAGATGACCCATCTATATCCATGTGGCCTGGTCTGCTATTCCCCTTATCTTCTGAGAATGGCTTGAGAAAATGCTTGACCTCATTAGAGGTCAAAATGAGCTATTGTGATTTCTTTCTTTCTTTCTTTCTTTTTTTTTTCTCAGTGCTGGGGATTGAACCCAGGGTCTTAGTGTTTTTGAGGCAAGCACTCTACCAACTGAGCCATATCCCCAGCCCCTAAAACAAGCTGTTATGAACACAATTATTGAACTTTACCTGCCTCCCAAGTATGACAGTGTGATTAAAACTGTAGAGTGGAAGAATTAAAGAGAACATCACATTAGATCTGGTGCAGTTGCTTCCACTTACATAAGGGAAAACTGAGACCTAGTGAAAGAAAATGACTTACCCACAGTCAGAGTGGATTCATGACAGAGGAGGAATTAAATCTCAGCATTCTTAACTATTAAGTAATGGTATTTCCATTTATAGAACAGTATTAAATTCCATGATATCTTTAAACCTATTCCATATAAATGTAGTTTTTACATTGGTGATCTTTAACTTTTGACGGAATGAAGCAAGGAATAATAAACACAGGCTGTGAGCAGAAAAGTGTTAAGCTCCCTGCTTTCTATATCCTTGTCGCTTGTCTATACATTTATCACTTTTGGTCTGGATAGGCACTCTTCTCTGCCATGCTGCACCCAGGTTCTGGCTCTGGAAAGATAATAGTCAGGAAACAGAAGATTGAATGATGCCAGGATGGACAAAGAAACAAAGGAAGAGGCTAAGTCAGAAGCAGCAGGAGAATGAGAGGTCATATAGTGGATTAAAGAGAACATGGACTTTGAAGTTGATTAATTTGGGTCTCAATTTTCCCTGTGCTGTTTTCTTACTGGGTTACCTAAGTAAGTTACCCAACCTGTCTGAGTTCAATGACCATATCTATAAAATGGAGGTAATTATCCTTTTCTTGAAGGGTTGTTTGAAGGAAAAGCTATGTACAGTGCACATGTCTTACACAAGAGATGCTCAACTAACATTTAAATTTGTTTCTCACTTTATCATCCATCCAGAGACAAATGGGTTGACCTGTTGTTCTTTGGAGCCATGAAGTTGTAAGACAGAGCTAAGGCTAGTAAAATCCTAACAGGCAGTTTCTTACAAAGTCAACATATGTGTTTTTCTTTTTCATTCTTATAGTATCTTGTATATATTAGCTACCTATTAGGATATGGCATGTGGTAATAATGTTCAAATATAATTTGTTAAAGTGTTAGAGAGTTCTTGTCCCTACTAATTTGATGTACTCTTTAATAAATTTCCATAAAAGCAAAATTCAGTCTATGATTTTTGAAAATACTTAACCTGATGCTTGTTAATAACTACATGCATCTATCATGCCAAAATGGTATTTTTTTCAATCAAGTAAATAGGAAAATAATAATCCAATCATTGAGACACATTGTAAACTTGTTCCTATTTACTCAAAAAGCTGTTGTTCAGTTTTTACAAGTGTAGATTCTTACTTCTCACCCATACTTTACAAAATATCAGAATAGTGCATCAGTATTATATTGATGTAATACTGCCCCCTCTTATTAGAAAAGAAAAACATACTGGATATCTTCGGCTTCTCATTGTCAATTGCCATAGCTCCTTGTTATTTATACAATTGATTCAGATATTCATTGTTGCATGACAGGATAAGTTTAGACAGAAGATCAATATAGCCACACAACAATAAGTGAAAGGGCCTTGTGAGCAAATTATTTAGCAACATGTGTTTGGAATGAATGAGCTCTTCATACAGCACACAGACTAGTGAGCTTTTGTTGTTTTCAAAGGTATTCATAGTACTAATTAATCAGGGGTATCATTTTTATGAGCAGTTGACAAACATGTTCAGTTACAGTGCTTGTCTATGTCAGTCTCTTTCCAAGGTGACGATAATGGGTGTTATGAGGAATGTGGAGCACATTAGAGGTTGTACAACAAGGGGACAAATTCTAATTGTAATCATCCTCATTTGCAAATCAGAACAGTAGTCAGTTTTTAAAAATCTGTGTATTACTTGACAAGGTATATTTTTGTAGTGCTTCTATGCTTCAAAAATACTATCTCCCTTAAAGCTTTCCAAATTCAGGGCTGTAGGAAGGATTGCTATTCCTGTTTCACAGATGAGGAAACTAAGACCAGCTCTTGATCACTTTACTCCAGCATTCCCTCTCTCCATCATCTCATTTGTCCCCTACAACTCTGTGAGATTGATAGGGCAATTTTACTTAAAATATAAGCCAAGAAACACATCTAAGTTCCAAACATCAATTTTAATGAAGTGAACACTAAAATCATGAGCTAAAGAAGTCTACCTAGACATGAATGCTTCCTGCATATTTCTTTGAAATGAATAGCTGTACTTGTGATAGTGTTTTTCTAAAAGAACATACACAGATCAAAAACGCTATCAAGTTAGAAAAAAAGCAATGTAAGTTTTATTAATGTTAGATTTTGCATTTGAACCAATAATATTGGGCAGCTATGCTGTGCTGTCTGTGGGCTCCTGGCTGAATGTAATCATTAAGTTCTTTTTATTTCTGTTGTCAGGGCTACTTGATTGGTTGCCTAGTTACTAGTTTAAGGCCTAATTCATAAAAAACAACAACAAACTTGTTTGGCTCTTTTCTTCTTTGCACTTTAAATGGAAAGAATGGTAAGAATTTATACAGGTTAACAAGGTTCAAGATACTTTTTAAGGATAGAGGTGGGGGTGGGAGCAAACATAAAACTTTTAGGTGTTTTTGTTGTTGTTGTTGTTGTTGCTGTTGTTGTTTTCATTTTGTACTTGAGACAGGGTCTCTCTGTGTTGCCCAGGCTGACCTCCAACTTGAGATTGTTCTGCTTCAGCCTCTGGAGTAGCTGGGGTTATAGGCATGTACCACCATATCCCGTCTAAAATTTTAGTTTTGTTTTCAAGTGTTTTAAGTCAAAATGCCACATCCAGTTAATATGTCTCCCAGTGAAAGGGCTAAATTTCAATAATTCTACATACATTTTCTGAAAGAGTTGTTAGTTTTGGTACATATGGAACATATCTACTAATCACAAGCATTTTATGGACCTAACCTCCCATTATGGCAGGTACTTTCTGATTTTTCCTCCTCCTGGATCTAATTTCTTCATCTTGCTGGACAGTTGTTCTCAACATTTTTGGTCTTAAAAATTATTAAAGTCCCCAAACAGTTTTGATTTATATGATATATATCTAGCAATATTTACCACTGTATATATTAGATTTTAAAATGGAAAATAAGAGGATTTATTTTAAGTAACAATAGATCCATTAGATATTGATACAGATAACATCTTTGATAATTCAGTATATATTTCAAAATAATAAAGCAGAAGGACAGCTTTGTTTTACTTTTTTTTATCTTTTTATTTTTTGGTACCAGGGGTCCTTAACCACTGAGCTACAATCCCAGCTCTTTTTATTTTTTATTTTGAAACAGGCTCTCACTTAAGTTCCTTAGTGCCTCACTAAATTGCTGAGGCTGGCCTCAAACTTGTGAAACTTCTGTTTCAGCCTCCTGAGTTGCTGGGATTACAGGCATGTGCCACCATGTCCAGCATTTTGTTTTGCATTTAAAAAATCTCTTTAATATTTAGCTTATTAGAAAACAGCTAGATTCTTATATCTGCTTTGGCATCCCAAATTTCTCATTGCCATTTGGCTTTGTGAGTACCATTTTGCACTCAAGAGAGAAAAGGAATGAAAAGGGCAAATAATGTCTTAATATTATTGTCAAAATAGTTTTGGTTTAGTGGACCCTTTCAAACCATCCACTGCTTTGAGCCTGCTGGGGGACATTCTTTGAACATGTACTATTCTAGATCATAACATACCTTTACCTCCATTAATGTGTTAATTGCATTCTGCTTAATTTTAAAAAGTCTTCACTGTTCAAACTGTGTAACGTTTAGAAATAAACTTTTAAACTTTTTATTCTACCTGAAGGAGCAATTAATTGCCTTGATGAAAAACAGATTTTGAGTGGTTTGAGGTGATGCCTGTAGTATATAAGAAAGAAAAACATGAAAACAAAAGAGGAGATAGTAGGAAAGAAAAATTAATGGTAGGAAAATAAGGTAAATATTTTAAGGTGAGATAATGTAAATGCACAAAAATTCTTATCTTTCATATTTGCTTAATTGCTAATGGGGGTCACAGACTTGATTGTGAGCTTCCTGATAACCACATAAAATGGAAATATATTACAAGACCCCCAGTATTTCTACTACATATAAAAGACAGCTTCTCAAGAGAAATGTGGATTTTCTCCTTAGAGTCCTCATAAAACTTGAGACACACCTGAGAATGTTCCTCAGTATTCAGTTGGAGAACTACAATAATTTTGCAGAGCTGTTTCTTAACAAAGCTTTCACCTATCTTTTAGATCAGTTTTTACTTAGCTTTTTTTGCCTTAGTTTAGGTAATGTGGCTGATATTGCATTTTTCTATGCTTTATCCCAGGGACATGCCTCTTTTTTTTAAATTCAATTCCATTTTTAATTAAGTACCTTACTACACATTGGACATATGTAGTAGAAAGTTCACCAGTGTTCAATCCTGGCTTTATCATTTATTAAGTTACTATCTCAGCCTCGTTTTCCTCATCCGTAAGAATGTCAGGATTTAAGAACTAAATGATACTATATCCAACCTCCTAATATATCATATACATATTAGGCATTTAATAAATGTTTCTTCCCTTCTTTCCTCCTTCCCTCTTTTCCTCTCTCTCTTCTTTCCTCCCCCTAATGCTTCTTCCTTTCCTTCCTAGCATCCCCCATCCACTTGATTAAGATCGTGTCTTCATCTGAGAAATGGTAATAGTCATAGTTTCTAAGCACAAGGTTTGTTCTAAGTTTTGATAAAGTAAACTATATGAGGGACCTTGTCCCATACCTGACACATAATTGGTTGAAAGGCAGGCAAAAATGGATCTTTGTCATAGATAGTGTATATTTTATCTTTTAGTTAATTGTAAGCCATTGGAAGTGTCTGTGGATCAGGCACATTTAACATGAACTATATTCTAAGAAGAATCCAAGTACTAGATTGGAGGGACCTTTAGAGAGGGGCGAAAGAGCGGAAAAGAGCATGTGTTTTGGACTCAAAGTAACCTGAACTTCAAGTTTTTCCTCTATGACTTGCTAGCTCTGTGACCTCTCTGAGCCTGGGAGTGATTGTCTGTGATTAATAATACTTAGTTCCCTTGGCTGTTGGAGAATTAATCAACAAACTGTAGCCTGTTCCTGTCTCATTTGTAGGATTTCTAAGACCTTTTCTGTAGGTAGAACTCCATTTGAAATTTATTATTGTTGTTTTTGTTTTGTTTTTATTTTTTGTTTGTTTGGTACTGGGGATTAAAACTAGGTTGTGCTTAACCACTAAGTCACATCCCTAGCCCATTTTTTATCTTTTACTTTGAGACAGGATCTTGATAATTTGCTTAGGGCCTCACTAAGTTACTGAGGCTTGCCTTGAACTCTCAATCCTCTGTTTCAGCCTCCCAAGCTGTTGGGTTACAGGTGTGTGCCATCATGCCTGGCTTCCATCTGAAGTTTTTTTAAATCCACCTTAGACATTTTTGCATTCCTATCCTTGCTGAGCACAGAGCCTGTTCTGTTGTCCTGGAAGCAAAACTTTTCCAGTTGATACACATTCAAAGTGCAGAGGAAGGATATATCACAAATTTAGTGGCAAATAACACTGTATTATCCCACATAAAGAAATTGATAAAGTATTCATGAAGAATATTCAACCTCCAAATTAGGTATGTTCCTACTACATGGTCTTTAGCATCCAATTTTTTTTTAAACGATTTTTAAATATCTAAGTGGCAAGAAAAAAAATCAAATCACTTATTGTCAGGAATTTTTCAGTTTTTCAAAAAAAATAAACATCAAAGAAAAATATATAGTTAATGATTATCATCAAGACAAAATGTTAGGCCTGAAGTGATTTGAGTGTAAGTTTTTGAAGATAAGACAAGACTAAGACTGTTTAAATGACAAATCATATTTTTAAAGCCCAACATTTAAAGTTGGATTCAGTTTTAAGTACAACCTTATCAAAGCTGAATCGATTCTAAACTATTTTCCTGTTTTCACCAAGTTCCTTGAGATAATACAAATGTCCTCCTAAGTCTGACAAAGAATCTAAATTTTGATGTTTAGACTTCTCAAAGAAATGTAAGCTGCCACTTGAAAATCTGCTGTGTTGTACTGCCTATACGCCTTTGGGCAATAGATTCATCTGGATTCCCTATGCTAGTAGGAAGGTCCTTCTCTTCAAAACTGGGTGAACTTCAGATTTCAATGTCTCATTTCATGGGTGTTGGCTTCCACATGTTCTAAAGATTTCTTCTGGGATCTTTGCCCTGAGAACTAGAGACCTAATGTTTGCTCTGTCCGTAGATTTCTGGGGACTCTGCAAAAATGTCTTAATCCTTACAGAATCGTAAGTTGACTGAATTTTATCTAGTCCAATGATGATAGGTCTTTTCCTCTCAGAGGTATGAGTTAGGGCCCTTTTCATTTTTATGGAAGTAAAAACTTGTAAGTTTAGCATTTTCTCACAGAAACACCATTACCCAGCTCTCCTTTAAGCCATCACACTATAAGAATAGTTGAATAAGAGCTAAAAGTGTCTTTCCAGATCATTTAGTACAGTCCCTCATTTTATAGATGAGAAAACTAAAGCAGAGGGACAAGTAGCAATTGTTCACATCCAACTGTAAGGTATGAGTGAGATTGGGACCAGACCTCCTCTTCCTGGCAGTCCTGAGTACTTTCCAGATACCAAGCTAATGTTCAAGTGGTCCTAAGATGATTATGGTGGTGATTCTGAAGTATCATATGGTCACAAAGTACTAAATTCAGTCTTAGTGATGCTTATATTGTTATATATTATAATCTTTGCAATAATGATGCTACATGTTGTAGTATATGTTGTGTATGATAACTTGACTAATCAAAATATATGGTTAAATAGAACATTGATTTTCCAGGCATGCCTAGTACATAGTAGATTCTTGAGTAATATTAACTGATTTAAGTTGATGCCTAATAGAATTTTTTATACTTTTATTTTCTATGAAATTTTACTTCCTGATAACTCACATTTTTTTAAAGATTTACCCTAAGTCTTTTTCGCAGTTGATAAAGTAGATAATATAATCGTTCTTTTACCTAGGAAAGTTTAGTTGCCAGTTGTAGTTTTAAGAATATCAGGGGAGTTAACTGTTTGTAGAGCATTTATTTTACATTTGTTAATTATTCTGTATTCTAATACATATAATTTTTTATTATATGTATTAGAGATGAGGATGAGGTTCTAAGGGCTCAAATCATTTGCTTACATGCACATAAAGTTGAGGCTCTGCAGAGTCACTGCTTTCAAATCCCACATTGTTTCCACAGTAGCTGATGGACTTCACCTTCCTCCCAATGCCAGTCTCTGCCTATGTGTCTTGGTGAACCCTGAAGATGATTCCACATGAGTGTATGTGTGCATGTGAGTGCACTGTGTGTTGTGTATCTCTGTCCAGGTTTATGTTTGTCTTTCTTATTGTGTGTGCGAGTCTGTCTGGATGTGTGGGTCTGCTTCTGTGTATGTATTTGTGTGTGGCTATCTGTCCATGCATCTGTTTATTTCTTTGGGAATGGGTTCCTGCTGTGTGTCTAACTCTGTGTATCTGTGTCTGTGTATTTGACCACATCTCTTCTGTGTCTATGTTTCAATCTGTATCTATCTGTCAGTGTGTCTGTCTGTAGGTTTGTCTGTAGATCCTTGTCTGTGTCTTTCTCCAAATCCATGTGTCAGTCTGTCTGGGTCTGTTGACTTGGGAGTGCGTCTGTCTGTAAGTCCCTGGGTCTGTGCTCTACTCCTTTTTTAAAAAATATGTATTTTTTAGTTGTAGGAGGACATAATACTTTCACTTTTATTTTTATGTGGTGCTGAGGATTGAATCCAGGGCCTCAGGCATGCTAGGCAAGAGTGCAACCACTGAGCCACAACCCTAGCCCATGTGTTCTACTCTTGATGGAGGTGGATATTGCTATACTTGATTATTTTCATTTTCAGCTGGAAGGCCTAGGTTCTGCCTATGGAGAGTATACATAAGAAGTCTGCACATGGTTGTAACTTATGCATTCTTTCCTTTACTGTTTCTCTCTCAACATTGTCTTGAATTTGATCATCAGCAATGTGTCATTAGTAGCACTCTGACAGAGGTTCACTTTTAGCTAAGATGGATTGCAGTGGTGACATTTGCAACTAAGATTAGAATTTCCCAAAGTACTGTCTTCCCATTATGGATTGAAATACTTGCTTTTATTTTTGGTATAACCCTGATTTGCCCTTTATGTCTTTTTTATAAATGATGTCAATAGCATTGGTTCTGAAAAAACACAAAGGGTGTCTTGTGTAATGCATTGCCCAGTGTCATTAGTTTCCCTCTTTGCCTGTAAAATTCCCTCTAGTTCTCACCAAAGAAGATCACTCTAAGTTGTTCTCTTCTCTTATTGAGAATCAACATAACTTTTATGAAAAGAGAAACCATGAATTTGGGGTCCTCTTGCATATATTGATAGTAATATATCAGCATTAAAATTAATCTCAAAATTTCCATCTGTAAAATGGAAATGATTTAAAGTAATACTTTGGTGAACTCTAACATTAAAAAATATCATTGGTTTATTGAGACCTTTTTATTCTTTTAAGAACATGAGTTCTCTGATCTTAGTAACATTCCTGCAAGAGAGATTAGTAGCAGGCTTAATCTTTCTTACTCTAGACTACTGATTTTAGTGCCATAAAATTATTTCCTTGGGTTTAGGCAAACATCAGGAATGGAAGAAGGAATGGAACCATTTTAAGTCAGCCATGCATAGGTCCAAATCTCATCTTGGCAGACTAATTAATGATTCCTTTACCTCAACAACACCATGTAGTACTAGTTGTCACCTGGGGCCTATTACTTACTTTCAAGAGCCTTTGTTTACTCACAGGGAGAGCGAAAATGATGACTATATCACACAAAATTGTGGGAAAGATTAAGTAAAATAACATGTGAAGCAAGCTGAACCCAAGTAAAGATTCTTCTGGCTTCTGTGTTGTTTGTAACATAGGACATCACAGGAGTTAGGTAGGAAATGCTCATTATCTGACGTGGGGTTTCTGTTAGATATTTGGCATTCAGAGACCTATTGACTGGTCTGTGTCCTGAAGGAAAGTGCAGTCTGATTTGGGGGATATACATAAAAGGGAACCTGACAGCATAGGTACCAACTGCCAAATGTGAGAAACAAGTTGTAAGAACATGAAGACAAAGGAGGCTTGCTGACCATGGCTGACTAGGTAGAAAGAGAGGTGCTAAGGAACAGGAAGGGCTTGAAATGCCCTGAGAAATGGACAAACAAGGCATTCAAAGGAGTGTCCAGGTGGGGCCCCAGTACAAGTGGGAATGAGGCATATGTCCTCTCATCTGGGGAATAATGGCTGGAGGACAGTTCTAACAGGGAAGGAGCAGGCTCCCAGTGAGGAGAGGGCAGCATTCAGGTGACAGAAGCCTTAAGTGCTAGGCTGAGAAATTTAACCCAGATTTGGTGTGTGTGTGTGTGTGTATGTGTGTGTGTGTGTAAGATGCAAGAGAGAAAATGAATAATAATGATGGTAGTGGTGACTGGGGTAAATTGAGTGCAGAAAGTCAACTTGTTACATAGCCACTATAGAAGTAATTGATAAGTGACTGTCAGTAGGAGAAACTTCAGGGATATAGGATTATAAATACAAATAGAATTTTGAAATAACTAACATAGTTTATAGGCATTTATGATTGATAAATAGTTTTATACAAAAGTCTCAGTGATTTTCACAAAAAATCTGTGAAAGAAGTATTATTATTACTTGTTGTTATCTCCCATTGGAGATTAAAAAACAAAAACAAAAACACTTTATGCACAAGACTGGGTTCAAATACCAGCTCTTCACTATATAAAGTCTACTTTCTACTATACCACATTGTAGGTGTCTATTATCAATAACTTCAAAGAAGGGCCCATGACTTTTTCTGTTCCTCTATAATGAGTCTGAAATACTCAGACATTATTCATTGAGTGCATGCTTAAGACTAGAAACCAGATTTTGGAAGTAGTAGTTACTCTTGTGTAGATAAAAATTTATTTTCACCTGAGTCTTTCTGTGCTTTGAATGTATCTGGCCTTCCTCAGGTAGAGGAAATTCACATTATAGGAGGGTTACTTCTTAGTAGACCTTGAAAAAATTCCTAGTTGATTTGCCTCACTGAGACTCTCTTGTCTTCTATTAGGGAAGTTGTAGGTACATTGCTCATATTCTGTACTTCTCTGTCTCTGTCTCCTTATATGTATGAAGATACAGTACTCTCCTTTCCTCTCTCTCTCTTTCTTCCTTTCTTTTTTTTCACTCTCTTTTCTTCTTCCCTCCCTCCATCCCTCCCTCTTTCCTTTACTTCTTACTACAATCCTATAGCTTACTGCAGTTAGGGAGCAGTCTCTGACCACTGATAATTTTTCTCCAAACTGTTATAGTTGCAAGAAGCAGCTTCTGTTTCTAGCATGAAAGACCTCCATCTCCCTTAGCACAATCACAGGAGCTCCTGGATGCACATCTCCAGTGAGAGAACCTCTGAAACTGCATGGGAATCATCATTCATGAAGGAGGTAACACAGGCATTGAGAGACAGGCAGTGCAAATTCATTCAGAATCTAATGCTCATTTGATTTATTTATGGCTACACAGTAAAGTCTTAGACTTCAATAGCTTCAGAAAGTTAAATTTATAAAATAGACATTGACTTGGAAAGCTTTGGAAGCAAACATGGACACTGAGCTTCCTGTTTCCATGACCTGTACCTAAAACTGAATCAACTCTCATAAATTGTCATGCAAAATTAAAAGGAATTCAGCCTGGATTTTGAAGCTGGAGACCTGTTTTCTAGGCTGTTATCTGTGGGATCTGTGGGGACGCTCTAATCGTACTGTACTTCAGTATGCTCTGTGGAATCAATTGACTATGCTTTGCTTAGAAGATACGGAAAGTAGTTATAGTTTATATAATGTTGATAGTCACCATGGTTGAACATGGGCCAAAATTTGATGTGCAGAGCAAGGGAACCCAGTGAGTAAATTGACTTGGAAGGGAAGCTTGCTGTTGTGTGCTGTCCTGCTCTAGTGTCATTGAATCATAAGACTCAAAGCTGGCTTAGGTTGGCAGCACAGATAAGTAGTCTATCCTCCCTACTTTTTCATAAATAAAACGATTTTTTGTTTATCATCTTTGTGGGTAGTGGTGGGAAGGAGAGTTTGCAGAAAGGAAATGAAGTCTTATTTCAAATTAATCAGGTCTGTTGCACCCAAGATCTTTGGAATATAAGAAAGAATTTGTATTCTCTCAAAGAAATGGCTGAGGTCTGAGAATTTGAGAAACATAGGTGAATTTCCCAATCAATACAATGAGATCAAAACACTGTGAGATAATGAATTTCATGTGGCTTTGTATGAACTGGTTTCTGAGAATCATTTTCTCAAATTTTTATAATATTAAAAGATAACTTAATGAAATAAAAATTATCTAAAACCAATGTTTGAAAGAATATTAAATATTGATGTATCTTCAAGTAGAAGCCATAGTAAAGGATGAAGTTTACAGTTAAATCAGTTAATTCAGAAAGTAAAGTATATGACCATGAAATTTAAAACAACTGAGAGTACAAATGTGAACACTTCAGACACAGTAACTTCAAAGGAAAACTAATATTTCAAACCAAGCAGTTCCTGAATAATTTTAATTAAAACTTTTTTTATTTTGTCTGAGCATTCTAGTAATCCAGCTCTTCACATCAGATAACCAATAAGAGAACACAGTCCACAACTTGAAGCCTTATATAAATGACAGGTTTTAAAATGCAGGTCCTGGTACAGGCAAGAAGGCTGGCCAGCCCTATGAGGGTTTTTGTTTGTTGTTTGGTTTTGCTTTTCCTCTGGTTATCACTTTACCTATGAAAAAGAAAAATTTTGGTCATAATATAAATCTGAATGTTTAATTAATGAAAAACCAGTTTTAGTCTTTTTTCATTTTGCTTTCCTTTCTATCAAATATTGCAGAAGAGTTAAGTAAGAGTTACAGTCTTAAACTTTAATATCGTGTTTCAGTGTCTTTATATTCAGGACCTTGTTTATGTCATCAATTGGTGTGAAAGTACCATTGCAAATTCTACAGAGATTTTGAAACTCTGATAATTATAATGTTCACATGAGAAGTAACTGTTTGCTCTAATAACTGCATTTTTTGAGACTGTGCAAATCCCTTTTAGGTAAGTATCATTATACACTCTTTGGAAGTGAGTGAACAATCTTCCTGCCTCATAACCTATTCTGGCTAATTTTCCAGATTTCTCCTGGCCTCAGCAGGGAATAGAGAGGAACCAGGAGAGTCATTATCCAAGCTTTAGGAATAGACATGTAGTTGTTTACTGGTGTTCCAGGGTTAGAGTTCTTGGAAGTGTTGCTTTTATTTCATGTAGATAACCAGTCGTCTAGGCATCATTTCTAATTCTGTAGGAACAATTGCTTAATTACATTGAAGCATGTGATTTTAGACTGGGAACTCAGATTCCACTATTTAAAATATCTTACTATTTAGTTCTCAAACTTGAATTATCAGACTGAATTCTAATATAGGAATTAAACCATAAATTCAGCTCCAATGCTATTATCATCTTGATTTTAAATTGCTAAACACGAAGCTGAAGATGGACCCTGAGTTATTGAGAAACAAAGTTAGTGCAGTTTCTACCTTCATTGTCATGGCCTATTATATACTGCATTTCAGTTTATAATTTCTGAATGTGCACATGACAATCAGTTCCCCCCCCAACACAATAACAATGAGTAAGAAGCTCTACTCAAACATACTTAAAATCGAAATATTTCAAATTCATGTCCATTAGTCAGTTGTGAAAACAGGTGATTTTGATTTATATTTATTTTTCTGTTTTTACCATTTATGGATACAGTGGAAGGTAATAATAAGCACTTGTGCCTATCCACTGCTTGCAGACTCTCTGATGACAAATGGGCTGATATGTGAAGAGCCCATACCTCATTTACATCACATGCATACTGTATCTGGAATATTAGTTTCTCTGGTTGACAGTGTCACCTAACACACACAATGATCAGCACATTTTTAAAGACTGTAATAATCAGAGGAATGTAGCAATGATGTGGGAACAAGAGGAAATAGCATGGCATAATGACATACCCATCATTGTTCTGTCCTCATCCTTCCTAACCAGTTTGGTTTTCCTTGGAGTCTAACAAAGGGTCATGAATTTAGTAGAGGAAAACGTGGAATTAGGTACAAGAATGATACATCAATTCCTGACCTTCATCTTCAGAGGGGAAAAAAAAATACTGACTACACAAGGAATAAACTGCCCTGAAAGCTTTGAGGATCTATGCATGTGCTTATATAATCTTCAAACAAGATGTGCAGCCTTTTACACAAGTGTATGGCCTCGTTTAATTTCAAGTAAGGATGTGGATATCACAAAGAAAAAAAGGAAAAGTCAGATACAGGAAATTAACTAAATCTTCAAAAATATGCAAAACTCAAATTCCAAATAAAATGTTGTCTACTGCACTAATTAGTATGCAATTTACAAAATCTATCCTTAGCATGATAACATCTTCATGGTTTTCACACATTTACTAAAATGTAATAATCTCCTAGCAATTTTTACTTACATTGTTCAAGATTTTAGCAAAAGTTCAGTCCCGAAGGTATTTTACACAGCAGTTAGCATGTTCCTGTTCTATAACCATTTGCAGTATTGCCAAATAACTCTTACACATGAGTTCAGTAAATAATTGGAAGCCCAGATGTTTGAAACGGATATAGCAGATACACTGTAGCCATATTTTAAATACAGCTACTTTCCCTTTGTCCTCTCATCAACTTCACAGCATTGCACTCTGCCATTTTCAGTTCTCTTCTAATTAAAACTAGATGCCTGTTTCGCATGTATGTGTTCCCACACATGCCCCTCTCATGTGCATTGTTCAGAGGCATCTGTGCTCTTGTTGCTGACTTGAGACATTCCAACAAGGAATTTGACTTCTTCAAACTGAACTGTAGCATTCTTTGTCCCTTCAGTTCCCCTCCTGATAAGGAAATTACTCATATTGAGATGTGATTTCCCACTTCACATAGCAAATAACTAGTGATTCTCTGTAAATTCCCCACCTGGACTGACCTGCCCCATTTCTATGTCTCCTCATAGAGACACTAAAGCAAGTTTTGTCCAGTGTTGCTAAATATGGTAAAAGAAATTAGGTATTAGAAAAAGCTAAGAACATTCTTATATTAGCTTTTAAAATGGAGATGCTTAATTTTCATGAACTAAAAGAAACAAATGAGTAAAAATATAATTTTGTTTACACCAGCTTTAGCTTAAGAAATTACAATTTTTGTTAATATGTTTCTCTTCTGTACAGTTTTTGGTTTACATCTAAAAATGATGCTTTGTGACATACATGTCTTGGATTTTTTCCCTTTGAAATACATACACTAATTCCTGAAAAGGCTGTGACATTATCAGAGAAAAGTTATTTTATTTTTATTGTTTTTAAGAGATAGGAGAGTATTATGGCTACATTCAGGAATTTTTAATTTGTATCTTATTTAGTCTGGTGTACAATGTGACACCAGTTAATTGTATGTTATTTTGTGGTAACTACATGTTAACTCTGTTGGAAGTAATGGTAATTATACTGTAATTGATATCAGATCTCCCACATCTTTAGAAAACCATACAATTAACACATATCACCACAGTTGGACACTATCTTTTGTCCTTTATAATGTTGCCATATTGGAGTATTATTTTGAATAGAGTTCCTAAATATTTTCTTCTTTTAAACTCATTTAAAAATTTTTAATTTCCAAAGGACTTTTAAAAAATTCTTATGAAATGAAAGCATAATTTCTAAATTTTTAGTTTACTTAATCTTTAAAAAAAAAACTTCCACAATCAGGCATAGTGATGTTTATTTTTTATTGCAAATTTCATTTGTGACTTCCTTTGACTTTATTAGTACTTCCTTTTTCCTAGAAAGAGGATAATAATAAACTATGCAAAATCTTAATTTCCAGGAGTTAATCTTTTTTTATTTTCCCTGAAGAGATGCCCCTCTTCTTAGCAGCAATATTTACACTCATGTTACTTTTCTTACACATCATAAAGGGATATATTCTGTGCTCATGCCACCACAGTGAATACCAAACTAAGGAGGTAGAGGCATATTTAGCCAAATTCAGGTTAAAACAATTTCCATCTGTTTTTTCCTGCTTCCTTCCTTTGCCTTTCCTGGTGCTGTGTCCCTTCCCTTCTATTGTTTTTGCCTATAGTGGGGACAGAATTTCAAAAGTAGCAAATAAATGCTTTTTGGCGGAGAGACTATGGTTTAGTTGGCTTGTTTGATTGGATTATTTTTCGTGCTTTCCTTGAGAATATTAATAATTACTCAGAATTTTTTATGACACAGCAAAGTGATTTTGCTAGTGTGTGCTGCAGTGCACATCTGAGAACAAAAAAGTCAAGTATCATAGAATCATAGAAGAAACCATGGAGATAAGTTAATTCAACTCCCTTGTGTCACAGATGAGGTAAACAGGTACTAGCATAGTTTGTAAGAGTACAGAGTGACTCAGTGAAAGAAGTAGGACTGAGATCTGGAGGTATGTTCTGGATCCATTTACTTGTGGGCTGCAGGCCTTCAGGTAGGCACCCTAAACCTCCCAGGCGTCAGGGCTCTGTATGAAAAGGCCTTTACATTTCCTCCTGGCACTGAAGTGTCCTGATTTTTCTTATTAAGATACATGTTACTTTTGTAACATACATATTTCTTTAAATTATAGGAGAATTTCAGGGGATATATTTATACATTTCATAAATTACAACAAATGTACGGTGGCAATGCTTTACATTTTTCCACCTTTTTTGTTTATGTTTCTGCAAAAAAATCTTTCAAATTATCAATTACCAGCTAAAATTGAAATATATGTTGTATTTTGGAAGAAAATATTCATTCTTTTGGTTTATATGGCTTCAGTGTCTTCAACTTGAATAAATAGCACCTGTGTTTCCATAAACACTATTTTTAAAAATATTTGTTGTAAGATAAATAGGTATCTGAAATCAAGTGCCTGGATTCTGAACTAGTAGAATTCCCAGGATATCTTTCTTTGATAAAGACATTTACCTAACTGGTCATTAATTTTATTGTGATACCTTTTGTTCATATGATAAATGTTAGAGTAACAAAGTCTTACTGGTGGTTTATGTGGAGATAGAGTTCTTACAGTTTTTAAATCATATGTTCAGTTTTAATAGGAGTTTGTCTAATTTTACAATGGAACTTCTCATGAACTTGTTACTGAAACAAATAGTTAACCAGAGAATATGCAGGAACAAATCTGCATCATGCCTCTCTATACACGAATAAAAAGTTGAAACCACATATAAGTGGGAGTTGGGCTGCCACACAACTGGATTTGCTTAAATCTGAATGCTTTATAACTCTACTTGGGAGTTGCAAACTTATAAATAACCTTGCAATTGGTTAAAACCATATTAAAACCATATGAATGAGACAGAAAGCATTTGGTTAAAGGGGTTCAGTAAGCACTATAATCCTGATGAAACTAATTTAATTCAGTGGCTCTCAAGGCTAAAAGGTTCTCATATCTTCAGAGTTAATGCTACTGTATCATTTATCATCTGATGGCCAATGACAAGAGTCTAAGTGTGTGTTACAGGAGATGTTCAGGATTCTGTCGTTTCCAGGATTGTGGAGACAGAACTTGCTTAGTTTGGTGTACCCTTCAAATCCTGAGGGAAGCTTGTCATACATCATTTGAGAATGCTTTTGAAAGCTCCATAAAACATATCCACAAGAAGTTCTGCAGACATTTGTTCATTTCAGTAGGCCTATGCTGCATGCTTCTCCACTTGCCAGGCACGGTGCTAGCTGAGGTTAGCGAGAGTCATGAGACACTTTCCCTCCCCCAAGGAGCTTAAGGTCCAGTGACATATATCAGTATGCTGAGAGGAGATCTGAGAAGCTTATGCCAGTCTTTATTTATTCTGTTTCATGCTCAAGTATGAGTCTTCTGGTTTTTGAAGGCTTTTTTCCAAGCCCTTACGAGCCTGCCTTCCTTCTAAGCAAGAACTTTCTCTTTTGAAGAATCATAGGAAGATAGGTAGATACATAAATACATATATACATACATACAAACATAAATACACACATAGAACTTTCAACAGGTAGAACCACTTCTAAGTCCTGGTGGCAAAAGATTCCAGAGAATCTATTAGGATGTGTCTCCAAAATTTGCTGCTTTATTATCTGATAATTTTTGGCCAGCAACAAGAATCTTTTGTCACACAAAAGGCAGAAGCTTCCATTTTACTAGTTGATGGGGCTGTCAAAACAAAATACCAAAAACTAGGTAATTTAAAGAACAGAAATTAATTTTCTTCCAGTTCTGCAAGTTGTAAGTCCAGGATCAAGGTGTCAGTAGGTTTGGTTTCTCACTCTTTGGCTTATATATGAACATCTATTTTCTATGTCCTCCCATAATCTTTCCTCTGTGTGCATACATCCTGTGGGTCTCTTTTTGTGTCCAAATTTCCTCCTTTTGTAAAGATATGGGTCAGATTAGATTAGTGCCCACCATAACAGCCTCATTGTAACTTGATCACCTATCAAGGCCCTATCTCTAAATATAGTCATATTCTGAGGTGCCGCAGGTTAGTTCTTCAACTTAAGAATTTTGGAAGGACACAGTTCAGCCCATAACAGCTATCTTTGATATCTTTGTATATTCTCAAACACTTGAGATCCCCACTCCTGTTGGACCAAATGCTTTATTTCTCTGTTGTGTTTCCCTAAGGAAATGCTTATTTCCTATTTATCAAGAGGAATTAAACTGGACTGGGGATATAGCTCAGTTGGTAGAGGCAAGCAAAAGGCCCTGGATTCAATCCCCAGCACTGCAAAAAAAAAAAAAAAAAAAAAAAAAAAAACAAAACTGAAAAGAATTACACTGAAATTAATATTATTTTATTTAACAGTATATTATATTGTCCTTTCATAAGAGATTGGCATTTTAATTTAAAAATTGCTAATGGTAGATTGCTAAGCAGTACAAGAGATGTTTAAGGGAAAAATTTTGGAGGGATGGTTGAAATTCTAGGGAAGAAGTCTTAGGGAAAGGCGGAGACCTTATATATGATAAGTTGCATATAATAATAATAATAATAATAAGGCAGATTTCCTGTATCTCAGCACTACCCCAACCCTGACCAGGAGATCATTCTATTATTTCATTTACTTGCACACCTTCAAGTTTATCTATCTTTTAATCATATCTGACTGCTTTGAATAAAGATCTGAAAATTAATTTCATTGTATCTAAAAGTAAATTGAATAGAAGACAGGGAAATAATTTTACCAGGATTATCAGGATTAAGCTTCTAGACTGCCTAGAATCTACCTCCAGAGAGGCACTTATGATGTAAAGATAATACATTGCCCTTTTAGAACAAGTTGAGGAGCCTTATAAACAGAAATATAAACAAATAACTATAACATACTTTTAAATAAATGTAATATGATGCTGGGACAAAAGTGAGAGTGAGAGGTTCCACCTGGGGCTGGTGAAAGGAAGTCAACAAAGGATTTTTTTTGAGAAAAAATGCTTTAATCAGGCTTAAAAAGGACTATTCATGAGACATCAAAAAGGGCAGAGCATTCTAGGAGGAAAGAATTAGTAAATGGAAATACATAGAGCTATTGAATACCACATTCAGGAAACTTCAAGATGTTAAATTTTATTGGAATAGAGAATATAAACTGGAACAAGTAAAATATGAAATTGGTAAGAGGAGCAGGAACCGGATCATAAAAGGTCATAAAAGCTATCCAAAGAAGCTTCTTTCTTACCATGCAGTGGGTGGGGAACCTTTGAGGACTGAAGAGTAGACAATAACAAGATCCAGTCCCTACATGGTTACTAGGTTGAGATCTGAATTTAGCTGTGAGATCCTTCACAGCCTAGACAAAAAGGAATGCATCTTTGATTACATAGTTCCATTTTGACAAGAGGGTGGATATTGGCCTTTGGATCAGGACACTATCCTCATTAGCGTTTAGCTTTAAAACATTTAGTAACTACTAAATAGTATCTTTAGCAGAAGTGTATATTTTAGGAATTGCTTTATTTTTTGCAACGCACTTACACATGCAATCTCTTATGTAATCATTAACAACCCTGCAGCATGAGCATTTTCTATCCTATTTTACAAATGAGGGAATGGGCTCAGAGAGACCACATGGTAATTAAGTTGTAGAGTTATGACTCTAAATTTACCTCATTACAAATACTCACCCAAATGTTGTTGAAATGACTTAAATACAAATGTAAAAACTTTTTTTTTGAGCCTCACCTTTTTTCCTTATAAAATTAATAGCAATGGTACTATTTTTCTTGAAACATTGGTGTGAGGTGAAAGTACTCATTGGAAAGACCTTTGTACCAGCAGCTAATCTGTAAGTGGCACTCTAGACAACTGCTAGTTCAATAGGTACATTTGTGCCATGTGGACAAACATAGTTGGAAAATTTAGCCCTTAACTACATGTGAGTCCTAGCACGATTTTGGTTTTAAGGATGTATTAAGAACTACACAAATTAGCAGTTGGGGCTGACAAAATATTATGTAACAATGAGATTCACTAATGAACTTCATTTCTCCCAGCCAGAGTCTTTATTATCATGATTACTGACTCTGAAACCATCAAAATGTCACTATAAAAGTAAATTCCAGTACCTCCCCCCTAAAATACCTTCCTCCAAAAAGAATCACCTTTTAAAAAGCATATGTGGTTACTCACCTGCTTTGCAGGCTTTCAAAGCCTACAGTTTTTGATCCTTCATTAAATTATTAAACATAAAATAAAGAATCTAAAATAAAGGATGCTAAAGTGACAGTTTGTTAAAGCAATAAAATGGAAACCACACATGTAGTTAAGTAACATCTCGAGAATCACATCATGGTAAAATATTTCCAGAGCAAGGAATTAGAACATATCATTCAGAGTAAAAGGCAGAATATTGCTCAAATCACATGTGTCATTGTCTTGCTTTCAAAACAACACAAAGTAAAGCAACACTTTTTATTTGGAAATACATACTGCTTTATAAACCATGCCTTTTATGTAGGTGATGTCCTTTTAACTAGTGTTTCTCAAAGACTTAAGCAAAGATGCAAGTATTTAACTGCAGAAATTTCAAGTTAGAATTCATATTGAGTTATATAATCAAATGCATTTTTCTATTGCAGTCTTTTGAATTGTTTATTTCTCTCTCTTGTAAAATATTTAAGGTGTTTTTCTGGATTTTCTTTTTCTGATTATTATTGCTTAGAGATATCACCAATAGAGTGTGGATTGTTGAGTCTAAACATGTCTTTTACAAGTGTTAAAAATTACAAAATTAGTAGTTCTTGATCCTTTTGGGCATTCTCTTGTACAGGGTATTTTTTGATTTATGTGGGTAAATAAATTATGTGGCCTTATATAAACTTGCAAGTATTTATTGGCACTAATGCTAAAACACTGTGTATGATATATAAAAAAGGTCTAAGATACAGTTCCTGGCTTGTAAAATCTTTTGATGTTGCTGGGGCAGACAGGCAATATACATGAACCAAACTCTAATTTGTTAACATGGTACTATATAACTAGGGGTGTTATGTTTTAGATGTGGTGTCCACCAAAAGCTCACGTGTGAGCAAATGCAAGGTTTGGAGGAGAAATGATTGGGTTACAGCCTTAACCTATCCAGTGAATTAATCTCTGATGGGATTAACTGAGTGGTAATTGGAGGCAGGTGGGTGTGTGGAGGAAGTGGTTCATTGGGGCGTGGCTATGGTGTATATATTTTATATCTGGAGTCTCTCCTTTCCCCTCCCCTCCCCCTCCCCTCTCCCTTCTCCCCTCCCATTCCATCCCCTCCCCTCCCTCCCCTCCTCTCCCCTCCTCTCCCCTCGTCTCCTCTCCTCTCCCCTCTCTCTCCCTTCTCCTCTCTCTCTCCCCTTTCTGATCACCATGTGAGTTGCTTCCCTCTGCTACACTTTCTGTTTTATGATGTTCTGTCTCACCTCAAGCCTTAAGGAATGGAACCAGCCTTCTAAGGACTAAGACCTCTGAAACCGTGAGCCCTCTAATAAACTTTTCCTCCTCAACAATTGTTCTGGTTGAATCTTTTAGTCATAGTGAAGACTAAGAATTTTGACATATCAGAAATTAGGTAGTTTGAGAGGTTACAGAGTTCGTGGAAGACAGGCTTTTCAATATGAATAGGACTGGGCAAGGAGAAAGAAGGAAACATGCAAGCATCCATGAAGAAGGCATGATCATGGTATTATTATTGGAAGACAGGTCACTGTCTTGGAGCAGAAGATGTATGATGGGAGAACGTAGGAAATTGTGGGGAGCAGTGAATGAAATGCCTTGAAAGTTGTGGGGGAGCAACGGATAAAATGCAATAACAAATAAGAAGCCTTGGAAAGCTCTGAATTAGAGACATGAAGTAGAACACTATGAGGAAGGAGTGTGAAGAGATGGACTGGGGAGGACAGTGCAGGCAGATCAGAGGAGAATGCAGCAATGAGGTTAGCTACAGGGACTGGAAGACATGTGTTCAGGTAGTTAGAGATGCCAGAAAGGCATCAAGGGGAGAAACCACAACAAGAGCTCTGTAGAAGGAAAATCAGCAACCCTGCATGATTGACTAGACAGAGAAGGGGAAGGAAAGTAGTGAGGCAAGTAGTACTGGCCAGTTTGCACTGATGTAAACACAGAACAGGAAGGAAACTCGGTACGAGAAAGCTGCTTTTGCAGGGAAGTCTTTATTTTTAATTTAGGAAAGCATTTTCTTGGGTTAGAGATCCACTAAAATGTACAAGTAGAAATCACATGTCCAGAAAGATTGAAGGTTGGAGCTGGTATGAAAATAGCAAGACTTCATTCAGAAAGCACTCAATAGCTTAGACATGGCTGAAACTTTGAGGATACACCATATCTCAAAATATTGTGGTGGCCTTAGAGAATTTCTATTCATTATACACATTTTTATTATTTCTCAGAAAATAGTACTTCAGGAGTACACAAAAGAATGTGATGGGGCTTCAGTATTAACCTTTCCTGTAAAATTCCTTATGACAAACTTGAAGGATTTGGAAAAGTCTTTAATATTTAAATGTGTTTTTGGGTATATAACAACACAATTCTTGTTTACTTAAAAAGAATCATACCAAATTCCCATGTAGAAGATAGGTGCTACTAAATCCACAATTATATGAGCATAGAATTTTCTATTTACTGTCTTCTATCTACATAAATAGAATATCTGGCAATTAGTTAATAACACACTTTTAAGTTTACTTAAGAGAGGCAGTGTAGAGAGCATCCTAATTATAATGTATTTTACATATGAAAATAACACAAGATGATTATTTTTCACCCATTTTAACAACAATATAGGTAATGGCCCCCTAATCGTTTGTTGTGTGACTGCTATGAATGACCCTATATTCAGACATTCTTTAGAAATAAGCTTTTGAATAAAGGTTGGCACAGTGCTTCTCATTTGGGCCATTGGCATAAAATATATCACATCATTGTCTAGACATGTCTACTTAAATGAAATTTATTTGTTTGCAAAGCAACAAACAAAAACCTTCTCTCAGCATATGCCATTTCCCCCTTCAGATTGTAGAAAAGGGGACCCTGTTTACAGAATTTAAGGCATGGTGTAGTCTGGTCAGTCTTGGTAATCCAGAGGGAAGGTGCCTGGCACATCATGATGTTCTGTGCGTTGTTTTTTAGGAGAAGATCAGTCATCTTGCATATGGTTTGAAAAAGGCTTGTCTCACTGGCAAGCAAACTGTTATTTAAGTACACAATCCACTCTACTACTGAAACAGTTTTGCCAAACTTATCCAAGTATTCTCACATGCTTAAAGATGGTATAAATATCATTTATTGCTAGCAGTTTTCTTCAGACTATATGGAATGTCTTCCTGCTGCCTGATCTAAGTGTCCCAGTTTACATTATGGCCTTTACTGCCTCTGTTTGATGGAGTGATCAGTAAAAATTTAATGACACTATAAAATAATAAAAATGTCATTAATTTACCACGGATCTTGGATGCAGTGGTTGTAAAGTTACATTAATAAACAGAATATTTTTTACAACAAAAAGCATTGTTACGTGGGAACGTATAAATAACACACATAAATTTAAGAGCAATTTTACTGTTAGCACACACATTATTATGGAATAGCCAATAAGTGTATAAAACATAGTATATAAAATTTTATTAAAATATACTGTGCACATCAAAAATTCAGCTTTTATCTAAGTGCAAAGAAAAGCCATTATTGTGTGCTTACTGTTTCATTGCTGTTCTTTCTCCAGATCACAATTTTACATTTGTTGCCAGTAAGAGGAAGTAGGGTTTTTTCCCTAGATGAAAACAAACCTCTGGTCCTTTAGCTACCCCAAATTCATTCTCTCTCTCCACTGATGCAAAAATGTAATTGATCAATCTTGCTGTGGTAGGGAGGGAAAAGTTGCTAATTTAATGCAAAGTTAAGAATAATGCCTAAGGAGTTGAATGGTTTGTTCAGTGACTCTGGAAATAAGGGATAATAATGCAGCAGTCTATCTGTCATCAGTGAAGCTGCCCTGTCGTTGACTCTGATAATATGTGAAGATGATGGATGCTACCATCTTGTGGCTTGTAACATTTAACATTCATCAGCTCTCACTAAAGGGGGCTTTATCATTTAAATATCTTTATTTAATATGCAACGTCTACCTCATACATCATAATTTCAAAGCACTTAGAGAGCCAACCATCCAACAACACAGCAGAGCTGACTTTAATTTTTTTCAATAACTTTTATGTTGACTGCATGTTTGTGACTGACAATGCATAAGTAAGTGTCTTATCACATTGCTGCATGTAAAATGTACATTTCACTGTCAACATGAAGATTGGGAATTTTCTGGGGGTGGGGGTTAGGATTAAATTAGCATTGAGGTATTTTTCTTGAGTCTCCAAAATATCTTATTCAGGAGCTATGTACATTGTGAGGACTGGTTCAAGTGTGTGGCAGAAATTTGGATTTAAGAACTTGCCACCCACTGTCTATATTTGTTCCATGTAGGGGCATACCCATTGGCATGTAATAGTCAGAAGTTTAAATTTCTCGGAACTAAAGTATCTCTCTGTTCATGTCCACATCCTGTATTTACTAGGCTCGTGTTCAACCTCATTGGTAAAATTTTTGCTTAGCTCAGCTGCCCAGACCTAACTTGTAGACATCAGGCCCTCTTATCTTATGGTTATGTGGCTGGCAAATAAATATTCTGAGCTATTCTTTGAAGAAAAGAAGGAAATCTTCTGGGAGACGAGGTGGAAATTTATATGAAAGGGCATGGCTTTGCAGAGTCCTCCTTTAATCTCAAACACAGTACTTAATATTATCAAATTTAAAAATGCAACCCACTGCCCCAAACAATTTTTATCATTGATTTATTTTCTGCCTATTTAACAAGTTTTCATGGAATATTCTTCCTTGTCTTCTACTCTGTCAAAATATTGATATTTTATAGGGAAAGTATCTTTGCAAAAGAAGATTTTTCAATGAAGTCAGAAAAATGTATGACTTCAAAGACACTGTGAATGTGTTGTTGAATGTTCTGAATGTTTTTTGTTATGATTAAAAACAAGCTGATACTACTGAATTGTGAGTGCACTTCATTTTTATAAAAGAAAAGATATTATCATCATGTAAGCTTTGTTGTCTTAGGATTTTACAAACCATGGCATGTAATTTTCCCTCTTCTCCTTCCTTGTCAAAATATTGATATTCTTTCAGGAACTTTATTTTTTTTTTCACTGAGAATATTTTCTGGTAAAATCAAAGAGAATGAATGACTAGAAAGATACTTGAAATATGCATATTGATAGGTAGCATGGTCTGTTGATTTTCAGAGAAAGTTGTTTTTCCCCCCATAAAAATACAGTTAAAGGTTGTTCTTCCGAGAAGATTGCAGGTGTCACATCAAAACTCCTTTTGCATTTAACATAGGAAAAGCATTCACATGCAAATATTTGAAATGCGAAAGAAACAATGTGATAAAACAAAGGTTGAATATTTTGCTTTCCCTGGTACTACTCATCTTCACTTTAATTCTTTTTCCTTATATCATGACAACTAAAAATGCTACTCAAAAATGGGAATTGGCTGATTAAAAGCAGCTGTCCTTCCTCTGACAATGTGTGAAACTCCCACATGGCTTGTGGTTGCTTTCTGTTGTGTCCTGCATCTGGGTTAATTTGTTCGTGGGCAACAGTGTTTTCACACAAGAAGATATTAGGGAACTGTACTTGATTTGGTTTTTATTGTCATTCTTTTTGAAAAAGTGTCATATTTTCAGAGGTTTCACCATATATTGCTATTAAAACAAGTTACCATTACCCAGTTCAAGAAATTCATGATTATAATTTTTGTTGCAAATGTTTCATAGAAATGGTGCTAGATTAAGGCAAGGTTTATGCTGTGTTTTCCTCCAACACGGATTTCAACAAATTCCATGATGAAGGGAAACTGGAAGACTTCCTGCACAATTTGACTGATGGGAATTAATTATAGAAATATAATGATATTCAAAAATAATCATATTAGAAAGCACAAATGTAGTGAGACTGTACAAATGAGGCACAGCCTCTATCAAGTAATTGTATGTTTGCTCTTTAAGAATATTTCCAAGTTTCTAAACATCTTAGAGAAGAGAACACTCAGAGTGCTTCCATCTAATGCCGAACATGCTCAGTACAGAACTAGGTCATTGAACAATAGACTGAACAGCAATCAGCACTCTACTGCTGCATAATGCATTAAGTATAACATGCAGAAACCATTCCCGGAGCTGGAAGCTGCTATTTCATGTCTGTAAATTCAAGCTGACATGACATTTAATATTGTTTCATAGTAATGAACAACAAGGTTTCATTCATTCATAAGCATAACACAAAGCCAAGTTTGAGTCTGGAGAGTAGCAAGGAGGCGAGGGGGGACACGTGCTGGGTTTCTGCAGACAAGAACACCATATTAATGATGGTCAATGAGCCCTTTGCTACTGATCCAGAGAGCTGCAGAGCTCTGTTCGCTGTGATGCTTCCACAGACTCCTGCTCCTGGAAAATCAGTGAACATGCAAAGCCCCTCTGTGTCTCCCTCCTAAAGGGGCAGGGTATTTAACTTACCTGGCTTCATAACTGACTAGGTGTGATATCTTTTCAGTTCCAGGAAGTCTCAGTGCCATTATTTAATCTACCTGCTTTGAGAGATTGACTTTTGAAATCCTGGTGCATAAAATTCTAATTTGTATTTCCCCAGGAACACCAATGCAAAGTATGATCTGTAAATGGGAAAATTCCTCTCCCATTAAATGTAGCAATGTATTTTAATAGGAACTGCTCTTCTAAGTTTTTGAACATTTATCTTAACTCTATTGCATTCCTTTCAGATTACTGAAACAAATCCAATAGAGAGGAGATGTACAGAGAAGCTCTGGCAGGTTCCCCATTTCAAGTTTCCTTTCCTTACAGGTATTATTGTTTAGATGCTGTCACTGCTCTCAATGCCATATCAGGCTTTACCAGAATCTTCCTGAAAGATTTTTCAGAACTCAAGTGGATCAGAATTGATGTTTGCCAAGTCCAAGTTCTACCTATTAAGCAAGATAGAAAAAGTGGCTGCTTTGGAAGTTAGAATAAGCTTCTGATTATTCTTTCCTCTAGGAAAGAACACGCTTTGAGAATTTGGGGCCCCAGTTAACAGGAAAGTCAAATGAAGATGGAAAGCTGGGCCCAGGTGTCATCGACCTTACTCGGCCAGAAGATGCGGAGGGTGAGTGGCTTTTCTATAGCTCTTTTTTGCTGCTCTATGTGTTTCTGAAGGTGTTTGAGTTGGATGTAGGATCTTTGTAGCCTTTCTTGGGAGTCACCAGCTAGATTTCTGGCAAAGAGAAGAAATGTTGTTCTTCAGTACACATACAAAGTTGAGGACTTTGAGAAGCTGCTAGATTCCATATTACTGAACATATAGCAATCAAAGTACTTCAAAGTGCCATTTTGCTGTTTTAAAATAAAAGGACCCTCTACATTCTAGTGAACAACAGTCTTTTGTGTTTTATCCACCTCACTGTATTCTTGTTAAGGGGGATAAAGAAGAAGAAAAGGAAGAAATAAGAGAGAAGTTGTATTTCTCTTTTTTCTTTTAATTCCAAATCAAGTGATTTGTACAATCAAATTTAGGGGATTAAATGATGGTTTGTGGCAAATTTGGCATAAACTTTCCTGTTGTTTAGGAAAGGCCTAGTCGTCTGTGCCTTGGCACTAGCCATCACTGAAGTCTGTTGAAAGTCTGGGTGAAAAGATCCACCTTTCTCTCAGAGTGTTTACCTGTGGCACCACTGATGCCTGTCCGCCTCTCTTCCTTTTTTGTTTGTTTGTGTTAAATGCACAAGCAGCTCATCAGCAGAAATTGCTCCCCAGAGGCTGGGTACAATTTATAGGTTAGGTCAGCACTTCGGTAGTAATGTTGCCTGGTTATTTACTGTGTCATCACAGAGTTGGGACTGGTTTTCCTGTTAGCTGTTTCTTTGGCAGAATCTGTCCCACCAGTCAGGGAAGATTAATTTGTTCTCTTCAGAGTAACGCGATACTTCACCCATCTCGGGTCCCTGCTAAAATCCTTTTTTAGCTTGAGGGGAAGAATCTTACCAATATCCCTTTTACTGGCAGGATTTCTTCCAGAACCCTAATCCCTTGAAAATACATGAAGACATTTCACAGCAGCATCTGAACCAGGCCTTCCCAGGCAGTTTAGAAATCCCTGGCACTAGTGCTAAGGGACATTAGGAAGCCCTTCAGAGAGTTTCCAGAAGGCAGGTTTTTAATACCAGCAGAAGAGGCTAATGTTTGATGATAGTCCTGAGGGCAAGGTGTTAAAATAAATTCTGATTGGGGTGTTTGTGGTGGGGAGAGGGGTTGGAGAGCAAAAAGAAAGGAAAAGAAAGGAAGGGAGACGAAGAGAAAGAGGAAGATGAATAGGAATTGGGGATAAAGGACTCAAAACTCAATCTATACTTGCTGTCCTCCTTGAAGAGTGTGTTCCAAGAGCACATTCATGTTTTCATAGACCCTCAGAATGGCAGGTGTTCCATTGGTGAGGGTTGAGATTCCTCTGTATAGGGAACCATGGAGTCCAAATGATGGGACTTGCAATTAACCATCTGACTACTGCACAGACTTGGTAGCTGGCCCGAAAGTCTTCAAAGAAGTGTTTCCAGCCTGTCTCATTTGAACCTTGTTGGAAGATCACACTATGGAGCACTTAAATCTTTGATCATATATATGAAATAAATATTTTCATCACCTTGGAATACTTAGTCTGTTCATTGGGCTAAAGACTAGGAGTTATAGAGCTCTACCACCTTACCCTTGCTCCAACAGACTTAATCTGCCATTTACCCTTTTTCAATTGGTTTCTTAATTAACTGTATACTAGCTAAAAATATAGTTGCCTTTCTGTAATGCTGATATTCAAGTTGATATTTTGTGTGTCATTAATAACCATGAAGTTATTAACCATTATAAGAGGAAAAAACTTAAAACTGAACTGTAGAGAAACATATTTTATAAAAGTATCTTTGGAAATTCCATTCAACACCCAGATTGTCTAGATTCAAACTGAATTTTGTAATTACTTTTTTAAAGCAAACATTATCAAGCACTCACATGCCGAGAATGTTTTTAATACACATTTTATTTAATTTTTGTATACTCCATAAAAAAGGCATTATTGTTTTTTCCATTTTATAGATGAGAAAATTGAGACTGAGAGTAATTAAGTAACTTGGTATTGTTGCATAGCTAGTAAGAGATTTGATGCCAGGCTCAAATTTCAACCTGCCATACTGCATCCCTGTATGTGTACCATGTGTACTGATAAATATGCAGTGCTTCGTTTTCTGAACAAACTCCTTGTGACCTTCCTCAGTATGGCCCATTTCCTCTCCCTAAATATAGCAGGTCATGCTGTATGGCAGCTCTCATGTTACTCCGTCACACACAGCAGCAAGGCCTGCTGAGTGTAATAGTAGAAGGGCTGTAGTGGCCCAGGAGCTTAAGGAGCGTGTGAAAACCTCCCTTCAGAAGCTTGCCCAGAGTTGCCATTGAGACCTCATGTGCTTTTGGGGGACTATGAGTTCATGAATGGAATCAAGTTACCTGTTCTAATACGGACAGAAATGCAGTGCCTTTGTGAGGACTGCTGGGAGGAGGAGCAGCCTTCTGCTGACTTCAGGCTATTTCCTGGCATTTGTTCCAGTGTGAGCTGTTTGCAAAGCCTGCTGGAGTTGCAGTCCATACTAAAGTCAGAGTAGATAACAGGTACACATAATACTCTCTCTACTTTGCTCCTTCCTCTTTCCCTTAGTTGGAAGATTTAAAAGGAACTGAAGAATCAGAATAAGGAAAAAATGTTTGCTCCTTTACATGTCTGTGGTCCAGCATGCAACCAACCAACATTTCTGGAGGGCCTGTAGTGTGTTGGTCCCTGAACTAGACCCTGGGTAAACCATGGCAAGCAAAACAGATACATCCCTGACCTCTTAGATCTCATGGACTAGTGAGGGAAGACAGAAAATTAAAAGGGAAATATGTACATGCATATAACATTATTTTCATTGAGAAAAATTACCAAGAAGAGCAGGACTTCATTGTACTGTACAGAGAATTCATAGTAAAACCTCCTTAGGGAAGCTGAGGTGGCAGGTGAGTTCTATGCCTTTAGCTCAGGAGGTCCTCTCCCTTGGTCCACATGTGATGCAAGCTCCCTCCAGCTTTGGAACAATGTAAGGGGTTATGCCCTCTCTCCACTCCTCTAGCATCCTCCCGTCAGGCTTCTGAAGTGACTAAATTAAGTCAGTCCAGAAAATGAGCCCCTGTTTGAGACAGGCTTCCCAGGAAGATGTCTGCCAGCCGTGAAAATGACAATATCACTTAGTAAGCAATTTGTAGACCTGCTTCATAGCCCTGGGCATGGAGGCAGTGAAGAAAAGGTCACCAAAACAGGCAGCTGTGCATGTGTATTAACCACTCATCAAAATCGAATGACAAAACCATAAGCAAGGAAAACAGAAATTAAAAATATAAAAGGCAAATGCCTTCAAAATTTTATTTTTAAAGTCCAGCTGTTATTTGGCTTGAATGTGACAAGACAGCATTTCTTGTTCACCATGATATTTATAAAACCTCAAACTCATTGGTGCTGGAGACTTAGGAAACATGTTTAAGGTCCTGTTACACTTTGAAGTGGTTGAAGGCTTAGCATGTATTGAGTACACACAATCTGTTTGCTTCCACATAGGACACAGAAGGAGGAGAGGACTTGATTAGCTGAGTCTGTCACCGTGTATTAAGAATGATGAACAGTTGGTGAACTTTTTGTGGACTTTCTGTATGGCATTTCCCCTCTCCTTGTTCTGCTTAGGCAAGAGTGCAATTCTTATCCCAACACTCCTAATTTCAAAGTTGCACAGTACAGTAGAAAGGGTTCTGGCCTGGTTATTAGAAGATCTGGATTAAAGTTCCTTTGCTAAATGACTGAAAACAAATGACTAATGCCTCAGGACTTAAGTTCTTTATCTCTTTTAAGAGTCATGTTGGATTTGATTATCTCTAAGGTCCCTTCCAAATCCATGATTGCTATTAGAGTCTGCACAAAACACTGGGTGTATTTTTATATGAAAGATGATCTATCCACTATAGGTTCTATTTGGTTTTTTCAAAAAAATAAGAGAGTAATACCTTAGAGAATATATTTGTGCTACTTGATGAATTGAGTTTTCATATTCTTTGAGCTTTACTATTTATTAATCAGAACACCTCTCCAGTAATATCTCCCAGTTATCTTCAGATGTGGTCCCTCCTCCTCTCCCACTTTCCTTTCCTTCCCCAGCAACATTAGTTATGACTTAGCTTTTCAAAATATATTCTTTCCATCTTTTCTCTGTTGCTCTTCTACCGGGGCTTTCTCTCTTAAACCTAGGTTTCATATGATTTTGTAGTATGGTTTGGGTAAGAAAGCATTCTTCTAAAATCTTTTTAAATTTTCATATTCAATTATTGTGGCCCAGCCTCACAGGGATGCTGTACCTCACTTTGATGTGGGTAGTAGTGAAATATAAATCTTTATTTAGGGATGAGCTCTGTATCTCTGGCTAACTTCAAACCCTGAATTAGAATGGGATGCAACTTATTGTACTCCACATTTAAAAGCATGCATTGATTTGAATGGAAATGGATATGTGCAGCATGGATGCTCCTATTTAGAAATGTTGCTCTCAGGTTTGTTTAGAAGTCTTTTATAGATTTACACTGAATTTATGTATTAGATTCCAGCCAAGAGGGCATTACCCTTCTGAAAACAACTTCTTACACTTCTTTTTCTCCCCCATCCTTCTTCTGGGAATCTCTGATTGTTTCTAAGTTCCATATCTCAGAATAGTTTTATTATTGTCAGTTTAAGCTTTCTGTTTATGGACAAAGAGCAGAGACTGAATGTTTTCTCTTTTTCCTTCAAAATGCACCACTTAATACACATGTCCTCTCTTGAAAATCCTGCTTCTCCTTTGATCCACACTCTTGGAAATCTTTGAAGCTTTTCTCATTTCTCTTCTTCTCCCTGAATTTTTACTCCTGATGGAAAAAGAAGATTGATTCCATGATTCATGACTCATTCAAGGCAGCAGAAGCAAACTGTAGCCTAATCTGGGTGGGATTTAAATTCTATAACTGCTTGTACTTTGGAATGTGAAGGTCATTAGGTCAAGCCCACCAGAACATAGTACTTCACATTGCAACACTTAGATTCTCTAATTTGGAATAAAGAAGAGAGGTCATGAAATGTGCAGTTTCAGCCAAGAAATCCCTTCTCATATCCCTGACAAGTGGTCACTTCACTCCTGTTCAAATGCCTCCAATAGTCTAATGACAGGAAACCAACTTTGTCTAGAGATGCTTTCTCTAATTCTTTTAGGTCTTTATTAGTCAAATTGATGATCAAATTTGTCTCTTATTTCCTTATATCATCTACTCATTGGTTCTAATCTGACTTCTGGCCTCCAACAGAATAAAACTTAACATTTCTCCACATAACATCTTTTTGCCTTTCAGATATTTGCTCAAGAACTGGAAGACTTGAATTCTAGTTGTTCCATCCTAGGGAAGTCATTTTCTTTCTCTCAATTTTGTCTTCTATGAGTGAGGAAGTTGATATAGATGTTTCCTAATTGATAGCTTTTTTAAACTCTAATTTTACTGCCATATAATTGAACTCATTTACCTTGAAGGCAACTAAAATGTAGCAAGTATCAGTTAGGGACCTTGTATAATCTTCTTAAAATATGTAGTTATTATAGAAATATACTAGAGATGACATGCTTTGTCCAAGAAGGTATATGACTACTAGGATATGTATTAAGAATAAAAGATAAGGAATTTTGCATATAAAAAGAAAGGACCTCAGTAAATCAGAGGGAGCATTAGCCAGAGCTATGCAATAGGAATATAGATCCAGACCTACCAAATGGTAGGTCTGCCTACCATCATGTTTCTAGGCATCTCAGGGACACAAACAGGCAAAGGAATCTCTGCAGAACCAGCAGGCTGAGCCTGAGGCCAGAATGGGTAGTGAGGGAGGCCCAAGACATGGTGACGATGAATAACAGCCACACAGGCTAGGAGATAAGCAGAGTTCACGAAGCCCTTGGCTCTGGACTAACTCTGTTGTATGAGTATCACAAAAATGTATTTTACTGTGGATATAAACAGTTTTAGAGGATCCTGTGCACCAGTTTATATCAGCACTATATATAAAGTGCAGCGCTCTTAAACAAGCAAATAAACTTCTCTTAAAGAAATATATTTGCTGTGTCTTAAAAGCTCCCAAATAACTTTTAATGTTGGCAGAAAACAATTTCCATTGAACTCTTCAAGTGATGGATTGTCCTGATGGGGCAAGAGAGTGAAATGTCAGGATTCTTGTATAACTCCATCCCCTAATACTCCATAAAGGGAACTCAACCTGCTCTCATAGTTATTTCAGCATGAAAGCCCAATCAAAGATCCAGCATCCCTTTAGAGAGGAACCTGCCCAGTAGCTGGTTTCTCATTGGGTTGCATTTTCTAAAGAGGTGTCAATGACCATAGATGTAATTCAAAAAATGATCTACTTTTCTGATGAAGTATCTGTGCCCTGAGGGAGAAATGCCTGCCTGTGCCATTACTGAATCACACAGAAGTGATTCCCCACCCTACAGCAACTGAGTGACAAGATTAATACCATCTACCATGGAAATTAGACTCTTAAGAACAGCTAGCATATGTTCCCAGTGGGACTACAAAATTAGTCTTTGCTTCCTCAGCAGTATGTATGTCTGTTTCACATAAATCAATGCATTAGAATAGAAGTCTATCTACCATGTTTGGACTGACGCTTGGAGTCTAGATCTTTGAACTTTGAACTTTGTCTAGATCCCTGTCCCAGAATCCTTCTCTCCTAGCAGAAAAAGCCATTTGGCTTTCCACATCAGACTGCAGAATTCAGCCTAACCTGAGGATGGTGGAATTTGAAGAGCATTAGGCCAAACTGAATGTTCTTTAAATTCTTTCTGCTTAAGTTCAAGATTGGATTTGAGACCAACCTTTTGCCTACTTTGCCCTTTCCTTTTCTTCAAGTTCTGAAAACTAATTTGTTACAAATAGCTAATATCTCTGCAGCTCTCCCTTATTTTCTGTTACTGGCTCCCTATCATTTGTTCTTTAATCAAAGTATTCTTATGTTTGACTGTCTTCTTCTAGATTCCTTGTCTCTTTCTATTCTGCTTACCTATCTCAGTTTGCTTTCACCTACTATCTGTTGTCTATTTTTAACCTTTTTAGAGGTGGTTCTCTGTGAATGAAATCTCCAGTGCCTAGTCTTTCCAACTAGAATTCGTCTATACTCAGAATCTCACAATCTTGAGTATTACCCACATGTTCAACCAAGATAGAATTTGATGATTATTTCTCATATACATAGTACTTTCATGGGCATGGGAAAAAATATTTTAAAAAATCAGACTACATTTTGTTTTCCAAGAACTAGTAACATAGTTTGTATTAAAATGTTAGTGCACATAGGAAGCAAAGTAACATGTTCATGGACATCATTAGAGAAATAGAAAAGAAATGCTTTTTAGAGGAAGAAGCTGCAGTGCTTTGTGGACAGCAGCAATTCTAGAAGGCATTGATAGAAGTATGACTGGAAATAAGCCTAGAATTAGATAAGCAGAGAGCTGGGGAAGAGCATTCAGTGGAGGGAAAAATCCAGACAGACACAGAGACAATGAAGTACACAGGAAACTCCAGGAGAGAGGTATCATATTTCTCATCTTTGTGTTCTTCACCAAACCCAACACAAAGCCTCAAACATACTTGCACTCAATAAATATTTGCTGAATTGAATATGTTCTAAAGATAGCTAGGTTCTATGTTGCAGAGAGCCTTGAATGCCAGTCTGAGGAATTTAAACTTTGCCACCAAATAGTCATTAACCTTCAGTTATTAAAGATTGACCTAGATTCCAGAGGTTAATAATAATGGAAAAGCAGTAGTTAGCTTGGTCTTGGAGCTCTATTAATCTCTATATTCCTCTGCTCTCTTTTTTACCAGCAGAGGGAATGCTCGGCTGGATGTCTTTCCATGTTACAGCCTGAGAAAGCTGAGCAGGTGTTAGGTGGATTTTCATTCAAATCAAATTAAAAATAACTCCTTTCCTTCTGGATCTATTACACACATAAGGATGATTTCCCTTTTACAGCTGTGGCTGATCAATACCTTGCAGATCAGTCTAGTACCTGTGCCTGTCACTTGGGAGTGATTTTTTTTCAAAATTCCTTTTTCTTAGTGGATACTTACACCTTAGACATGATTCCCTGAGGTAGGTCATGGAGTCAGATTGAAGAGACTATATAAGAATACATCAAAACACTTAACACCAAAAAAAAAAAACCAAATAACCCAATCAATAAATGAGCTAAGGAACTGAACAGACACTTCAGAGAAGATATACAACTGATCAACAAATATGTGAAAAAATGTTCAGCATCTCTAGCAATTAGAGTAATGCAAATCAAAGCTACTCTAAGATTTCATCTCACTCCAATCAGAATGGCAATTATCAAGAGTACAAGCAACAGTAAATATTGGTGAGGATGTGGGGAAAAAGGTACACTCAAAATTGCTGGTGGGACTGAATTGGTACAACCATTATAGAAAGCAGTATGGAGATTCCTTAGAAAACTGGAATGGAACTACCATTTGATCTAGTAATCCCACTCCTCCGTTTATACCCAAAGGACTTAAAATCAACACTGTGGTGACACAGCCACATCAATGCTTATAGCAGATCAATTCACAATAGCTAAACTATGGAACCAACCTAGATGCCCTTCAACAGATGAGTGGATAAAGAAAATATGGTATGTGTACACACACACACACACACACACACACACACACAATGGAATTTTACTCAGCTTTAAAGAAAAATTAAATTCTGGCATTCACTGGTAAATGCCAAATGAAATAAGCCAAACCCAAAAAACCAAAACCCAAATGTTTTCTCTGATATGTGGGAGCTAATTCATAATGAGTAGGGGGATAGGGAAGAATAAAGTCACTTTACATTAGGTAGAGGGGAGTGAAGGGAGGGGAAGGGATATGATAAAAAGATTGAAGTAGAGTGAAACAGACATTATTACCTCATATACATGTATATCACTGCATGACCAATGTGATCCTGCAATGTGTATAATCAGAAAAATGAGAGATTACACTCCATTTATGTATGATCTATCAAAATGTATAAATGCATTCTACTGTCATGTACAACTAATTATAACAAATAAAATTTAAAAAAAATTTTAAAAAGAGTACATCAACATTTGCATTACACTGCAAACTGTTACGTTTAAGAATAGGCCATAAAAAGTAACTCTGAACTAAAGCTTAATATCCCAAATCTCAGCTGTGGAGAGAATATTCAGAAGCAATATATTAAACCATTGAAAATTTATACTAGCTGCAGATGGTTGTTCATTTCTGTAATCCTGGCAGCTCAGGAGGCTGAGGCAGTAGGATTGCAAATTCAAAGACAGCCTCTGCAACTTAGTGAGGGCCTAAGCAACTTTGCGAGACCCTGTCTCAAAATAAAAAATAGAAAGGACTGGGGATGTGTCTCAGTGGTCAAGTGCCTCTGGGTTTAATCACTGTCCCTCTCCACAAAATACTAAAAATACAAATTAAAGCTTACTCCTGTGTGTGTGTGTGTGTATGTGTGTGTGTGTGTGTGTGTGTGTGTGTGTGTGTGTGTGTGTGTGTTTATAATTTTCATGGCAGAAAAATCACTTCATGTTGCTTCAGGACCAGCTCAATATTCTGATAAAAGGTCCTGCATGAGGACAAAAGACAACAGGATAGTAGCTACCCAACACTGCACAGTTACAGAGCTCTTAGTAGGGAGGAAAGGCAAACAACTTTAGAGTGCCCTGAAACTTCCTTGCCCGCAATTTATTAGAACTTCATAATCAATAATCCTAATCCTTTGTCATTCTAATGTGTCATTTTTAAAAAAGCTGATCTGTAAATTCACAAGATAATGGTCACTTCCTTTCTTCTGACTGGCTAAGCACCCAAGTCTGGTTATTGTTCCTGCATAAGGAACTGGGGAGATGTTTGATGATGATGTTTGATGATGTTTGATCTTTCTTGTTTGGGCCTTATGCATTTTCATTACATTTTAGTCTTTTTTTTTTAAATATATTTTTAGCTTTGGGGGAGAAAAGAGGCTCCATTAAGGAATAACCTGTACCCTAAAGCTAATGTGTGGATTTTTTAAATAGCACAAGAAGTGTGAGAAACATCACCCAGATGTGAGGGAAGCCTAGAAGGGGACAAATATCACTTACACACATGCTATGCTCGGTACTCTGCTAAACATTCTACTACTTCTGTTGCCATTACTACAGCTACCATTTCTCAAGGGGACTGCTGTTTGGTGTGTGAGTACTGGGTTCCAGTCACTATGTTAGAAATTTACTTTGTATTCTCATTTGTTTTTCAGAGTAAAGTAGAAAAATAAAAATTATTAACACTCTTTCATAGGGAGAAGAAACTGCAGTTTACAGAAATAATTTCCCAAAGTTACTTAACTAGGAAAGATCAAATCTATAATTCAAACTCAGATGTGTCTGAGTGCATAATAGCTGAACCACACTGCTTCCCACTTTTCTCAAAGAGCTGCCTGAACTGTTCACCTTTGTCAGAGTAGCTTTTTCCTATGTGTTTCATTAAAAAGCAGAAGAGTTTAATTAGACATAGAGACTTGAGAAACTTAAAAAAATCTTTCAAATCACACAAATATTGGCACCTTTCAATATTTTCACTAATTCCCAGGATGGAGAATTTTTGATGCCCTGTATGATTGGATTGATTACCCCAAAGCCCTGAGCCATCTCCTTCTAATATTATTTCCATATCTATAACTTTAAAAATTAGCTTTTACTGGACCTATAAATGCCATCTCCCAATCTAATAAAAGATGGATTCCCTGGAACAAATGAAATGAAGAGGAGAGGCTGGTTAAATTAATTGCTAGGAGTTCTAAAGCTAAGTCTGGATGCCATTGAAACAATTTGGCTGACAATTTTAGAAATCTGTGTTGATGGTAAGTGTGCAGTCTTGGGGCTAGTTAAATGTGAGTCGCCAGTGTGATTTTGCCATATACTAATGTGAGACTCGGAAAGAGTTTGATCTTCCTAAACCTCATATTTTCTTCATGTGAAATAAGAAGTGTGGACCAGGTGATCTTTAAACTCTTTCTCATGTTAAAGTTCTCTAATTCTACGAACATGTTTTACCCATTTTCTGCTATTCAAGGAAGGTCCCTTTGTATGCTTGTTTGAATGCATGTGCATCAATTGTATATATTGATACATGCCCTGCATTATTAGAATGGTTTTCAGATTTACTCTTCCCAAAAAGCTCGCAGTTGTCTTACCATCCTACCAAGGTTTTCCTGAAATGGGGAGGCTTGTTTCTCAGAATTGTGCAGGGTGGCAAGTCAGTAAAGGAAGTGAAATGAGAACCAATAATCTCTGAATCTCAAACAACTGTGGGTACGGTTTCCCATCAAAGCTATCCTTGAAAGACACTTAATAGAATATAAGAAATAAAATGAGACTTCATATAAAATCTGATTTCAGAAATTCCCAGGAGCTAATGTAACATGCAGACATCTGAGTCTGAAATTCTGGCTGTTGATGATGTCTGCTGTTCTCTGCTGTCCCAATAAGCATTTCAGGATTTCCCTTATGCCGGCCTATGTACTAGACCCTGGGGGTGCAGTTGTGAATGACCCTTTTGGGGTAAGCAGTCTAATGAAGAATGTGGGCCCATAATACTGGTAACTTGGGTAAACATGGTAAACATTAAGATAGAGGTAAGCATAGGGTGAATCTGTGGGAGCCTTGAATTCTTGGTCTAACATGGCAATCATGAAAAACACCCATGGATTTACATAAGACTAGATAATCCCTAAAGTGCTCAAGATGGACAGTCAGTTCTAGGAAGAGCAAAAGCTTGGACTCTTAGCATCAAAACACAGTGTGTAGAGAACTAGTGTTGTGAAACAAAATAGAGCAACCAGAGATGGTACTAGAGCCATAATAGGTAGGAGCCAGATCATGTTGGGCATTAGGGAGTCACTGAAGAATTTAAATATAGGAGTCTTCTGGTCAGAATTGCATTTGTGATGGCTGAAACTAGAAGGAGGTATCCAAATGCAGACTAAAGGATTCAAACCTGGAAGTAAGAATACCAGTCAAATGTTAGTTTTTATGATACTCCAACAGAGACATCAAGGGCTAAGGCAATCAGTAAGTATAGAAATGGAGAATGGATTTAGTGATATCTTTTTTAACTAGCCCTGACATTTGCTTCACCTTGGTTTGTGCTTCTTCATGTAGAGTCAATGGTAGGAGCTAGGGTTGAATGAAGACAGAAGCTGCAGAGCTACATGAATTATTAAGTCTACCAGCTTTTCACCAGCCTCTGTATTCTCCAAGGGCATCTTCTTGAACCTGAGCCTGGTTCTCCTGAAATCTTAGAAAGTCAGAACCTGTTATTGTCTTATTTCATCCCCAGTGGTCTCTGGTTCAAGCTTAAATGCTACATTTTTGCCTGGCCTCAACAGCTTGTGAGCCCTCCTCCTGTGCATACATAAGGTAAATAGATAACAAGTAGAATAGTTGATGCTCTCAGGTCATTAAAATAAAGAAGCACGTAAGTTGTCCCAGCTGCCCTGGGGTTCTATAGTTGAAACAAGATAAAGGACTCTGTTTAGCTATCTGTGTAAAGCAAATATAACTTGAGAATTAAAAAGAAAAAAAAAAGTAAACACAGGCACTGAAACTTAAAGCAGGAGACTCTTGAAAACACAGACTGGCATATCACTGGTTAGAATTTCCTTCATTTTGCAAAGCCACGAGCCACATGCATCAGCTCACCACAAAGTCATTAAGCCTTTTTAAGCTCAGATGAAAAACATTAACAAATACCACAAAAGGCTTCAGTATAGCCCCTTTGTTCATTCACATATGGCACTTTATAACTCCTGCGCCACTCTGCTCGTGTGTTTGTTTAAGCTGCCTCCATCAGGCTGGTCCTAAAAGAACAAAAGACATCTTGAGCAATCCTAAGCAGGAAATGGGCTAATCTAAACATGGTTTGTGACACTTTAAGTAGAATAGAAAGCGGAGGGATTGATTAGTCATTAATGTCCAATTGGCTCCATATGGATGTTGCAATAATAAAGCCTTTTTCAGAGTAGTAGCAGAGTTATTGAATTAGAGGTTTATGTTTCCTCAGAGCTGACCTTAGGGAATTCCCTTTTGGTTCTTCTTGTTGGTCTTTTAAAGAGAAGGGAGTTTCTAATAGAAAAAAAAATGGAAGCCTTATCCACCATAACACTTGCTCATAATCCTGCAACCAAGGAATGCATTAATTTAGCATCATTTTAATCCCTGCTATAATTTCAGTCCTTACTGCTTTCTTTACATGCCTTTGCATCTTTGGTGGGGTAGTATTTCAGAGACCAATTAGATAGTGGCATGAACTTCATAACTGGTAATGGACTCCTCTAATGTGCTTAGCTGTGCAGGGAAGTGGCATCCTTAAAGGAGGAAAGTTATGTTCCAGACGAGAAATAGTAGACTTTGAAATTCAGTTCTTGCACAGCACTGAATAGTGACTGGTGTAGGATTGGGGTAGTGGAAGAGTACTAGGCTAAAAGTGAAAAGACCTATGTTGCAGATCTGACTCTACTCCTTATTAGAATACCAGGAACTGGTTACTTTAGGAGAAGATCACATAATGGCCCTGAGCCTTGGTTTCCTTACCCGTAAAGTAGGTCAAATGATATCCCTTCCTACTCATTTCAAAGGATTATAAAGAGGTTCAAAATAATGTATTTAGTGAAAGCACTTTGCAAATATTATCTTATGTAGAATTACTTAGCACACCTGGTTTTCCTATCCTAGAAACTGACCTTTGGCCCACTGTATCATAAATGCTCTTTGAAGAATTTCTTTGGTATTCTGATTTGTGAAGTATCTATTAACAAAGTGTCCAATGATTTTTTTTCTTTGTGTGTATACTGTATGTCACAATATATCTTTATAGTTTATCCAGTGACTTTCTTGTTGTACACAAGTTCAACAACTGAAGTAAATAAAGACTTAAAAGAACATTTGGATGAAAACAGGATGATGAAAATTTACCTATCTTTCCCCACATTGGACAAAGGAAGAAATGACATTTTAATCAAAGTATCACCAGTAATTCCTCTTTTGTTGCTTTCCAAAACATTGGTTCTTATTTTCACCAATCTCTAACACAGAATTATGCATTCATATTTTGTATTTGCCTTCCTCAAGTCATTCCACCTATCATTGATCACCCTTTGCTAACCTGTCTAGCTAGTGTTTTACAGAAGACATAAAGAGCAAACCATACTCTCCACTCCTGGCAATCCCTTTTTCTCAGATGTGATGAACACATCACTTCCCTAATGATTAAGTCTCCTTCTCTGCCATGGAATGTTCTTCCTCTGCCAAGGAAACCAATAGGATGGCCAAATCTCTCTCCTTCCCACCCTCACCCGCTTCTCTCTCTCTTTTCAAATTTGCATTTCAGGCATCCTTTTTATACTGAAAGTAAGTTAACATTCTGGCAGTTAGCAGGAAAGAGAATTTAACGAAGGGCTTCCACAGTCATAGACAGACAGCTGTCAGCCATTGCTGCAACAGTGAATTAGACCTCCATCATATTACAATAAATTTGGTGGGATAAACATGGTGAACAAATTTAAGTAATTTTAATATTCTCCTTCTTTTCTAATTTCTCATATCCCCTTCTAAAATTTCTTCATCTTCTACATTTTTGTTTCTAATGTGGTCATCATCATTTTCTTTATTAACTCAAATAAGGGACTATCAAATATATCATGTAACTCTTTCCAAAATCCCACAGGAGAAAATCAACCATTCTATTGATAGACTGAAGTAGTCTGAAATAGTATGATTGTCAACAATTCTGTCAAGCAATAATATATTGCTTTTTTTTTAAAATCCATAAGCAATCAGTTATAGCTTTTTTCACCTTCCTAATATTTCTTTTGGGTAAATGAAACCATTTTTGAGTTCACAGTGGCCTGAAAATGCCACATACTTCTCAGGTTTACAGAGAAAAGAAGCTTTCAGAAGAGCAATTTTGCTTGTAAGTTGGTTGATTGGTTTTCTGTTTTATTTTATTTTGTTTTTTATTAAGTAATAGTAAAATCTGTTTTACTTTTTAAATAGTATCCCATTGTATGCATGAACCACCATTTTTTTTCTAATTATTTTCAATTCTTGTTTGTTGTTAATAACACTACTGATAGTCTTATATAAGTCAATTTCTGGGTAGAAATTTCCATATGTTTTGGGTAAATACCTAGGAGAGAAATTGCTCGTCATATTTTACTTAGAAGAAACTGGTAGAAATGGTTAAGCCATTTTACAATTCCACCACCGATATATTAAATTTCCAGTTGCTCCCTATCCTTGCCAACATTCTGTGTTTAAGCCATTCTAGTGTGTGTGGAATGAAATCTCATTGTGGTTTTAATTTGTATTTTTCTGATGATTAATGATATGGAATACCTTTCCATGTACCCACTGGCTCTTTTCTTCTGTAAACTGTTTTTGCAAGCTTTTTTGTACATTTTAAAATGAGATTTATATTTTTTTTTGTTGCTTTTTGTAGAAGTTCTTTATGTATTCTAGGTGGAAATTCTTGTCCGATATGTGTATTGTGAACAATTTTTCCTGTTCTTTGACATTTCATTTTCTTAACAAAGATTTTTTATGAATGTTTTAATTTTGATATAGTTCAATTTATCACTTTTTCTTATAAGTTTAGTGCTTTGCATGCCATATCTAAGACTCTTTTTGCTCCAGAGTCACTCCTATTTGTTCATGATGTATCCATATTACATATTCTAGATTCTGTTTGCTAATATTTTATTAAGAACTTTTGTACTCATTTTCACCTATCCTGTATGCTGCATCATAAAATCAAGGACAAGTGTTCCTTCTTCCTCCACTTTCTACATTTGCACACAATTTTTTCCCCTTATTTGAAATTTGCTAGTGACACCATTTGGGAGTGGAGTTTTGGGTAGGAAGGTGCTTGGTTATCAATTCAATTTTATTATCTGATTATTCATCTATTTATTAAGTAAATTTCACTAATTTGTCTTTTTAGGAATTTGTTCATTTCATCCAAGTTGTCAAATTTACTGGAATTAAGAATTCATAATATGCCTTATAATCCTTTTAATGTGAGTAGTACTGATGGTGAAATTTACTCTTTTAGTCCAGATACTGATATTCTTGTTTTCTCTCTTTGTCTGTTGATCAGTCTTAGAATGGGTTTGTCAATCTTATTGATCTTTTCGAATTGCTAACCCTTGGCTTTTTGAATTGTCTTTATTGTGTCTGTGTTCTATTTCATTGATTTTTTTACTCTTTGTCCATTCTGAAAATCTATGACTTTAAATTTAATTATTTAATTCATCTCTACTTAATATAATTATTGAATTTGATGAACTTAGTTCTAATTTACAATTTTCTATTTGTTCCCTCAGTTTTTAAATCTCTCTTTCTCCATTCCTGCCTTCCTTTGGGTATATTGAAAATTGAAGGATCAGTTTGACTTATTCTACTGACTTTTTAGCTACAACTCTCTGTGTCTTTTAAAACTGATTTTTCTATAAACTCACTATGCATCCTTGAGTATCCCACAGTTAAAATTTTACCACTTCACATAAAATAGAACAAGCTTTAACAATTTACTTCCACTTACTACCTTTGTGTTTTAAGCTAATATGCTATTGTTGTCCCATATTATAGCTCTACATAAGTTCAAAGTCCTACAATACAATGTTTTGTTTTGTATAAATACTCCCTTGTGTTTTAAAAACACTAAACAATTAGTTGTTATTAATGAAATCTATTGAAGAGAAAAGTCACATAGCTTTTTGATTTTCTTCCTTGTGGTATACCTGGTTTTTGTTGGGCATTATTTCTCTTCATCTTGAGTGATTTATTTGAATACCTCTTTTTGTATGGTCTGCTGTTAACTTATTCTCTTAGCTTTTCTTTACCTGATAGAGTATTTTGTAGTCATTTTGCATGTGTGTGTGTGTGTGACTATGAGTAATTTTTATTTTATTCTTTGTTCTTTGATGTTACCCAGGTGTTCTGTAACAACTATGCTTTACTTTTTTCTTTCAGTATTTTATTAACATATATTAATTGTACATGTTAGCATGATTCCATGTTATATTTCCATATGTATGTACAATGTGCATTAATCATCATCAACTACACTTCTTCTACTCTGGCCCCCACCCCATCACCTCTTGGCAGCATTCCTGATCCCTGGAAATCACTATTCTACTTTCAGGTTGACATTTTTTAGTTTCTATATATGAGAGAAGATATGCCTTATTTTCATGTCTGGCTTTTGTCACTTAATATGATGTCCACCAGTTCCATCCATTTGTTGAAAATGACATTTAATTCTTTTATTGTAGCTGAATAATACTCCATTTAAAAATGAATAAACATTCATTTTTAAAAGATTTTTTATTAGTTCCTTTTAGTTATACATAATATTAGGGTTCATTTTGACATGATTATACAAGCATGGAATATAATTTGCTCCAATTCAGTCCCCTCCTCTCTTTCCTGTGTCTGTTCACTTCCCTCTATGCTACTGATTTTGAACCATATGATCACTGAATAAAATGCTGGATTGCCTTTATCTTTCAGTACTCTAAAGATGTTCCATATTCTTCTAGTCTGCGTTGTTTTTAATGAATAATCAGTCATCACTTGCATTATTGTTCTCCTGCATGTATACAATGTTCATTTTCTCTGGAAGTTTGTCTTTGGTTTTCAGAAGTTTAGCTGGATTCTTAATGTGGTTCCTTTGTATTTAATATGCATGCATTTCTCTGAATGTCTTGAACCTGTTAGTTCATGTTTCTCACCAAATCCTGGTAATTTTCAGCCAGGTCTTTGTTTCTGTTTTTGGTCTTTGGGTCACATTTTCCTGGTTGTTTGGACAACTAGTTATTTTATGTTGTATATTATCTGTTGTGGGTTATGAGTTATATAAACTCTGGACTCTATTATCTTCATTTTAATTTTTGTGACAGGAGGCCACTAAATTATCTGCTGATTGAATTGAACTTACTGAGGCTTAGTAAGTGAGTGAAATAGGCTTATGTGAGCCTATTTCAATTTTGTTTTTAGTTCTAGGTAAATCTTCAGTCTTGATATATAGAATTTATTTCTAAAGGATTGCCCCTCTGGGATTTCAAGGCAAAGTCCAAGGTGTTTATAATCCCCTCTAATTTGATAGGATTCAAATCCAAATTCTATTTCCTTTGAAATGGGCATCAGTTGGCATATCTGCTCAGATTTTTTAGATATAGAGCCTTGTTTTTCATAGAGCTCACTCAAGTCTTCCCTATACATGTGAAGTACAGGGTTCAGTCACTTGGAAACCTCAAATTCTGTCTTTGACACATTAAGCAGTACAGACACTCTTTGCACTCCCCATTCAACACTGTGCAGACTGGGGAGCATATTCATGGTAAAAACTATGAAAACAGAATTCCATTTAGGGAACTTTCCTCCCTTCTAGCATGGAATTCTCTCCAGTATCTGCTGAATTTTGGTAGTTCTCAGGTGTCTTCATATGGTTGTCTTTTCATATTTTGCCTTGCATTTTTAATTATTATTTCTTGGAGATTTGGTCTCTGATATGAGTTATTTTGCCATTACCAGAACTATATCCCAGAACAGAACTTTTACTGCCAATAGTTTTCATGCTGTCTGACAAAATACAAGTCCCAACAGGCCTTTCAGAAGGCATTTAGTTACCTTGTTTTTCTCTGTTCTTTATTAACGATTCACTAGTAATCACTGAGACTATTCAGTGGTAATTTCTCATTTAGTTTCCATTTTGATCTCTTCTAGAATATATTTGTTCACATTACTCCCCTACTTAAATACCTTAAAGACTTCTTAGGTTGGAATTCAAGGTACATAGCACTCTGGCCTCTATTTACTTTTCTAATTTTGTCTGTTAGTACTCCCTCTTTTTTCCATAAGCCCAACCCATAGCCAGCTTCTTTTTATTCCTCCAAACCTATTGTGCTTTTATTGTGAATAAAACTCTGTGCCTTTATTCACATTGATTCCGCAGCCTGGAATACTTTCAAACTCCTACCTGCTAGGAAAATCTTGCTCTTCCTTCAAGGTTCTGCTCAAGTGTCACTTTTGTCTCCAAAACCTCCCTAATATTCATCTCTGTCTATGCTAACCATGTCAATAACTTTTCTTCTCTGCTTTCATGGTATTCTAAACTTACCTTTGTTAGCACCATTTTATAATTTTTAATTTATATGTCTTTACCTCACTGGAACAACTTCCTTAAAAACAAAGAACATGTGTTATTTAACTTGCATACTCCATCACAGTTCTGGATACATCTGAAATTTGTCAGAAGTATTTGCTGAATTAATGCATAAATAAATTATTACTAGACATATTATAGAATTAGCCAGAGTTCCTCCTTAGGGGAAACTTTATATATGCACAAACCCACACCAAACACTCACTCATTCATTCATATAGCCCTTGGAATCTACCCAGGAAGGGGCCTCTCTAGGATTAGTTCAGGACCATTGCCATCAACTATGAGGGTGAAACTTGGACGTCTTTCCAAACCACCTGGAAAAACTCAATTTTCTGTCTTCTCTAAATCACTCTAATCACAATTTCCTAAGGAGGTCTTTGTCTTGGTGATTTTTATTTCCCCCCTATAGATTAGTTATCTTTCTTTGCTTAACAGAAAGTTTGCATTTATACAAACTGTGACTGAAGAGATGAAGGATGAATTAACCAAGATGAGCTTCCTAGGGGAAGTCATGTGGAGTGGGAGGCTCTGGAGTATAGGAGCCATGCTTCCCCTTGGTGTCTAGTGTGATACCGTTGACCTCCTGGCCTTTCGGTAACTGTCATTTGGGACTGCTATTGTTGGTAGTCTCTGAGATCAGCAGGAAACAGTGGTCCCCAGGTACACAGCTGTGGTTCTAGTCTCCTTCTAACTGCTTTCTATGAGAAATCTTACCTTGAATTCGAAAATGTTTCCTCTGCTATTAAAAGAAAGGGAAACTTCCTTATAGAATATTAAGTCATTCTCTAGGACAATTCGATTCTGAATGCTGGCATAGAGTGTTAGGTATTTAAGAATGAAATACTTTGTTTTTACTCTTAGTGATGCTTCAAAAATGAGTGAAGCAGTATGAAATCATACCTGATATTTTGAATTTTAGAGTTAATTACAACAGAAAGTGAATGTTGGGCTTTAGATACACAGATTAATGTCATACCTTTTGAAATCAGTTGATAGTATTCTATAAAATCTTTCTTATCTATTTAAAGGGGTTTCAAAAATATGTAATTGACATTTTTTAAATTTATGAGTTATTCAGCACATATAGTCATATGCTGCAACAATTCCTTAACCATTTGGTTTCATGAAGCAAATTTTAGGGAATTTAGAGACACTTTCTAAATGTCCTTTTGACTTTCTGACATACGTTTATAAAATTGTGAGTCTAAGTTCAAGTAATAGATGTCAACTTTCAATGAAAAAGAAAGTAATATTGACATATTTTCTCTCACAATATTTGATAAAGAAATATTTGTTGAAAAGCATCTTTGTGCATAGTGCTCTTCTGGATGCTTCCATAAATTCCATGGAAGTTGTACCATAGCATAGTCACTGCAAAAAGATAGAAGAAACCCTCAATGTGTCTTTGTGGGGTATCTATGGTTTACAATATTGCATTTCCTGAAATAATAATAAAATGAGGTATAAGCTTGGGAAAGGATAGAGGACCTTTCCTCAGGATGTTAGTGATAATTATTAAGGCAAGAGTGAGAGGCCAATTTTCATATGCAAGGAAGGTTTATTGCTGTTTTTCACTGACTACCTAAATAAGAAGGAGGGAAACATTATAGTTTTATAATCATAAGGTAGCCTTAGAGTACCACATGTTTAAAAGATAGGTAAGAAAGGAGGTGAAATTTGGAGAAGGGAGAGGAGGAAACCTAGGGAAAAAATTGGTCCAGATTAAGATTTTGCAAATGGATCTGTGCACTGCAAATTTCTGTCATTAAAAGACATGGTTCATGTCTGCTCAGAAATCAGGTCCAAATCAAAAGTAGTTTCACACTTCAGTCTCCCTGAATTAGTCTCTTCTCAAATCTTTGTTCGTCTGACACAATATTCCTAGTTCAGCTTAGGATGCCCCCATTTGTTTTTCAGTTCACTCCTTCAGAAAGAGAGAAAAGGTGACAAGAAGAGATGTGCACATATCAAAAGCATTTTCTCTCTTCCCCTTCTTACTTCACATTTTTATACTATGTACTGTTCTTGAATTTCTCCATTTCTGGAAACATTTCTTATGAGTCCTAGAGATCTTCTGTGTAATGAATTCAGTTTGTGTAGATAATATGTGCTTTGAGGGGAAGGGGAAAAGTCATTGCAGAGCAGTTGGTGCATGTGGGACCTGAGTTCTGTTCCTTAAAAAAAGGTAGTATTTAGTAAAGCAAATGAGACAAAAAAATCTTATGCTAAGACTGGTTGGTATAGCATGAGAGGAAGAGAAATTGGGCATATGTGTGGAAGAATCTATAATATGGAGTAGAGGATGTAGAAGGCTCTCTATACAAGCAGTATCTAAAAGTTCACCATGATTTCTATCAGTCTATAGAACATTAAAAATTCCCATTAAAAATGAAATACATATCTTAAATGAAGAAATAAATAGAAACTGACTAGTTGGGTTTACTAGAAGTAGAGGAGCTGCAACAGCAAAAACAGATCTCAAATGTTAATCACCTGTGGCATAGTAGTTAACTTAGAATAATACTGAAATGTTTTTGCATCTGACATTCTCCACAAACCTGTCTCCTTTTATGTGTATGCATGCCAGTATATAAATTGCTGAATCCATGTCAGTTGTAAAGTAATGGCACTGAGGGCATCATAAATCACCATGGTGATCCTCAGGAGAAGACACTGTCGTATCTGAATGAGTATTTCACTTCCAGAGTAATGTATGCCTTCATCTGGCCCAGCAGTCAGCATATTGCCCTGTGTTGATGGATATTGTCAGCTGGAAGCTACACTACATTTCACTGCACAATAAACATGGCTGTCAAACCCATATAAAGTGAAATCAATTTATCCTGTATGGTCAGTGCATTTTAAATGAAATTAATGTACTGTGGGTATGGTGGCAAAAAGGTAGCATATTAGTTATGCATCTTGGGATCTGAGACTTTTCATGTAACGCATCATTCTGTCTAGAAGGCCTAAAAGAAGGGTTGCTTATAAAAATATGTTATTTTTGCATGATCTTCAGAAAGTGGCTTCTCTACCCTCCTTCATGCTTAGGAAAAAAATCACAATATTAGCCAATTCCATCCTTTTATCCTGTCTTTTGTTTGCAATAAATGATGAACATATTTGCTAAATAATAGTGTGCTCTAATGTTCTAATTTGTTACTGGCTTTGGCACCAACAAATTACTGCTTAACCAAGGTATCTGGAAATAGAAGAGCCAGAGATTGATTAGATTGTGTTGTTCCTATATAAGTTCACTGAGCTGAAAAAATTTACTTTGTCCAGAAAACAGAAATGTTGGTTTTAATGTATGCTTTGACCTACACTTTTGGGGCAAGGCTTTCCTGCTTACAGAAGTACTGACTGAAGCCATCAGTTCACTCACTTTGCATCTTACTGTAGAACTTCTCAGTCTATAGGGAGATAGTCAATAGTTGCCACATGGCAAAGCATACATTGATATGTCACACTAAAGGTGGCGGGCAGGAGTTGGAGTCATGAAGACAAGCAAGAGCTTTATTTACTCATTAATTCATTCATTACATTTATTAACTAAACTTCTATGTGCCAGATATTTGACCAGATCCAAGGAATACAGCAGTGACAAGATCCATCCCATGCCCCCATCTTCAAGGAACTTTCCAGTCTCCTGTTACTAGAGTCAGCTCTTCAAAAATTATCTCAGGAATTTAAATATAGTTTCATAGGTGTTAAAGAAATTCCCTTAAACAACAGAAAAAAATGTATTAGGACCCTTGAAATGAACACCTTAACTAGTCTACTACTTTTACATAAGAATTGAAAACCACATATCTTTTGCTTAATATATATTTATATATTTATTGTCTAGTATGTAGAGAATTCAGGTATTCAAGAACAAGTGCAAGATCATCTCAAACTTTAGAGACCTCATGTTCCTGGGGATGGCATAGAAAGATCAGAGGGGGATAGTCACATAAACAGTGATTACTTTGGGACATGGAGTTGAAAGCAAGAGGAACGCACACTGCCTGGGAGCATCGTTGCAAATGCTGTTCTTTTAGCCTGAACACCCTTCTCATCTGTCCTTACTCCGGTCTCCCACTCACCTGCAGATTTCCTGTTCATCCTTTGAGCCTCAGCAGGGACATCACATCTCCTAGGAAGCTCTGACTGACTATCCTGTCTTGTCCTCCCTTGCACCTTGTTAACTCCAGTTTTGTAGCACTTACCATACTTTCTGGTATAGGTATCTGTCTCCCTGCCAACACTGAGTTCCTTAAAAGCAGGAGCCACTTTATTTGCCTTTGCATCCCTAGCACCCAAAGAAAGCCTAACTCATAGGAATCACTCTGTGATTATTTTTCATTGAATTAATTTGCTATGAAACATTTGAATAAGATTTGAAGGACATGTGGGACTTATCCTGAAAGAGTAGGAGAAGGATCATACAGGATGTGAGAGAGCACAGGCTAAGGGACAGTGCTATGAAAACCCATTCTTTTGGGGGGAATCATATAGTTTGAGGTGGCTGTGACTTTGGGCAAGTGAAGGGAAGACTTGCTTTTGAAGGAAGGAATCACAGCAGGAAAGTTTGCTATAAAATAATGCCAGTCATTACTGTATCACCTAGAGTTTACTGCAGTAAATGTACTAGATGTATGAAAATGTGCAGAGTTAATTCTGTCCAGTGTCCCTTTGAGGGCTACATCAGAAGGACCTGAAAATTATCATCTGAAAATGTCTTCTGCTCCCAAGAGGTCACTTAGAAGAGACGGGCCCAGGGCTGGTACTGGAGCCAAGGCAACAATCTGTAATGCTACATTATCACTATAATAATCCTTTGCACCCATCTTGTTCTTCCTGCCCTGACATTACAGGAAGTAAAGCAATGAATGGCTCTGCAGCTAAACTACAGCAGTATTATTGTTGGCCAACAGGAGGTGCCACTGTGGCTGAAGCACGAGTCTACAGGGATGCCCGGGGCCGTGCCAGCAGTGAGCCACACATCAAGCGACCAATGAATGCTTTCATGGTTTGGGCGAAGGATGAGAGGAGGAAAATCCTTCAGGCCTTCCCTGACATGCACAACTCCAACATTAGCAAAATCTTAGGTGAGTACGGGGGAACAGCTACTGCTAACCTTTCACCCTATGAGTGCTGCATGAGTGGAAAACAGGGGCAGAACTGGGCTCCCAAGGGGACTGTGACTGAAGAAGCCAGATGAAGCTTAATCAACTGCAGTAGCAGTCTTTGTCACCATCTCCTCCTCCCCAGAACATGGCTTTTAGGTTTAGGACTTGCGGCATCTACCACAACAGGTGACTAAAAACTTAATTTAAAAGCAAACTATAATAATAGTGTGAATTTAGGAACTCATGAGAGGTGACGGCTAAACAGGAATCATGGGGACTGGATTTATCTCCTTATTCAATCTTTTTAAATTTGTAAGTTGCTATACAGCCTTGGAAAAACTCACACATCTTAGGTTTTCTGCTCTAGTATTCTTGGGTTCATGTGTCCCACTGAAAGAATTCATCTCAAACCAGGGTGAACCCCAAAATGGTATGAAATTCATAGAGTACAGAACAGAGCCTCTAATGATGACTTTTAAACTTGTAAAATAAAATTCATTTATTTTAATAAGATATGACTAGTTCAAATTTCATAGCAGTGCGCTGAACACGTAGACCATAGGGGCTGAGGCCCATTTTGTGATAAATTGCCAGAGTGATTCTCCTGCTTCTCAGGATTAAACTCAAGCCTTGTTCTATTAGTGTAAAGCTTGCCTAGTGCAGATTATACAGTTTGGAATTATTGTGCTCAACATATTGAACATATTTTATCCAACATGCAGCATTACAGTCAACATGTTTCCTCTTTAAAAAAGAAAAAACACAGAAGGCACTGTTCTACTTAAGCTGTCATAATGTGACAAAATCTCAAAGGGAGCTATTTAAGAAGCTGAAAAACATTAGAGACTTAAACTGTGGTTTTAATTTTTTAAATGTTTTGTTCAAAGGTAATAAATATTTAACCTGAGTAAATATCAGTGATCTGGACATACACAAATACACATGTTTTGTTACTGTATAAATAATTTAACTTGATTCTGAGACATTTTGAGGCAGTGACCTCTGAGAAAATTTAAAACATACAGAAGCTCAAATAGTGGTGAAATGTTAAAATGCAGTTTTTTTCTTTTTTTCATTTTGACTTTTCAAGATGGATATTTATAATGTCATTATAATTAAGTGGGGTGTTGTTTGGGGAGTTTCAGAGATATGTATAGAGATGTTGTTCTTCTTAGTTTAAATATCCTTCAGAGCAAAATGTTCCTGATGAGCAGATTATGTTTTATCAAATTAAAAGATATTCTAGAAAATACCAGTGCTACTCTGGCCCTATTATTGATATCTGACTTTGAGATCTTCATATTTGTTTCCTGATGGTTTAGTAGCAATGTGAGTGAGCTTTCAGATGGGTACAGACCCTCTCTGTTTCCACTTTGGCAGCTGTGGAGAATCTGTATTATTAGTGTGTATTCTGTGAAAAAAAAATTATTAGGAATATAGTAAGTATATTCATTAAAATACTTAAAATGTAAACTTTTAAGCCCAAGCATTTCAAGAGTACCAAGAATCCTCTGTTAACTGGGGTTTAAAGCTGCTGGGAGCCAGCAGAACAGGGAAACCAATCTGCATAGATGTTCTACACAACTTTTGCACAACAATCAGGAAAGAACAGGGATGGATGTGCTATTAAAGCAGACCAGGATATTGCTGGCTACGGAGAATATTTGTACAACTTTTCCATTTGTTTATGTATGAAAAATCTCCCCTGAAGAATAGCTAACATCCAGTCTGCACAGCTGTTACCGCTTTTTCACCAGCGAGACACAAAAATGCAATTTGATACATGTAAAAAAACACATCCCTTCTTCGTCAAGTGTTTAGATAATTCTTTATAAACAATATTAGAGAAGTGAATGCTTCTCCTTCTTCCTGTATAAACCATATTAAAAATTTTGTACTTTTATTCGTGCAACTTTGAATGGATGTGTTTATAGAACTTGAAAATGGTATATGTAATTCCAATGGTGCCTTCCTGTTCTAAAGCTGTAACTTATGAAATAGAGTTTTAGCCTTTTTTTTTTTTCAATTGTCATAGGTCAGGGGAGACAGCGTGCACAGGAAACATATATATGAAGGGATAGCAACATCTGCTGACATCAAAGATCAGTTTTGCTAAAGATGCTTGGAGTATTGGGAAATGTTTGAATTTCTGGGACCCAGAAAGCTTTTCCTGAGAATCCTGTAATTCTCAAAAGTATGCTTAGCAAGTTTAGGCTTCTAACCCTTGGGAGGGGGGGGAGAGGCTCAGATGACTAGGGAAAGACCTTGATGTAGGAGATGATCTTTAAGTAGCAAAGATACATTTTAAAATAACATAGTATCATCAGCCTTAAATCACTGAGAGAAATAAATCCAATAAATGCATTATGTACAAAATTGTTATTTTGCTCTATAGTCTAAAAAGACTGGTTGGGAAGTTCAGTGGTATGTGGCAATAGGAGTTACCCAGAGCAGAGGGGAGTGAAGCAGTACGGGGTATATCTAGTCAATTGTCCTGGAATATGTTACCTTAATCACTGGGTAATTAGGGCTATTTTTATGTCTAGGGTCTCGCTGGAAATCCATGTCCAACCAGGAGAAGCAACCTTATTATGAAGAGCAGGCCCGGCTAAGCAAGATACACTTAGAGAAGTACCCAAACTATAAATACAAACCCCGACCCAAACGCACCTGCATTGTTGATGGCAAAAAGCTCCGGATTGGGGAGTATAAGCAACTAATGAGATCCCGGAGACAGGAGATGAGACAGTTCTTTACGGTGGGGTAAGTATTCCTGAATGTGGCCACCTGGGCTTTCCTTTGCAGGAAAATAGAAACCTTGGGATGGCTACTGGTAGTATGTTTGGGAAATAGATTAGGGAAGGAAGGAGGTAGGGACATGCTGGAGGGCTTTGGCTGTGAGAATCTTTGCTGTGTCACAAGTGGGCAGCCTTGCAACGTGGCTCCTGCTCAGTTCAGAACCAACCTGCAACAGCTCACTCCCAACTGATTGCCCCATTCATTGTCTTCCACGCCAATCTAAGATATTCAGTGCCCACACACAGAGTTTTTTGTAGTTTATTTAAACAGACACACAGGGAGAAAAAAATAAAAACTAACTTTGAGAAATCCTCAGAAGCTTCTCAGCTTCTCTGGGTGGTGCTTCTGACTCTAATCACAATAGTCTGCTTTTGTTGTGGGATCTACCACAAGATAATTGGCCTTGACATTGGTTAGAAGACCTCATTTTTGGCATGAGATCCAGAACTCCTGTTGCAGTAAATTATTCTGTGGTGAAAGCAGTAACAATGTGGATTTTCTTGCTTAAATCAGAAACTAGACATGTTTTTGATATCTTCAAGTCTGATTTCATGTCATTTTGTTTAAAAATTAGGTAATAGATTTCTGGTATAAATTTCGACTTGGCTGACTGGCTGTCTGCATTCAAAAGAGGCCCCTCCTAACCACAGTAGTCAGGATAAGTGGGGATGCAGATGCCTGTAGATTCCAGCACACCCAGACCTAGAAGCACAGGGGGGTGGAAACCAGGGAACCATTCTGGAGGCACCAGTTGAAGCAGCTGGAATCAGACAGGGAGACACTTGGGAAAGGGCTTTGGAGGGAAAGAAATGGAGTGAGCAAAAATGAACCTGCATTTGCTGTTAAGGTGAAGGAGGACCAAGGAGCTGTGCTGTGCCTGGAAATAAGAAAACTTCTCTTGAAAGTGGAAAAAGAGATAACTTAAAGGGGAAGTAAAGAGTTATTTCTGTGTAAGGATGCTCAAAAGATAACTCCTTGGAATAAAAATCTGTTTCAGAAGCATGTGTTCAAAGAGTAAAGCTAATTTGAAATAGTAAAGAGAATACAAAACCCAACAAGCCAGTGAAAGTTATCTGGGCCTTTAGTCTGCAGCACATTAGTCTCTTGCAGGGAGGAGTATGCCTTGGAGTTTGGGGTCAAATACTAACCAGGTCACCAGCTTGTGCTGGTCATTTACCTTCTCTAAGTTTGTTTTCTCACATATAAAATGAAATGAATAATAATACCTACATGTATAATTGTTGAGAGAATTCAACGTGGCACTACTTTCAAAAGTACTTTATATAGTGCTTAATACAGTACCCATAAAGATAAACCTCTAGCATTACCATTTTTATTTAATATATACTTACTATCACAGTAAAATTATATCTTATATCACACTAGATATCCAATGAATTACTTTATACTATTGCAGCATCTTTTAGGGGCAAAGATTGGCTTAAGCCACTTTATTACTTGAAGAGTCTTATATATTAATAAATGACATGCTAAAATATGATTATCAAATTCCTCTGTATTAAAAATGTTTGCATTTTTACAAGTAAAACTTTTGACACAAAAGTACAATGTGATAGTGATATAATTGGGCTATTCACATGATAGATGATTTATAAAAAATACCAAGTCATAGTGCCCATTGATAGTAGAGTCATGGGTAGCAAAATACAAATTTAAGACTGTATGATAAAAATATTCTTTTAATCCTCCGCTAATGTATATCTTATGTATTCTCTTTTGAGCAGAGAATCAAAAGTTTAAATTTGAGATTATCTGTGATTCCTGCCCTTCTCCCCAGTCATATCCCCTGAGTACTGGATGGTAGTGAGTTTCTTTCACCATAGTCTAAAAGCTATCAAACATACAATTTTAGTTTCCTGGTATGTATTTGAAAATATGAATTGTAGTAATATTATTTCTCTTTATTCCCTTTACTAAAGGGTACATTGAAACAGTTATGAGTCAAAATAGCACATAAAATATAAAACTTCTAAAATATAAAACTTAAACAACTGCTAATATCTACCACTTACTGCTTTTGCTGCGCTAGATGTTTGGATATGCAAATATTTTATCTAAGTCAGATAAAAGAACCAAGCTTTAGAGCAGTCCTATGGCTCTGCAAGATGAGAGGGCTCAAACCTGGATCAAATCCAGGTCTTGGTCTCTGCCATGCTGAGCTTCGGAGGCACTGTCCTTACCATGTTTCCTCAACACATGCCTTGTAGCCCTGCTCTGGTATAGTCATGAGTGTAGTTGTAACTTTTGAGCAAGAGCTCTTAGAACCTGGAGAAAGTGAGAGAATGTAGTTGTGAAATAAGGTGCATAAAAGGAAATTTGAAATTTAGAGACCAGGGGTGCTGTTCCTGATAGTGTAGGAGAGTCCATTATGGAAGGATGTTTTGGACTGTGGATTGGGGCCATGACCAAAATGTCTTGTTCTTTAATCTTCAGTGCTGAGCATTTTCCTCTGCCCAGCTTTGGTAATATTCACTACATAAAACCAGGTATTATTCCCACTTATGGATTTGGATATTCTTTTAAGTAGTTCTATTTGATAGATTATTAGCTTCCTGAGATTCATCTTTGGAAATTGATCTTCATTAGATGTGAAGTTATGACAAGAGGAGCAGGGAAGAAAACAAAATATTCTAAGATTGTTATTGACTTCTTGATGGAATGGGAGTGAGATCAATTTTTATAGCTTATTTTGAAAAGACTTGCATAACTTTCAAGCCAATAAAACTATATATTACTCAACAATTTTGTGCATTTTACTGACTATACAAGTGTAGCTGATGAGTTAGGGTTTTTTTTACTTAGCTATTATGAAATGAAATTGTCAATAATATGGAATAAAGTTAGCTCTTACCTTGGATTTAACCCCTGCAATGGCAGATTAAGTATCAGAATTTGATAGGAACCCTGATAAGAGTGCTATTAATGTAGAAGTGATATTCATTTAGATCCATATACCTACAGTGATGTCTTTTCCTAAAGAATTATGACCAAATGTACTTCCTTGTATTTGGAAACTTCTTTAGCAATTTACTTGTGAACTAACAGAGAATTATGCAGGTACTATAAAATATTAACTTGGGGCTACTTTTTTTTTTTTTTTTTTTTTGGTCTCATGGGCACTGTACCACTGAGCCACATCTGCAGCCCTATTTTGCATTTTTTTTTAGGGACAATGAGTTGCTTAGCCCCTTCCTGTTTCTGAGGCTGGCTTTGAACTGGTAATACTCCTGCTTCAGCCTCCTAGACCACTGGGATTACAGGCGTGTGTCACCATGCCCAGCTTGGGGGCTACTTTTTAAACAATAATAATGGTAAACTAATGAATACTTACTATATGCTATATACTATGCTGAGAGAATTATACAGATGATTATAACTACATCAATTTATAAGATACGTAATGTCTTCCCCATTATAGGGTTGAAAAACACAAGTTCAGAGATGTTAAAAAATTTGTTGAAGGCCACACAGCTAGTAAATGGCAGGGCTGAGATTTAAACCAGGCACATGTGAATGTGAAACATATGTCCTTTTTACCATTACACATACCTCTCAATTAGAGCCTACAAATTGTTTAGAGGCCATATAGTGTAGTGGTTAAGAGCATCAATTCTGGAGTCAGACTCTTCTGGCTTAAATATGAGATTTGCTTCTTCCTTACTGTAGCAACTGATGCATATCAATCTTATTCCTCTAAACCTTCCACTTGCCCTTGGGAAGCTTATTTAAACTCTCCGCACCTTATATGTAGAATGAGAATGACATTAAGAACAACAATGTAAGTCCCTTCAAAAGGTTGATAACTTAATATAGGAAAGTGCTTAGAAAAATATCTAGCACACAATGACCCCTAAATTAGAATAAATATTATTATTCAAGAAAAATAATGCTATGTGCTCAGTGATTATTTGATTACTATATTAAAATTATTTTTCTACTTCTTTATGCTATAAGTGATTTGAACATTTGCCACTTTGATCTTAATCCTAATGGGGTTAAATCAAGCCTGTAAACTACTTACAAATATAGTTGAATTACATAGACTAACCTTACTCTTTTCAATATTATCCTCTTGTGAAGAAGCTGTATTAGGAAACTCCAATAAATAAACTATAAAGATTGCTATTATTTCCATTCCTTTCTCTTGCATCAGCTACAGAGATGTAAACCATATACCTTTGTCTTCTCATGAAACTAACTTTATTGTCTCCATTTATAGACTGGAAGGATCTGAAGAGTCAGCAAACAATGGGGCTTTGCCAACATAAACATGTAGTCCTTTACAACTGGCAAAGCTGGACCATATTCTAGAAACATTCTTGTGATTTGAAAACCACACAGCAATGCTGAGCTCTGACAGGGCAAGCTTATACTCTACTTGCCCTGGGAGGGAAGGTTCTTGGCCACCTCTGTTCCTATCAGCCGCATGTATACACTTTTATAAACATCTTCAATGTTTGTTTTGATGTGTACATTCATTATTTGTAAAGTCCAATACCTGCCAGCTACTCCTATTTGTGAAATCTGCAGTGTTTGAATTTTGACTTAGAAATTGATCTGTAAAGGAAGGAAAAGTGCTTTTTAGAAAGTAATTCCTCATAGACAAAACTTGAGCCTGCTGGCTGGATTTTTCATTTTGTTCATTGATTAGCCAGTCAATTGTTAAGGGAATATTTGAAACCAGCTAGGTACCCAGCACTGCACTAACTTAATATAGCACTAACTTAATAATGATTCTATACACGTGAACTTTCAGCAAATGCTATAGTTGAAGAAGCTAGACACAAATATGAATAAATTAGCAAATAATAGTTTGTTATGCCCACACACAGAAACGTATAGTGTATGCATATAACATATAATGACATCCTAATCTTGATGTCATAGGTTGAGCATATAAAGCTCAGAGGAAAAGAGATTACTATGCATTAGGGCCAAAACACCATAGGGTATCCTTGAGGAAGGGACACGAGGTTTGGGCAGATCAAGCAAGTAGAAAGTAGATTCCTGTTTTAGGATAAAGAAAACGTGAACACATGGGGATAAGAATGGGATGTTCAATAATTAAGAAAGGAGATAAGTCTAGAAATTTTCCCTGGCAGTAAAGAAAATGAAAGACAGGGCTGAGCAATATTTTGGAAGTCCTTGAAAGTCAAACTTCTTCAAATTCGACTAGCCATACTTGTTTAATTTTTTTAGTGTCTCTTTAGCTGACAATGACAGCAAGACAATAAGATCACCATGACAGTTAGTTTATGTTTTCACATCCACAGCACCAGTTTAACTTCAGATGTCATGTACTTCATGTGGCCAGCCACCATGTGAGTCCTCTCTACATCTTGGCCCAGGTTCCTCCAAAGGCAGCACTTTTTGCCTTTCATGGGAGCTGTTCCTTTGTGAAACATCCTATTTCCAGAAAGTTCTCTTCCCTTAACTGATCTATGTTCTCTGTGTTACTTTGTAGGTTGGTTCTAGTCCTCTTCTTTGATCTCTCCTAGAACAAATCTTTCCCTTATTTATGAAGACAATGATTCAAGCCTCTAATGATGGTTATTTCATATCTTTCTCCCCAACCTTCTTTCCCACAGTCCAGTCTCACTGTTTTCTTTAGATTAGACTACTTACACATTTCATTTGTTTTCCTATCATTCACTAGTTTGGTTCATGCATTTGTTCATTCATTCATTCCATGTATTCAACATTGAATGCCTTCTTATATTTTAGGTATTTTGTAGGCTCTGGAGTCATGTCAGTGAAAATTTCTGTGCTGATGAAGCTTCATTCTAGTGGTAGAAGTCAGGCAATCAATCAATAGAGAAATAAATAAATATAAAATAATAAGTGCCTTAAAAAAAAGTATACTGGGAAACAGGCAGGGAGTTTCAGAGGATGGTATACTTTAAAATAGGATGGTCACAGAAAACCTCATCAAGAAGGTTTGAGCAAAGACCCAAGCAGGTGAGAGAGTAAGCTCTGCAGATATCTAGGGGAATAAGTGGGCAGAGAAAACAGTAAATGCACAGGTCTTGAGGCAAGACTGCCCCTGGCTGGTTCAAGAAGAAATAAGAAGGCCAGAATGACAGGAGAAAAGTAGAACAAGTAGGTGGTAAGAATAGTAGATGTCAGAGAGAGAACAGGGATCCCAAATGTGAAGACTTTGAACTTCGTCAAGTGTAGGGGAGGTCACAAAACTAAAGTAGGAATGTGGTGGAATGATCATTGTGTGGATCATGAAGCCATCAAGAATTATGGCAAGAGTAATGTTAGAGAGAGCAACAGTGAGTCAGGAGCAAACAACTTTAAGGAATGAGGGGGAATGACCAGCAGGAAGGAGGTAAGGGTATCAAGGGAGGCATAGTTTGTTAACATGAGATTCAAAGATGAGATTTTTAGGATGTAGGAATAAAAAATAGTTTGGAGAGACAAGGCACTAGGAAGAGAGCTACCCCAGTCCAGGTCCATTAGAATGAGAGGTGTGGAAATCAAATAGCCAATTCTAGGAGGGTTGTAGAGGAGAAGTGTCCTAAAGAGAGCCAAGTGTCCATGAGAACAGGTGTGGCAGTGACATTGAGTTCTGGAGGACACATGGAAAGTTTTCAGGAATTGGGGAAAGGAGGGAGTTTAGGTTACATAAAGGGTTGCACAGGACCAAATGTTAGCTTTTGGGACTTTCTTCTTTTTAGAGTCATTTCCAGGAAGATACTGATACTTTCCCACCCTTGATACCCTTCCCTATATGCACTACAGTAAAGGAAGCCCTCTCCAGCCTGGGCAGTGGCCCAGAGAATTGTTGTACAATCTTTTGTTGAAAATGATTCCAGATGACTCCTGAGGGCCAGGGCTCATGGATAGTTCAGCCCATCACCTTGTCACCGTGTCCTACCAGAACCAGAGTAAGCTCTCTGTGTAGTTTATACCAACTTCCCAATGGGGAAAGAAAAGGAAATTATCAATGAGGACTTACTCTATATGTGTAATGCTTTACTTATATGTTCTTACCTAATAGCATTGACATTCTAACACTTAGATGATGATAATTAGCCTGCCCAAGCTCACACAGCCAATAACTGGTGGAGCTGGGATTTAAACCCAAGTCTGACTCTGGACTCTGAGCTCTTTGCACTATACCACATACACTTCTTCCTAGAAAGCCTTCCTGAGGCAAAGCCATCTCTCACAGTGATAACTTCTCACTGCAGCATTCATATTCATCCCAAAACAGTTGTGTGCCAATGTGAGACCCTTATTGGAGCTCATCATTTCTTATAACCCAGGAAGTTGGCATTTTAGACTTTGTGAGCTTAACGCAGTTCAATTTCTCCACTACCCTGAAGTAGGCTTTTGAATAGCTCATGTGCCTCACTCTGGAAAGTAAGTTGTACAAATGCTGTATTTACTTGTTTGTTTATTTTTAGCATTTGCCAACTTGATGTCCAAACATAGTTGAATATGTGGAGCCCAGCTTAGAAGATTTTGATTCTGATTCAAATTGCCTTGTATTTTTCTGACAGTATGAGCAGTCTCATACTGCTCATCCCAGACTCATGCCAGTCTTGTTATCTAGTAGAAAATGTATGACATAGGAAAAAATTCAGCCCCTGGCTGTTTAACTTGTATTCCTTGCACAACCAATTTAACCTCTGAACCTCAACTGGTCACTTCATCTGTAAAAGAGGAAAAATGATAGCCCTTGGTTTATTTTGAGGACTAAGCAAGATAATATGAAAGCATCTGTGTACATAGTCCCTCCACACAGTGTAGGAGCTCAAGTTAAATTTATTTAATAGACATTTGGATATAGATACTTTTATAAATGTACTCCAAAAATTGTAATCTGTTCCTTGTAAGAATAAATGTCCTCCGTGGAAAGAAAATGTCCTATTTAATAGTTTGTGTTGGTTGCAGAGTTTAGATTAGTTTGCCAAATTGGAAAATCTGTAAAATGGGTTAATATTACAGTAAGTTTTCACTCTACACTAATGATGTGATTTAAGGCAAAAAAAAAATTCTATTGCAATTATCAAAATTTAGTTACCAATTCAATGAGGCATTCACTACTTTGGGCAGGTTAGCATGAAATTTAATTTGTGATAATTTACCCAAAACTTAGCAAAATGGATATTGCTTTTTAGAATTAGATTCAATGAGAGAGAGAGTGACCAGTATTTTATAAGATGTGTCTATATATAGATTTAGATTCCCCTATAATCTGCTTCTTTCACGCAACCAAACTCAACAAATGAATTATAGAAATTGGAACAATACAATTGCTTACTGTCAATTGGGAGCTGATAGGTTCTATAGAAGTCAGAAACTTTTATGAAATATAGCAAGCTTAGTTTATTGAATCTCTATAAAGAATGATGGTATTAAAAAAGTTAGTTAACAACATAGGTTCAGATTCTGGTTTTGCTGGTATTGATCACGATACTTAAAGCAAGGCCTTATTTTCTTTGCATAATGACAATTGTAAGTTAAATGAAATCACACACACGCACACACACACACACACACACACACCCCTCAGTATTTTACATGTTATGTTAGTGAAAGATGAAGGAATTGTGATTATGTTTCATGGTAATCAGGGGATGTTTTTAATGTTAGCATGGACAGACATCAGACAGTATCTCTAAGCCATCACCATTCCTTCTCCTTCTACTTGTCTGGAGGGCAGCTGGCCTCTGTGAGGAAAGTATGATCCTCCTGGACATGCCAGAGTATCGGGTAACACAGCACTTTCCTCATGGATTCAGTATCTTCCTGGGAGAGTGTGGTGGACCGAGTTTCAATGATAGTGTATAGGGTCAATAGAAATTGTCCTAGTGATAACTGATCTGAAGCCAGGAGCACAAAATGGTGGAAGAATCTTCCAAAGCTTTCATGACCCCAACTTTTACAATATATGGAAAACAAGGTTCAAAAGGGTAGTTACAATGACATTTTAAAATGAATTTCAGCTGTAATTTACTGTTCCTAAAGATTGAGGACTACTTGATGAGTATTACATCTTTGAAAATCTTATTTTAGGTATAGTCTCTGAGAAGTAGATCTTTAATTCTTGTGTGCCAGTTATAGTGCTTAAGTGAAATTAAGAGACAGAGTAACCATGTTTCCTTACAGAGGCAGAGAGAGTCTGCTAAGTTTATGTGAAGCAGGGTCACATTATGAAGAAGTTATCTTGTATACCATACCTTGGCATCTGCTGGGATCTAGGATGAGGCAGCATGTCTGGTGGTTGTTATTCAGTTAGGTTGCAAAGCTCACCACTCTCTACTCCCAACTCCTCCAGCCCCAGTTCCAGCCTAGGATTCAGGCTAAGGCAGTCAAGATTGTTCCGCAAGGCTCCTGCCCTGCAAGGTCAGCCACAGAAATAAGTAGACATTTGCATGAATACCAAATAAATGCTTTGCTAAATATGATTCTTTGGGACTTACCAGATCCTTTCACATCTTGATAAAGATGACACCAATCTACTTAATAGTGTCATTATAATATGTCTCATGCCACTGGTCTATTTAAAAAATGCTCTTAGACTCTTAAAAAATGATCTCACATGTAACTTGGTGGTATTAACTATAGCACTTGTTCTTAATGCCAAGTGTTAGCCAGGCCTTGCCATATTTGCCAGATTAAGAGTCCTACCTTTATGTTGCAAAACCATTAGTAAATTGCTCTATTATGCTAATTTAACCCCCAACCATAGCGTCAAGGAGAGTGCCAGGACTCCTCCAAGGAACACTTGTCACGTTTTGTCACCTGCTTAGGATGTTAAAGAGGGCATCCCTTGGAGAATGTTGGGGATAAAGTCCAATGTCACATAGAGAAATGTACATAGATATATTATATATAGATATTTCCCCTCTATTTCATTTTATTTTTGAATCTATACAGGCAACAGCCTCAGATTCCAATCACCACAGGAACAGGTGTTGTGTATCCTGGTGCTATTACTATGGCAACTACCACACCGTCACCTCAGATGACATCTGACTGCTCTAGCACCTCCGCCAGCCCAGAGCCCAGCCTCCCAGTCATCCAGAGCACTTATGGTATGAAGACGGACGGCGGAAGCCTAGCTGGAAACGAAATGATTAATGGAGAGGATGAAATGGAAATGTATGACGACTATGAAGATGATCCCAAATCAGACTATAGCAGTGAAAACGAAGCCCCGGAGGCTGTCAGTGCCAACTGAGGAGTTTTTGTTTGCTGAATTAAAATACTCTGACATTTCATCCCCCTCCCCCAACAAAAAGTTCTTAAAGAGCCCGCATGCATTTGTGGCTCCACAATTACATCAGCAGAATGGTCTTAATTGTTTCGTAAAGTGTGAGACAGATTAAGTTTTCCCTGATTTTTCATGAACTTGAGTTTTTTGTCGTTATTGTTATTGTTGTTGTTGTTGTTTTTTAATTTAGGTGAAGACATATTAAATATGAGACACCAGGACTTGAAAACTTATCTCAACCCATAGCTGTCTTACAAGTCTTATATTTTTGTCTTACTTTTTTTTTTTTCTTTTGGATGTTGATAAAGGTTTAAGTTACTGTTTTAGATGGGGTTAAACATTCTCACTCAGGTATGCTGTGCCGGCCTACAGGTTGTGAATGTGTTTTTATTCTGAATTACTTTAGAAAACAACTGAGGATTTCGTATGGTGAAACAGGACTAGTCCACAGCGTGTGCTGCTGTGTGCAGAGCATATTCAGAAGGCTTCGGAATTCCATTTCTCTGCGTGTAGAGTTAAACTTTGAATGTGCCAAACTTTTTCATAACTTTTGAATCTTAATATTTTGAAAGTCTTAAAGGAGACACTGCAAAGTCTTAGACAATCTTTGGCATCTTAAAATAAAATAGCAAACCACACTTTTTTTTCCAGAAAATGGTAAAGTACTCAGGAATCTGGAGACAAGATATTGTAAGGAATGAACAAGATTGCCACAGTGCATGTACCCAATTGTGTTTGCCTCTTGACGTGCCATCAGTGCGTGACGTGGTATGACATACACACACCAGAGCCATCACCACACCAGATACCGACCTGGTGGTCTTCTCTGACCGAGACCACCTCTCACTACATCCATTATCCCTTTGCCTTTAACCCTGACATTCAGTCTTAACACGTTTTCTCTTAAATAATTTATTCATTCCAGAATGTCAAGGGTCCACTTACTATTTATTTAAAAAAATTGTTGGTGGCATTAATTTAATAATTCTTGTTTTTCACCCTCCTTCCCTGAAGAACTTTTCAGCCCTTTTCACCTCCTTCTCCTGCTAGATACAAAAGATGTACATAGTGAATTTATGTCCCCAGAGCATCTGGAAGCATTTCTGAAACAAGATACTATCAAATACCTAGATTATTGTTTTTAAAGATGAGTGTATATCTGGCTACAGGGCTGTTATATGGGTCTAGGTGTACAGTCTTACACTTAAAACAGGTATGCCCCTGAGGTTTGCTGTGACCTCAAGATTTTTGCCAGTTTCCCCCAATTCAGTTTGTAACAAGTGGTAGGATCTGCATTGGTGGCATTTCCTCTGAATTTCATTCAGCTGCAAGGGTCAACAATAGTGGCTGCCAGGTGGGAAGGCAGCAGAATCCTGCAGGCAGACCTGAAGCCCAAGGCTTGTGGTCCATGTAGAGTCTACAGTGCCACTGTCATGGGCTGGCACCTTTATACTGAATTGCCTAGCTGGCACATCCAGGGAGTTCTTTGCAAGTTCCAGGATGAAAGAAGCCAGGTGATATTCTCAAAGCAAAGACAGAGGCAAATAGTCATGGAACATTCAGAGAACGAAAGAAAACCATAGCGAAGGAGAAGGGGGGAAATACATTCCCTATATGGCATGTTCCTACTGTCAATTCTGGGGAACAGATAGCTCATGGGACAGCAGACCTCTAGCTGACTCCCTGTGTCTATGGCTACAAGATGAACTGCACTTGTCACTCAAGGAGTGCTCTGGAGATGTGCTGTTGGGCTAGGAGGCAGTGAGGTTTCATTCCCCATCTCCTAACTACAGGGGACTCTGCTATGCTACTCAGACCTTTCTGAACCCAGGGCCTGTTGCCTGTTGGGGAGCCTCTCCCAGTGTGGTTCAGTTGGAGAGTCAGTGAATGGAACAGTTTGCCTCACAGGACAACCCAGAATCTGATCACCAAGACATAGGAATGGCCCCATCAGATTTCTTGAGCCATTTTGTCACTTGGAAGAAAATAGTATATCTTCATATTTATTTAAAGAGTGCTCCAGGCCATACCTAATAGCAATAAATAGGTTGAGCCAAGATGTCACCGGCTCTGTAATTAGCTGGGAGTGCTCTCTATAAGCTGTTTAAGGTACTGATAGGAATGTTTTGTTCTTAATATTGGTTGGGGATTGGAACTTTGTTCTTGTACATTTATTTCAAATGAGGAGGAGGTCATTTTTCTTAAAAAAAATGAGTATTTATTATGTCTTACTGATTTCTTTGATTATATACCTCTCCTCCTCAGTTCATTCTCATGTTTTCTCCCCTTTCTCTTTGGTTTTGGCTTTTGCTCTTACTCCTTTTTTATTGTGCTGCATAGGTAGCGTATTGTATGGCTAGCATTGTATTGTATGTAATTAATTTTGCACAAAGGCGAACATTTAGCATAGTAGGTTAATTTTGTTTGTTTTTATGACCATGCCAAAATAATATTCTGGGCTGGTGGAGAACAAAGGACTGTTCTTTAGGACTGAAACTTGATTTTGCTTGTAGTAAGAAAAAAAAAAACAAAAAACACACACACTCACAGATGTTGTTTCGTAAGTGTTATAAGCACTGGATATAAATGGTATTTTTTATCACTTCTGACTAATGTGAAACTGTTGTACGAAAACTACACGAACAAAAGTCATCTGTTTAGACTCGTGTGGGCTTGCCTCACAGTTGCCGGATTTGAGTCATTTTTATGTCTTGTTATTTCATTTATTTATGCAAAATACATGTGTGTATGAACACTTTGTTTTAGCTCCAGCTCTGCCTCAGTACTGGGGTGCAGTAACTTCTAGCCATTTTTTTTAAAAATGAAAGGCTATTCAGGAATGATCTGATTGTAAACGCCTCTTTCATTGGCTCACACAGTAATGCTGTATTTGAATCTAAATTCTGTGTATATTCAGTTTATTCTATTTATTAGCCAAGTTTGGCTCTAAATATCCATGGAAATTAAGAATGACAATCATCGGGATCACTTCATTGTATTTCAGTGGGGCTTAAACAAAGTTTTTATGACTTTACCATCTCATTTTAGAGTTTTCTAATTGTGTAAATGTAACATAGAAATAGAATTTATTTTTGGTTCATGAGTACTTAGTGAGATATAAGTTATGTATTTCTTTTTTGTTCTTTATCCATATATGTTGGTCCAAACTAGAAGTTGACGAGTCACTGTACTTGTTGGGGACAGTGAATTATCAGCTACAGTGAGGGCAGCATTCATCCTGCAGCTGGGCCAGCAAAGCCCTACACTCGGGTACTTATGCAGTTTTTTAGCCCGCTGTCCACAGACTCAGACTTTTCCCTTTTTTCCTTAATGAGAGTGGGTGACTAGAACATAGTAAATTTCCAGTACAGCTAGGAGAGAGTCAATTTGCTTTGTGAACCCACATGAACCATATAAGATAGTTCTGTGACCATTTAATAGTGAGAAGCATAATGACATTTTAAAGGCAAAAATCTGCCTCTGTGATTGGCCATGAATAACATCCCACCATGCCAGTTAAAGAATGTTGTCACCTCTTTTCAGTGCTCCCTATTTGATGTTATCTTCAAATCAAAGGTAAAAATGAGCTCCATTTAATTTAAAAACATACAGGATCAGGGTTTTCTTTGTCATTTGTGATAGGGACACTGGTAGACAATCCTTTCCTTAATAAAAGGGGAGGCCATATAGAATAGGAAGGACAATAAGGAAGGAAGAAAGGATGGAAGGAAAGAAGGGAGGAAGAAAGAAAAGTTCATCTGTGGACATGAGCAGCCAGCCTGGCAATTTCTGTACTTCACTAGCAGATTCCAGGCAGTGTCCTTTGCAGGGAGGTGTGGAAGCTCTGTTGTTTTCATGAGGACCCAGCTCAGCCTTTCAGGAGCACATCAGTTTGCTTCATTTGGTATTTGATATTCTGCAGCCTTGTCCTGGGACCTGATTTGATTTGCCAAGGTCCTGACACAGACTTATAGGCCAAGTTCTAAATTCAGGTGTGGGCTCACAGTGCTATTGAGCTGGTCACATTTTGGCCTCCCCTCCCCTGGACATAAGCCACATGGGAGCCTGGGGTATTTGAAAAGGGTGTGATCTCTCTAGGGCTGATATTAAAGGCTGCTTTCTTTGCCTTATGAAGCCAGGCTGCTTCTTTGGAGCATGCATTCCCAGGCCAGGAGCACAGGGCTGGCTGAAAGCAGGGATTGTTTCGGGGAAGCCCATCTACCCTCAGCAGGAAGGCGGCCTGGAACTTGAACACCACAGCCCATGCTGCTGCTCTTGATTTACTCATTTTGCAAAGAGTTGACCTCTACCAACTTATTAGGGAAAGGAAAAAGAATCACTTCATAGTTTTAAACCATTCAAGAAGTCCTGTACCAAGTGCCAACAACTGCAAAGGAATGCAGCTAGAGGAATGTATTGAAGTTATTATTGGGTCTTCCTTTTTAATGAGAAAGTGACAAAAATGGTTGCTGTAGCCTTGCCTGATGTCATGCACGTTTATCCAAGGACTGACTGAGTTGGCACTTAAGCTCACTTCTCAAAATAATATCATATGACCTCATTTGTCCTTCTACAAAAGCACTTGCATCATTTCCTCAAGTCACCTGCCCCCTGATGTGTTTTTTTCCTCAATAAACAACTTCTGTTACTCCTGCCGATCATGTTCTGTTTCTGATGCCACATGCTATCGAATGTGCCCCTGTGCTGATAATCATTGAAAATATTGATATGCAAATACATTTTCCTTTCATCCCCATCTCATCTTTTCCTTTGGAGACAGATTGTTTTCCAAAAGCTCATGAATAAGTGTTTGGAATGCTGGTACCTTGGGGGCAGAGGGAGGGATGGGTAGGGTAGGGACAGAAAGGTCATGCTTCCTGCAGATACTTTTCCAATCGATGTCCGTGGCAATAGGAACACTTGAAGGCAACTCAGTGACATATCTTGCTCAGTAGTTTCTTATTCCTGAAGAACCACAAGCATAAAGTGAGGCCTCAGTGCTGGTGCTCTTGGAGTATGGGGAATGTGCAAATATTTACCTGTTTTGTATGCTGCACATTGCAGATCTGCTCATGTGCATTCTCCGTTTGTCTTCCTTTGTCATGTGTTTTTGCTTTTTTGAAAGTGCAGTCTTTATTGTACCCTTCTCCAGCTTGTAGCAAATTAGAATGCTTAGCATTTATGTTCATTCATTATTGTATTTGCCATGTAAAATTTTTATTACCTTAGACAAGCTTATAAGCTGTTACTACATAACTTATCTTACTGTAACTCTTTTATTTCCTGACATTGTAATTTGTTTGTGATGTATATTGTGAGATTGTATTCTATGTTAATTTAATCAGCACAATTCACTGACATGCTGGACTGACATGCTGGCTGCTGTTTCAAAGTGTAAAGTTTGTGTAGGGCTGTTGGGACAACTGTAATTCCGTTGTCAAGGTACTGTGCTTTGGTTCCTATATCAACACTGTGGGTGTGACCCTTGAGACTCTAGGGGCATCTAATACACCCTGGAGCAAATTTTAACTGCAGATTTTCTTTGTAGAAATTCTATGTATAACACAGGTACCTACTTGGCCCATGGCTGGTAACTATTTGGGCAATTAGAAGAAAAAAAACAAAAACAAAAAAAACCCATAAAAACTAGTGTCTATTGCTGCTTTGAATATGTTTGAAAGTCTGAAAATGTAAATAGTTTATCAAAAAAAAATCTTGTACAGTCCAGTGTAAAGTTTTTAAATGACCTTAAGGGTTGCCATCACATCTTTCTCACACTCTCCTCTTGATATAGAAAAAAAAAAAAGTTTGCTAAGGATTCAAGAAATGAGAAAAAAGAGAATCTCTTCAAATTTAAAGAAATTGATCATAGTTCTTAGCTTTGTTGCATACACAAACCTCTTGGATTTTGTCGTGCAGTATTGACGTGAGATAAAACTCAACTCATTGAATAATCTTTCAGTGGTACTTTTCCAAGTCTTCCCCTCCTCTGCCTCATGATTAAGGGAAAAGACAAAATTGAAAGATGCACTCTTTGTCTATCCTGGTGTATGTTGGCACCTTAGCTACTTTTTTTTTTTTTCCATTTTGCACAAGGTGCTTTCCTGATCTGTCAGACATGCCATCCTTGGGTGATAAATGTATATGCCATGATGGGCTCAGGCCCGCAGGGGAGTGTCTATAAGAACTGCCTATTTATGCTCATTTACCTCAAGACTGTCCTCTCTACCCTAATCTAGTTGTCATCACTCCATCTTTTGTACTGCTGTTGACACTTACCAATTAAAGATAAATTTTGTTTTATGACCTCTGTGTATAGTCTCATCTGTGCCCTGAAAATAGTTGTCCCTGAACCCAACAGGCCCCAGGCTTGCCACTACCTGCGGCTGGAGCCCACAGAGCTTCAGCTCTGCACCATGACTCCTACCTGGTGGGAGGTAGCACCCAATGACTTGGACCCTTTAGCCTGGAAAGACTTGCCTGTTTTTTTCATCTCAGAACATACACTGCTGCAGCAGGAAATGCTTGTGGATTTAGATGGGAGGAATAGGATCCAAGGTGGATTTTTGTCAAGAGAAGATGAGAGAGAATGTCACTGCCTATTTTCCTGACTTTTTCATGAGAGCAAAAGTTTCAAAAGCTCAGAGCATCCAGCTAAGATTCATTTGATGAGATCTCCAAGACCTGCCTCTCACCTGACCCTGGCTCTAAGCCCAGCAGCCACAGCAGATGGGCTGCAACTCAGGATCCTTCCCTCCACTATGGGTGGGATGCATGGCCCATCTTTCAACTGCTTCTGCCTCACATAAGGAAGCTCCTATCTCATTGCACCCGGTGTGAAACGCGGTTTCCAGTGTATGCAAAGAGTACCCAAGGCTATTTCCTGGTGTTTAAGGAAGACTGAGGGCAGCACTGGGGTAGCAGGCTGCGGTGGGCAGGGTCCTCAAAGAAAACTTGTGAAACCAGTCATTCGAATGCGGCAAATGCTCCAAGTTAGTGACCCATAGCTGCAGTGTGAAAGAGACAGGGGAGGCACTGCGGCTGCTTCTTTTGGTATTTCCTATGAAAAACGCCCCATTAGAGAAAAAGATTTGTGAAACATTCTTTATCCCAGGCAAATTGTAAGATACAAGCTGCTTGAAGTTCTGAAAACCTGGCATCCCAGGATCCTCCTTGCTGCCCTGTGGGTTTGTTTTTTGTTTTGTTTTTGTTTGTTTGTTTGCTTGTTTGTTTTTTTAAGCCTAAGCAAGCCTAGGCATTTGGTTAAGAACAATGTGGATTTGGGGAGTCACAGAGGCCTGGCTCTGCCACTTGCCAGTTGTGTGACCTTCTCTGAGTAATTCCTCTGAGCCATCTGAGCCAGTTTTTCCCTCTGTAAAATGGGATTGTAATCTCTACCTATTAGGATATTGGGAGTATGAAAGGAAATGGCAGAACTAAAACATGTGGCTGCAGGCCTGGCTTCTCTGCCCAAAGAATGTCTAAGCCAGCAAGGGAGCATGGGTCAGTGTCACCAACTGAGCCAAGTGAAGGGCCTGCCTAAGTTCTTGGCTCACATGGAGTCCCATATGCTGTTAGCCCAGGCTTCCTTTTCCTGTCACCTTCTCTGTTTGGTAAATTCCCACCTTCCTTTCAAACACCACCCAAATATCACCCCCTACCTCCAGAAGCCTTCCCCAGACTCCCAGTTTCAAGCTTTTCCTCAGGGTTCCCATGGCACTTTTAAAGGACCTCCAATCTGCTTTTTGCCACATCATAATGATTTGTTTGTCTTTTCTGCTAGTTGATGAGGAATGAGGGATGAGTGCACTGAGAGTCTTTGCTTCAGGAAGACACACAGTTGGGTACTGGTGTCTCTGAGTCTAGAACTGCAGCTCCATCCTTCCTCCAAGGCATCTTGGCTAGATGTGAAAGGAAAGACTTTACGGGTTTGCCTTACCCTTTCCTTGACTTCCCAGGTACCCACGGTTACCCTTCACTCTTCTGAGACAAGGAGTACTGAAGGCCCCACCTCCAGGCCTCCCACCTAAAAGGGAGCTCAGATGCCTTCCCTTGGGGTGGAGGAGGGCAAGGATCCCAACTGTGAACAGCTGTTTACCCCGTATGCTCTCCTTCTTTTCTGGCAAAAGAAACCCATGATCCAGATAATGGCCTTTCCTTTAGAGCACTCAAGAGCTTTGTTTTCTCAAATGTGGTACACAGGTACCCCTGAAAGCACTCCATAGGGTACTGAGAAGCAAACCTCAGGATAGGAGACTCACTGCCTTCTCTATCCTCCTGGTCAACAACCATCATGGGGTGGGTAGGTTGAGGGTCACCGTTCTCATCTGAAGGCTCAGGGATAGGACATGACCCAAAGTCACACAGAGGTTAACTGGCAGTGCCAGAATGCACACTGTGTTTTTTAATTCTAAAGACAGAGTTGATGATATTGCATATGGCCCCACAGTAGGTCTCAGAAATTGTGTATTATTGGAGCAACCAAAGATGTTTTAAAATGGCAATAATGGTAATGGTAATGGCAATAATGGTACTAGGAGCCAGAAAGTACATACAAAAATAATTTAGCATTTTTCAGTCTCAGTCTCAGGAAATAACAGTTTGATGATCCAACAATATCAATATGACCTATATCATCAACCTAACCCAAAAGGTTAGACTGAGAGAAACGGGGTCAACTTTAATATACTAAATACAATAAATTAGGTTTCAGACTTTGGATTAAGATTAATCAGCTAATGGATATTATTGTACATACCCAAACCAGGTCTACAAAAGCAAGGAGAATTACTAGTACATTTTTTTATTTGAATCATTTATCATTCTATTTTAAAGTTCTTTAAACACATGTTAATTTTAATAAAAACTCAGTTTTTCCATTATAAGTATTATTACATGAAAAAGATAAGTGAGCTTGGGTCCATTTTGTGAAATGCCAAATGTGAAATTTAGATACACTTTTGGAAATGAAAGAAGCACTGATGTTATTGATGAATAACACAGGTGGGTAGAAAAGTTAGGCACAATAAACTGTCAAAGAGTGAAATGACCACAGCAATATAGTCAAGATCCTGATCCATGGATCAGGCCAATTGTTCTTCTATGAAGTGCCATTACACTGCCCTGGCTCACACTTAAATTATAATCTATTTTTTTTTTTTTTTCAGAAAAAAAGTATTCTTATATTTTATATTTGGATAAAAATCCTTATGAAATCACATAAATGCTTTTGTTGCCCATTTCAAAGAAATGATTCACTTTGTTTATGAATATTTAAAATAGCACCTGCTTTGAGCCACTGGAGAAATCAGAAGTAAAATTTTCCAAGCAGCCCTCTCTCCTTAGAAAGAACACAGGAGGGCATGCTTGTAGAAAAATTACAGAAAGTCTGGGGTCTGGTACCTAGATTTTGCCACCTGTGGAGGTAATTACACTGCCCGTACCCCCAAATCTCACACAAGTGCCAGAAAGGCAGGGAGTCCCTGTGCTGGGGGTGCCAGCCCAGCATGCTTGCCCTGGACAGAGCTGTGGAAAACACAAGTGGTTCTGGGCCTTAAACTGTCTCAGATAAGACACACCATGGGATATATACTGTGGCTATAAATACAGCCCAAGAACCTGGATCACTTTTCAGACTGTTGAATTTCAAATGCCTGCCAAACTGAGTGTGATATCTGCAACTCCACTGCAAGGGGTGGCAAAAGTCCAATTAACTTACAAAAAAAAATCTGGGAAGTGACAACCAGAAAAGTTAAATTGTCCAATCAAAAGTTGGAACTGAAATTAATTTTACAAGTTTTACTATGATGGTAGGAGGAAATTAAATGTAACCAAAATCCCATTCAACTCCACAATAATGATAGACTAGAGAAACACAGGATTTTGCTAAACCAAGCTGAATGTTCATGGATTTCTCTACTGCAGTATTGGGGGTCTGATCACTCAGATATGTGAATAATTGCATCCATTTTTCTTACTGGCTATCTGGGAGGTGGGTAATTTAGAGAGTTGAAGACACCTGTGACCCCAGAAACAAAGCAAATCCCCACAGAGCTTTGCTGAACTCAAAAACAGCATTATTTAGATTTTATTTATTTATAATGATTGAACCCCAAACTGCTTATGCATCAAAAAGTGATTTACAAAACGGAGAAAGTACCCAGTGAATATGGCTTCAGACCTGGCTGAATACAGGTGTTCAAACAGCAGCATTTAAATGTGGCCTCTGTCTCTATGCTGGGTTCTTATCAGCTCCATTCCTGGGTAATCTCTTTACATGAGACATCCCGCTACAGTTCCAGATCTGTAGTGTCTTAGCTTTAAATCCAACCACAAGAGACCTTCTCTGTCGTGTATGTTTTTTACAAACATACCTGAATTAAGTCTCGTAGGTCTGGTTTGCATCCTATGACCATGGCTGAGCCAGACACTGCAGTCCAGGAAATGGAACAAGATCAACCCCTCCCTCCAATCACATAGAGTGAATAGATGAAGGGAGCTCCCAAAGGAAAACCAGCTTCCCAAGAGGAGGGTGCTGGCTGTCTCTGAAGTCCTACACAGAATGAACTTTATGTGAGAAACAACTTGGAAAGCCAGACTTATACAGAAGGGATGCTGACAGCCCAAGTGACTGTGTGGCAGTGTGGAGACTCTTGTATCATTCCCAGTCTGATTCTAGCTCTACCTGTTAATCTTTAGTGAACTGTAGCTAATCTTCAACTGCTGGTTCATGGGAATTACTACACAGAATTGCCAGGCTTCCAAGTGTCCATTTTTTAGTAGACCAGGCCTTGTGGTCAGGGTATTGTCCATCTTGTTTGTTTGGTGGGAACAGCAGAGGACTGGCATAGAGCAGATGCTCACTGAATCTATGCTCACTCCAGGGAAGGTTCTAGAACCTCCAGAACCTCTACTGCTATGACTGAGACTAAAGTTCACAGAATAGAACTTGATTTTTTTTTTCCTTGTGTAAAAATAATACTTTTCTAGAGCCTGGGTCTATTTTGGCAGCACCAGGAAATTAAGCCCAGACAGGACTCAGGTGTGTTCTTCAGGTGTGCCAAATTTCTCCTGGTCTTCTGACCTTTGCTGGTTCTCATGAAGATTGAGATTAATAAATGAACTAGGGGATTCTGGGCTGGACTAGGTCTGAAAAGAAGCAGGCCAAGCTCCAAAATCCATAGAAGGAGGAAGAGCAATCCTGAGGTATATTGAAAATGTCTCCCAGACCTTTAATTAATTCTGGCTCCACATATTGAGAAGCCTATACTGAAACAAGATTTTCAACTGCAGTTACCTTTTGGAATCACCTGGGATACTTTAAGTCCTTTATATGCTGATGAATGTTAAATACTTGAAATGTCTAAAAGGTCTGGTTTAATTGGTCTGAAGCACAACATGGCGATTCAGATGGCGAAGTTGAGACCCACAGAGTTGTAGTTAGCAGATCTGGGAGAGAAGAATGTGATCTAATCTGAGGGAGTATGTGAGGATGAGAACAATGCAGGTGGTACAATTTGGCAGACCAGGAATTCTGACTCCTCCTCTAAGCTGCAGTGTGTTGTTCAGCTAGTCATTTAACTCCTCTGAAACTCATCTTCAGTATCTGTAGACTAGGGATAAGAGATCTTATCCACAGTGTTGTTAAGAGAACTATGTGGGATTATTAATTTATTTGTTTATTTTCAAAGTTTATTGAGATGCCCAATATACGTCTAGTATCGCACAAAGGCCAGGATAATATATTTGAAAAGAGGGCAGACCGAGGGGCCTACTCACAGAGTTGACACTGATGGAACAGTAGGACACTACATAAATGAATAACAATTTCAGAGAATAAGTAGGGCCATGAAAAAAGACAAAACAGAATGAGGAGGATGAGGTGGTCTTGAGAGAGTGAACAGGGAATTCTCTCTAAGGAGGTGGCATTTGGGCTACAGTCTGAATAATGAGAAAGATCCAGCCACACAAAGGGAATTCTAAACAAAAAGCAGCAAAAGGAGGTGGGGAGGAGAGAGAGCAGAAGGATCAGATTACTTGGAGCATAGGGTGTTGGGAGAAGAGATTGGGGAAGTCAGATATTGTGGAAATCTTGCAGGTCTTCCTAAAGGGCTTCATCTTCCCAAAGCAGGAGAGGGACCCAAATTGCACACTGCAGATTTCTCTTGTCAGGTGCCTTGTTTCCTAGGTTCTGTCTTTTCTCTTCATTGTTTATTCCCCTGCTTTGCTGGAGCACATTCTCCAGGTGATTCTTGAAAAAGGATACATGGGAAGTCATCAGTCTTCCTCCTTCAGTCCCTCCCTCCCTCCTTCCATCCTTCCTTCCCTCCCTCTTTCCTTCCCTCCCTCCCTTCCTTCCTTCCTCTTTTTTTTCTCTCTTTCTCTATTCTTTGAGACTTAGTGTGTCTAAAATATTTTTATTCTACCTTCACACTTTGTTAATAAACAATGATTTCAGCTCAATAGATTCTATGTTGGAAATTATTTCTCATTGAAAAATTGAAGGTATTGAGTTATTATCTTCTAGGTAACAGTGTAGCTGTTGAGAAGTCTGATGCTGTTCTGATTCTTGTTCCTTGGCTTGCAGCACTTCTCTGTCTCAGTTACATTTAACAGTCTGCTGCCCACCTGCTAAAGTTTGAATGCTAAGTTCTCCTCCACTGCTGTCTTTGTCCTCTGGCTTTATGCCTTTAAAAACTTCCCTGTTCTGTATCCCTCATAGCTTGAAGGGATTTGTTGTCCTCAGGTTTTGAAATTTCAAGACATTGTCTTGATACAAATCTATTCAAGTATAAATTGCTCTATACTGGGTATTCAGTGGGCCCTTTCAAACTGGAAATTCAGATCCTTCAAGTCTGAAAAGTTATTGTGAATTATTTCTTTGATTATTTTCTCCTCACAGTTTTCTCTATATCTTTCTCAGGAACTCATAATACTCAATATTAAATCTCCTGAGTTTGGTCTTTGATTCTCTATTTGAGATTTTTTGTTGTTGAAGAAATATCATCAATCTTTTCTTCTGAATGCCAATTATTATTATTATTTTTTTGCTTCTGAATCATATTCTAAATTTCCAAGTGCTCCTCTTTGTTCTGTGAAACTTTCCTTTTTTCTGGCATACTAGTTTTGTTTTTATGGAGAGACTTTAAGTTTTCCCATTCCTTTGAAAATATTATTTAAAATTTTTAATATAATTAAATGTTTTCCTCTTATGCCTTCCTTATTTTCTCCTAATTGCTTCAGTCACTCATTCATTCATCCATATCATCAAGTGCAACTAAGAACGTGGCTCAGGGAACAACCTGAAGATTTTCAGCCTCGTGCAGATTACCTTTTAGTCACCTATTATGTTGTATTTTTGTTTGTTTTTATATCAGAGACTTTCCTAATGAACCAGGTGGACCTGATCATATTTGAGGATGCTGTTTAAAAAGAAAAAGAAAAAAAAACTCCAATGGGAAGTTTTATGTATGAGGAAGGTTCTTGTGTCAAAATCCTCATTGTGACACGGCTGGACTGTTTGGGAGAACTTCTGAGATCAGCATCCTTAGATTTTCTCCAAGATTCGCCCAGAAAAGAGCTTCAGGTCTCCTGCCTGGTAGCCTACGCCGGCTGCCAGCCCTCCCAGGAGCCAGCGTGCAAGCAGCCCCTGCGCCGACTTCCGGTTAACCCTCACTTCCGGTCGCTGATGAGCAGCTTGAGCCAGGAAGGGCGATTCGGGCTCAGGGAGAGGACCCTGCTTCTGCCTAAACAGACTTGCAGCACCTTCCTCTGACTTCGCGTCACCTCCACTTTCACCTCCAGGGACGGCGAGGCAGTTCCTGGGCCTTATTCTGAAGTTCAGAGATGCTGCCATGTGCCTCATTTACCTTTGGCCTCCGGACAGCCTCGCTGCGCCCCTAGGTGAGTTGATGTTTCACGTTCTGCTGCCCCGCAGCTCAGTAGTGCTGAGGTCTCCACGCCGTCTTACCTCTGGGTTTCTGCCTTTGACAACATCCTTTTACTAATATGCAGGGATATTGCAGGAGGAAGCCAAACCACAGTGTATATGCGCACTCAGACATTTTTAGCTGTCCTCAGACTCCTTAGTGGATTTTTTAGAAGATAAAGAATTTAAAGTTTTTTTGTACCTCGGTTGAGCCAGATAGAGAGTTAGGAAGTTTTACCTGCACTATTGTAATGAATTCTAACAACGAATATCCTAAAAATACAAAGGTGTAAAGAGAGTAAGTTGACTTTGATTCACTTAATTCAACTGAAAGAGAGTTGATTAAGCATGTACTCTGTACTTCAAATTCTGCCAGATGCTGAGGATGAATGAATTTATGTCAACATTCTGTCATCTGAACCTGAAACTTGGGACTCACCTTAGATTCTTCTATTGCCCTTGCCACATCCTGCTGCTTTTATCTCCTCAATATTTTCCAAATTGTGTCCCTGCTTTCTGGATAGACCCCTTTGGTCCCAGACATTTCCTAGAACTTGCAGGAATGTGTTACCTGGACTTTTGTGCCTCCAAGCCCACCACCTCCCCTCCAACCAATATCATCTTCCTAAACTGCAAATCTGATCACATCACCCTTTTGCCAAAAAAACTAAATGTGGTGGGCAATACCACTGCACACCCATGTCCATCACAGCCAGCTCCCAACAGTCATCTTCACACAGGCTAGTGCCTAATTCATTTACAAGTCCTCAGCACTTAGCACAGGGCCTATATCCTAGTTATAGCATACAAAAATGTTTACCGGGCTGAACTAAACATGATCCAAGTTGTCATGAACTTACATTTCACCTCTTTAGTTGACCAAACCACTGATTCCAGGACTCTAGGTGGCTTCCAATTGGGTCCATTGGTGGCAGACTTGCTTGCCAACTTCCCTTTCAGTTTTTGGTTGCTCTCTCTGAGGTTCCTCTCCCTTCCTTATCCTACATCCTTGTTCTCTTTCTCCATTCCTAGAGAAAATGCAAAGCTTAATATTTTATCCAAACTCTAGGAGGTGGTGACAGAAGACACAATAGCCCCTTTTTAGCTAAAGCAGGATACCCCATTCCCAGTCATTTTGGGGTGCTTAGAGGCCCACCTCAATTTTATGTTCTGAATCTTCCAGAATTCCCAATGCATTTTAGCCTCCATCATGGCAACAGCTGATTAGATTGCTTGGGGAAAAGGGAAGGGGAGGGAGAGAAGAAGTTTATTTGGTTTTAGCATTACCCATACAGTATTAGGTGGGACTTTCCAAGGAATTATGTGACAGTGACGTTATGACTTTCACACGATGGCTGGAAGCAACGTTATGAAAATATTGCCTAACACTACTCCATATGGACATATGAAATTTCATTACATTTTATACATGTAATTAAGTGGCCCACATAATGAAGCACTGTGTGTGCAAAGAGGCAAATGCCTTTTGTAAGTGAAAGATAGCTGGAGTGGGAACAAGAATGGCATTTTATAAGGAGAATAATCAGACAAGGTTGCCTTAAAATTATTGCACTTATTCTCTAAACAACCTAAATTTGGTGTGTTTCTCTGTGCCCCCACCCATGCTAGTTTTCTGGTCATATGCAAGACAAATACAAATAGTATCCTCCTGTTAAAGTACACTTCCACTCTGTCTACTAAAGGTAGTGAGTGGGGAATGTTCTGTGCTTGGACTTAGATAGGCTTGGTTCAGACTCCAGATTACCTCTTACAGATTACCACTTGGGTAAGTGGCTAAGTCAGTGGCTCAAAATTAGTCCAACCACCAGCAGTAATCAGGGCTTGTTTACAAATTCAAGTTTAAGGGTGCAACTCTTGAGTCTGAGGATGGGACCCAAGAATCTGTGTTGTAGCACACCTTCCAGGTGATTCCAGTGCTCACTCAAAAATGAGAACCACTTGCTGAAATCAAAACCCCATTTCCTTCCCTATAAATGGACCCTTTATGGTAGAAAACACAACTCTGAGCAACTTAAAAGCATGAGAACTTAATGACCCAAAAGAAGAGGTAGTGTTACTTCTTGTGACGCTTGATCCAGCACCTCAAATGATATTACCCAGAATGTTTTATTCTGAGTTTCCAAATTCTGACATAATTAGGGCTTCAAGGAGAAATTCAGTTAAGATTTAGAAAAACAATAATTCATGCACTCCTGAGTTTTAGGGTTAATGTTCATATTTGCATGTGTGCTGAGCTGCTAACCCGTGCTAAGCTTTGTATGGGTGTTGAGGCACATGTAAGGCCAATGTGTCCTCCACCAACATCAGCTTGCTTATAGTTCTCCAGCCCTCTGGGCTATATCCTGCTTCTTCATTTTGGAATGTGTTCTTAATTTTTGTTGAAAGTATTTTTTGCCTGGACTGTTAGGAGAATTTCCCTTTATTATTCAGAAACTACTTGGACTTAGTTTATTTTCTGCAGTTTCCACTGCTCTCTTATCAGTGATGATTTCAGGCCATGTGTGTTTTCAAGACCCTCATCAAGCATTCCTTCCTCTGCTTGGGGTTCATTACCTTGTTTTAGGTTTGTATGGCCTGTCTTTTGTCCTCAGCAGTGAGCAGTTGGAGGCACAGCCCTTGTCTGATCATTCAAACAGCTCCAGCACCAGGCACAGAGGGTCTGGCAGAATATAGATGCTCAACAAATCCTATGGCGTGGAATGGGCCCTTTGTAGAATTGTGGATATGTGCATTGTAGGCTGATTCCAAGCTTAACTCTGAGCAGGACACAATCTGTTGGCCTCCACACTGCCCTGCAATTTCCATGGGGCTCACCAAGACCAGTGAGTGCTATAGTTATTTGAGGAGTCTCAGTGATTATCTAAAGTAAAGCAAAACCGACCAATAGAACTTTCAGTAACGATGTAAACAACTGGTCACATGTGGCTTTTGAGAACTTGAAATGTGACTAGTGAGACTGAGGAACTGAATGTCAGATTTCATTTTTTTTACTTAATATAATAATAGCCAGGAAACTAGTGGCTACCATATTGGACATTGAAAAATTCATGGATGATTTAGAGTAATCTGGTGAAAATTGGGGTGGAAGGTCAAGAGACAAGAAGTGGCATATATAAAAGCATGTTTTGGAAACTTCAAAAAACCTCCCTGCAACCTCCAAAATGAACTCATTGCTGCCTGTCTCCAGATCTACCCTCACATCCCTGGGACAGCCAAAATGTCAGCACCAGGTGAGACAGTGCAGAAGCCAATAGCTTTTGGCTTCCATTAAGAGCTTTTTGGATTCCATTTATCAGTCCAGAGACTTGCTGTGGGGCTGAATTAGAATACAAGGAATTCTGTCAGGAGATACTCAGACTCCTGATCTCTGCTTTAGGAATCTGTTCCTACTTTTCATTAGTGGGGCCATGAGCTACAAAGGTCCCAGGACATTTTCCCTGGGTTATATTCCTCTTTCTGATAGGATCTGTGGAAACTTAGGGACCCAAAGAGACACATTTTCCAAATAGTGCCTATGTGAGGGTGCACAGAGACTCTTGGGGGTTGGTGGACAGGAAGCTATCTAGTCCCTTGCTAGGACTCTCTAAGACAGGTGTGGGGAAACACAAGGGAAGGATGTCCTTTAGGAAGAGCCAATCCGATCAAGGCCTCCCAGCCATCTCTATGAGGAGGTATCTGGATGCCCCATCCTCCACGGGGAGGGCATGAAGGAGGACATGCAACTGATGTTGGCTTGGGTTGGGCAGGAGAACTGAAGGTGGGTAGAGCCACATCAGTGACTGGGAGGCCTGCAGGAGGGCGTCAGGAGCTGATGATGAACATGTGTGTAGCCAGGTGGTAGTGATGGGAGTCCTGAGTGAATGAGGAGAACAAGCATCAATTCCAACACACCTCAATAGTAATAGCTTCTGGGGGAAAGTAAAAAATAAAAACATGGCAACAATGAATGTACACATCAACTGTAAAGAGTATACAAATATTTGGAATGTGCATATGTGAAGTGTGTGTCTTGGAATGAAAGTTCTATCAGTCTGGTGTCCTATGAGTACTCCAGTGATCAGTCTAGCTAACATGCCTTCATCAAACAGGTTAACATCTGGCTTCAGCAGGAAGGGGTGCCCGACTGATGTGAGCTGTCTGCCAAGTTGTGAGGGGCAATTGCAGCATGGCTGGTGTATATTTACAATCTCTGTCGAGGAAAAATGTTTATAGGAGACTTTTATGACTTGGCACAGGATATGTGACAGGGCAGGTTGACTTGGTTATAAAAATAGTACCAAGGAACTTAACAACTGATACACTCTTATTGTGAGGGTGGGGAAGTCACCATCTGCAAACACAATTGCACTCTTAGAAGGGTGAATCCATTGCTGGAAAATCTCTCTCAGACCACAGTAAGTTGAAGGAGGAAATAATAAAGATAAAAGTGGAAATCAATGAAAAAGAAAATGGTCAAGCAATAGAGGAAAATAAATGAAACCATAAGCTGGTTCTGTGAAAACAGCAATAAAATTGATAAAACTCTAATGAGACTGGATATGGAAAAAGAAGAGGATACAAAATTTACAAATATCAAGAGTGAAAGAGTGAAAGGATAATAAATATTATTTAAAGTCTTTTATTTTTAGTTAAAAAAACTTTAATGAAGAGGACAAATAGAAAAACAAATTATCAGTAGAAAATATGAATAATTTTGTATATTTTAAATGAGTTGATTTTGTAGTTGAAAGCCTTCCTACAAAGAACAGCTCAGGTATGGAGGTCTTATTGGTGAATTCTCTCAAATATTTTTAAAAAATAGTTCATTTTTAGCATTCAACATTACCCTGCTACCAAAACCAGGCAAAGCCATTACAAAAATTAAAATTAAAAATGGGAAAAAAAATAAATAAAAATGAGAAAAGAAGAAAAACTATACACCAATATCCTTTGTGCGTACAAATACAAAAATTCTTAATATTAGCAAATAATATCCAACAATGTGTGTAAAGAACAATACATCATGATAAGTGAGGTTTATTCTAAGAATTCAAGGTTGGTTTAATATTTTAAAAGCAGTCAATGTAATTTGTGTATTAATAGAACAAATGAGAAAACCTATGTGATTATTTTAGTAGATGCAGAAGAAAATCCAATGTCATTCATGTTAAAGACTCTCATGAACCAGAAATAGAAGTGAATTTTCTCAACTGATGAAGGACTTCTACTCAAAACCTATAGATACCATCATGCCTAACAGTAAACTATGGGGCTAAGATGGTTAGGGAAGAACATTCTGAGGAAGCAACAGTGGAACTGATATCTGACAAGAAAGAGCCATCTAGGGACAGAGCTGAGGGACAATGCCCTCTCTGCAGCATAGTGGACTAAACATTTACATAAATCCTCCCCTCCACCCCCTGTCTCAGGTGGTGAGTGGGTGAATGGAGTTAGCAGTCATGGTGTCAGACCAGTGACAAGGCACAGCCATAGCCTGGATAGAATGGAGGAGGTGGTCAGTGCCTTCTGCTGCCTGAATTCCAAGGAGGGCTTGGCATTATTAGCCTGGCCAGGAGTTAAGAGACCCTGTGAAGGAATAATAACACCTTACATTTTGATACACTTTGCATATTATGTAATATCACCACTTCCATGATTTACTTGACAGGACAGATTATTACACCTATTTTACAGCTGAGAAAAAGAGGTGACGGAACTTGACTTGTTCAAGGTCACATTGCTCATAAATCAGTCCTCCCCAGGTTTGTTTAACTCTCAAGTTCCTGCTGTCAACCAGTTGTCATGCTGCCTCTTGGTGATTAGAAAATGATTAGTTCCTTCCTTTGCAATGTGTTGATTGATCAATCATTTAACTTGGAGATGTGGAAAGAATGTGTTTAGCAAGGCAATTGCTCATTCCACAGTGACAGATAGATGTGTGATGTCCTCTGGTCTCTCTGGAGACTGGATTTTTTTGTCACAGTGACATTCACTAGCCACATGATCAGCAATTCTTGGAGCCTCAACATGCATCTATCTAAAATGGGAATAGAAGTTCCATTTCTATCCAGTAGATATAGTGCTAGGATGGTACATTTTTTTAAGTTGAAGAACTATGTTAAAACATGGTATTTCCTGTTAGCTATGAAATGCAAATTCTGCCAAGACAGACTGTCCTGCTGGAGGGGAGGTACTCCTGGCTGGGACATTGCTCAGGGCTGTGGCCTATTGGGTCCCCATGTGCTGGCTGTCAACCAGATCTGCCTGGCACACAGTAGGAGGCTTGGGCTACAGGATCTGTATGGCTAAGGGAATGGGTCTTAATATTTTACCTAGGTTTGTCTGTCTGGCAGTAGGGTTAACTTCTCTTCTTTATGGGTGTTTCAAATGCAGAAATAACTATTATAACCACATGTTCTCAACTCAAGAGATTTATTGATTGTTTTCTGGAACAGTTCTTCTTGTGACACCAGGGCAAATAAGGCCTTTGGGTCCAGGCTTTCTGGGCCTTTAGGGTCACCCCTTCTCTCCTTCAGGGCAGGGCCTGTGGGGCTGTCCATAGTGGGAACCAGATATGAGGGTGGAGGGACAAGATGTCCCTACTATATTCTCCCTAATGAACCATCTGAATATGCAGCACCCACACCCTCCTCCCAGACTTTATACTCTTTATCTTAAGATAAAATCCTAAACCCTGAAGATGGCCTTCACTGACTGCTCCAAGTTCATTTTTCCTATGTCCCCCTTTGCCGTCCATGCTCAGAAGCAAGCACCCTCTCTCGGGATCTCCGTGACTTTGCATATGCTGCTCCCTCCTAATGCAGACCACATCATCACTTTCTCAGGTAAGCCTTCCCTGTCCTTCCTCACACCTGCTCTTCACTCTCCTGGCCCCAGGAATCTCTCCCTGATAACACTGATCCATGTCATAATTTTTCATTTGTTTTGTGATTCTTCAATTAATATCTTTCTCTTTCATTCAGCATGTATTCTCTGGGGTCAGAGATCATGTTTTGTTTTTCCTTTTTGCATTCTGTGGTCTCCCTCACTCTTAGGAAAGGGCAAATAAATAAATTCATAGTTCCCTGTGTTGGCAACTTCAGCTGGATTGTGTCAGATGTATTTTTTCTGCACAACTGAATGGATCTGACCACTCCTACATCGATCAGTCCAAGAATGCTAGGGAAATCTAGCAGGCAAGGGAGAAGGGCTGCAGCTGGCCCTTGGCAGGGCTTCAACAGAAGGGAAAGTTGGGATTGGCTGCCATTTTGCTGGCATGGAAGGAAATAGTTAACTTCTGGTGAAGCCCAAATAGCAGAATATTTTAGGGCAGTGGTTAAGCCAGCTCTAGCATCCCTAGGAATCACCTGGGAAACATTTAAAAATACATATCCCAAAGCCACTCTTGAAAGAAGTTTAAATTTAGTCAAACTGAATTGGCAAGAAACCATATTTTAAAACTTTCTCAGGTTATTCCAATGGACCAGACTTGGCAAGACTCTAAGGAGACAAAGCACCTCCTCCCCACTTCATGTTGTTGTTTGAGACTCCATCCCCATATCCCTTTGAGAGCTATTTTGGGAAATGCTGGGTCCATCAGGAAGGCAGATGCATGTCTGCGTGCTTGTGTATGTACATGAGTATACTGTGTTTCAAATAGATGCCAATTTTTATTTTTAAAAATACTACATCAAAACATTATTTTGATCTGAGTTTTTGGCATCTCTTAAATTTTGCTGCCAATGGGGTTACCTTACCTATCTCACTGTTGGGCAATGCCCAGATAAAGTACCTGAGAAGTACCTGCATAGTGTGAGTTGCAGAGCAGGCCTTCATAAGATGCCACTCCCCAGATCACTGCTGTCATTTCTGTGGGTATGACGGTGCCTGCAGTAAATACTCCCAGACAGGAGTGCCAACTCTGCCTTGGGGATTAAGAACTGATGATATCTGAGTCAGGTTTTGAAAACAGAGTAGGAATTTGTTGGGCAGAGAAGGTAAAGGGTCTCCCAGATGTTTTATTTGTTTGTTGGTTGGTTTTTTGTTTTTGGGTTTTTTGTTTTTTGTTTTTTGTTTTTAGAATGGTAAAACATTCTGTGTGGCTGGAAAAGAATGGGTGGATGGGTGGAGAAGCCTGTGAGGGATGAGGCACTTTGTTCACAAGTCTGGTTTGAAAAGCATAGTTAGGGCCTGGAGTTTTACCTAGTGGGTGAGGGTCCAGCAGGCCAGAGGCATCTGAGCAAATGTCCACTGTCCTCTGTAGAGTACAACTTCCTAGCCTCAGTTTCCTAGACCACACAATGGAAACTGATCTCCTCTGGGAGAATTGAGATGCTGAATGTGAAATTTGTAGGCTCTGAGAGCTGCGTCTGCGGGAACTGTGTAATAAGGTGACCTCGCACTCTGATTATTTGGTCCCATATTGGCTTTATGTTGGGATAGCCTTTGCACTCAAGGTCTGATCAGGTGGGGGAGCCATTATAACATTCCTGAGAAAGCAACTTCACAACTGAGAGTGGAAGGAGACAGTCACACAGCCTGGCAGAGCACTGAGAAGCATGCTGTCTCTTCTTGTCCCCAAGCATCCTGTCATTTCCCTCCATATGTAGTCACTGTCCCCAGCCTCAGCTCCCCAGCATCTCACCACCTTGGGTTTCATTACTGTGATCCTATTCTTTCTGCCCACACCTATAGGAACAGCCACACACACACAGTGCAGCCTGGAAATGGGAGAGACCTGCCCTCTTCTATTCTCAGAAGGATGACATTGCAAGACATATCAGCAAGAGCCAAATCAAACCATCCCACTACAGTGAATGTACTGACCTCCTCTGGCTGTGCACAGCCCTCAGAGTGTGACCGCACACGGGTGTCACTCATATTCACTGCATGCTTTCACATACCCAGTAGCTGCATATGGAGGTGAGGGACTGCTCAGGCATATGGGAACCTAAGGAACAGCCCACACTTGCTCAAAGCCACCTATACTTCTCTGTCAGAGGTGGCCAAATCCCACTCTGAGAAGCTACAAGGACAATGGTGAGATGAGGGGAGAGTTTGAATGGAGGATACCTTTGGTTTCTTAGGGAGTCCTTTTCCTCTCTTGAGGAAGTTTTGACAAATATTTTGGTTGGAGGCCGCTATCTTGCTCCTCCTTCCTTTTGCTGCTTCTGTTTAATCATGGAAGAACTTCCTGGGATATTTCTCCTAAGTGTTCTGCCCCTTCAGTCTCCTTTCCTGACTCCTGCACACCACAGTTGTTCCACAGTTAGGGCTGGAACTACATTATATGCTCATCACTCTAGAGTTTCCAAGCCTCAGCCTCACTGGATTCTCAGAGGGATTGTCTGGTATGACCCACTGTGTGGATGAGGAATCTGAGTCTTGGATGGGTGACCTGCCCTTTCTGTTCTGTTGCTTGCTTGGCATCCCATATACCTATCTTCTGGTTATATCCCTGCATGTTCCTAAGGGACATGCCCCATTATTTATTAACTCCCTGGTTCTTAGCTGTCACATCTGTAAAATGGGAGTGATTGTGATAACATCCAGGGCCAGGCAGTAGGAAAACCAAAAAAGTTTCAAAGGTGTGTGATTTAAGTATTTATTTTAGGTTCAGTTAGAGGCAGTAGTTTAAGAGATGAGGTTAGGGTTTCCACTAGGCAAGGAGGGTCTTGGCTGGTGCTGGGAAGGTCTGTGGTTCAGGCCCCTCTGGCATGACTTAGAGAGTTTTGGGAGGTCACAGGGAGGCCTTGCACAGAAGTGTGAGGCCCTTGGTTAGCAGAAGAACCACTTCACTGTGGGGACCTGAATCTTGTGATGCTGATTCAGGTCCCCAAATCAAGTGGTTTGTTCTAGAGATGTTGCATTGCCTTTTAAAGACAGGGGCCCTGGACAGTGCCTCATTGACTCTCCCTGAGACTTGTTGGTTGTGAGGATTAGGTAACCAAATACATGGAAAAGATAGGATAATGCTGGGCACATACTAGGTGCTTTATATTTAAAAATAATGGTACTTGAGCCCTGATTTTCATTCCCCAGCACAGGGGAGATGAGTTCAACCTTTGTCACAGGCTCCTTATTCTCAGGCCATCACATCTAGGTTGGCCTTGCCCCCCACCACAAGGAGACCTCTGATTTTCCAACGGGAGACACTGAGCCCCCAAGGCTGACAGCGATCCTGCTTCCCGCCCAAAGGTGGCTGGTTTGGCTGCCGAGTTCCCCGAAAATTGGTTCCGCATGTTGCCGACATCAGGCCCGAACGTTTGCTCAGCACACAGCCATGAGGGCCCTCCGGGGAGGCTGAAACCCCACACCACCCGCCATCCACCCCCAGCCACAGGCTGCCAAGCCGCTGCCCGCAGCCAGCTCCCAGGGCCAAGTGGTGGGAGAGCAGGACCTATGCGAAGGGCCTTGGTCGGGCCGCCCGGGCCCCCCAGGCGGCAACCTTGACGCCACCTGGTGGCTTTGCGGGGAACTGCACCAGCATGGCAGCCCAGTATGCCCTGGCCTGGGAACCCTGAGCTGCCTGTTGGAGGGCTAAATCCGCGAGAAAGATGCTCCTGCTCCCATTCCAGGAACTCCCAGGGCAGGGAGATGTGGTTCTCAAGCCTGAGCTATTTTTAAATGACAGCATCCGCCATGCAGATGCTCTGTTTATGGCTGATGTTCTGAGCCAGTGAGAGGAGCTGTGCATTTAACCAGAGGCAGATGCCAGAGTGGGAGTAATTAGAGTGGGCTGGGCCTGTCTATTCCCAGGCCTGTGCCACCGGGCAGGCAGAGTGCCGGCAGGCCACCCTGAGGCTGAGGTTTCCACAGGGCAAGGAGACTGGACCCTGGCTCTCTGAGGGTTATGGTGTCCAGGCCCCTCTGGTGTGACTCAGAGAGGGTGAGGAGGGAGAAAGGACGCTCTTGCTATCTTCCTTTTCATGATTATCATCATTACTGTCAACAACCTTTGCCAAGCAAAGTACTTTGTACTCCATTAACAATAGGCATAATAAATGATAGGAATAACTTTTTCCATTTTACCATTGAGCTTAAAGATACTCATCCAAGGTCACCAGATGGTGAGGTCTTCAGAGTTTTGAGATATTTCCAACAGGTCTGGACTCTGGTCCAAAAACCCACTTTCCATGGTTCACAGTTGGTCTCAGGCAAAGCCTTTCAAGGGCTGCTTGCTTTACCCTCAGAAGCCCAGAGGTTGCCTTGACAGCTTCTCCTCCACCCTGTGTTCTTGGAAAGCCCAGAGTTGGGTCAGCCCTGTGCCACCTCTAAGAATTTCCCCATAAGTTCCTTCTCTGGGTTCTTTTTACCTTTTCCACCACTTCAGTGGTTCCTGATCTAAAAAATCCTGTAATCTGATTCCAAATCTGATGACAACTTAAGTCATTTTGTCTCCCAATTTCTGCCATTTGGTCTATGACTGACTCAGAAAAATTCCTTGCTGTAGTTGAATGAGTGAATCTGTGACTATCTCCCAGCTGCTCAGCCCTGTGTAAGTGGAGTAGATTCAAAGAAGGAAAGGCTCTGTGTGAATTCTCCAATACTTTAAGGTCTCCTTTTGTAAAGATGGTCTAAACTAAGGTGAGGCCATATGAAGGACCTACCAAGCAGGTCTTTGAGACCAGGGGAGGTTTGGCAGTAGTGGGGTTCCTGTAGGAGAAGGATCAGAAAGGTGGTGATGAGGGAGGAAGTTTTGAGAAATGAGTACCATTTGACAGGGGTCGGGAGGAGGGAGATACTACAGCCAGGTCAGGAACATAGCAGGAATCTCCACCATGAAAGACCACTAAAATGTGCACTGCATTGCAGAGAGCTCAACCTCCAGCCATCTGAAAATGGGGGGTTAAGTTGGGCAGCAAACGAGGTCATCTTTGATGAGGACTGATAGGAGGCTTCCTTCCCTACTCTCTGTCTTGACAACTGATGGCTGCCTTGGTTTCCCTGATGAGCCTCTAATTTCCTGAGGAGACAGGTCCTGGACTGATCTGTTAGCAGCTTGCTTAGTCCCAAGATGGAGTCAAGCTTGGATTAATCCCCTTGGTGTCTCTTCAGCTGTGCCCCAATCTAGCCTTGGGGCCCCGTACAATATCCATCACCCCAATGCCAAGAGTTGCCACTGCCTATTCCTCAGCCAGGCTTATCATGGTCATATCTTAGGTCAGCCCCCATCTCCACCCTATCTGGATTTTCCCTCTTCCTCTAGTCCTGTGGGTCTGGAGTCCCCATTGCTTTGTGTCTAAAGTGGTAACCAAACTTTGAGAGACCTTGAACAGTGAGTCAGAGTGTGGCTCTTGTATAGTGGCTGGTTATACATCCCTGTGGACGCCTATGGGTGCACTATGGGTATGCCCATTGGAGGCAGGGAGGCAGCTGAAGGCCAGTGCAGCAGCCCTGAGATGGATGAAGAAGGAGCAGGGGTGTGAGCAGAAGGTTGGACATGTTTCAAAGGCAGAGCCTACCAGTCAAGTGTAAGAGAGATATCCAGGGGAACGTCAGACCCATGCCCTTTGCTGCACAGATGATGGCACCTTAGATCAGAGAGGACAGTGGCCTAGTGTTGCATAGCACATGTGTCATGCCATTCCCCAAAGTTGGCACAAATGTCCAGGCCTCTCAAGAAGTTCTCTCAGGCTCCTCATTCTCTCCAGGAGGCAGCCTGGTGTGGAGGCAAAGGCTGCCCTTCAGATTGAGGCAGTTTCTGTCTCAGCATCCCCATTCATCGGTTGTGTAACCCTGGGCAGCTCACTTTGCCTCTCTGAGCCCAAGTATTTTTGCCTTCAGATGGACTGTTATCAGTATTTAATGAGGTAATACCATTAAAGTTCCCAGTGCAGCACCTGGCACCTTGCAGGGCCTCCTGGTCCCTCTGTGAAACATTTTTAGTTTCTGGAGAATCCAGGGATCATTAGCTAGTTGGATGGGCCAGTGGCCAGAAGATTGTTCAAACAGCAGTGGATCATCTGCTGGAAGAACCCCTGCAGTGGGCTACACCAGGCTCCAGAACCAAAAGGCTGCTCTCTGCAAACTCCTGCAGCCTCCGAAACACCAGGCTCTGCCAGGAAAAGCTACATGGCCTGTGAACTGCTCGGGCCTGGACTCCTTGCTGGGCTAGAGCTCCGAGGCAAATATTTGGGCAGCCAACAGTGTTTGGGGCTCTCTGTCTTCCCTGCTGGAGCAGCTTGTGCTAGGGGATGCCCAGCTGGGAGGCGAGCTCCCAGAGCCTGCTGCGTAGGCGGTGGCCCGACACAGAGTCTGCAGATCCCAGGCGCCTCCTGCGGAAGCCCCTGGCTGAGGACGGAAAATGCCACTCCGAGCCTGCACAATCCATTCTGTTGTAATCCCCAGAGCTGGCGTCACCAGAGCCTGTCCGAAAAGTGTGTCGTGTAGGGTCTGAACTCATACTTGTGTGTCTGCCATGGGAGCAGGGGGGCAGTGGGGGCCGTAGCGGCCTATAAAAAACAACCGAAAACGTTTCATTTGCTGCCTTACTTTTTTGTTACAGACCACTTGGCTGCCCGTGCCAGCTGGGAGCTGGAGCCCAGCAACAGCGCAGAGTTATGGGGCAGCGCTAAGTGCTCTGTTTGTATGAAACTGCCAAAATGTTAGTACAAAGTGGTAGGTGTTTGTGCTACAGATAATAACTGATGGGCTCCCGGGCGGGGAGGCGGACGCCTTGTTATTATGGCCGCGGCTCTTCTGAGAAGCTCTGCAGCCGCCTCGAGAGCAGCAGCAATATTTTTCTGAGCACACAGGGCCGGGCTGGCAGTTAATGGGCACGCCTGGGCCTCATGAATCAGCCCCAAGAGGGGTGGAGGCCAGGCTGCTGGTGTTTATCTGATTCTTGGGGTTTGTCTTCACTGGCTAAAGTTCCATTCCTTAGAACGTTCCAGAACCCACTGTGTTGTGGAAGCAGTAGAAGCCTGTTCAGAATGCCAAGTGACTGGGGGTCCCTTTCTCAGGAACCCAAGAAAGCTATCATAGAGAGGGGCTGGCAGCCTGGAGCAGGGAGCCGGGGGCTGGGTGAAGATTCAGAGGGTGGTGTAGACTTTGTTGGAAGAAAATGTTCTGCAAGTGTGGGGATTTCAGGAAGGGAGATGGACTTTGGGGACAAAAAAAGAGAAATTCTTCTCCCCTTGAGCTATGTCACTCTGACTGTGTTACTTCTCTGTTTGCAAGGAGGGGATGAGCCAACCCATAGTAACGGAAAGTTTAAGACACTGAGCAATCTCATCCCCTACACCTTGTGTGCACACATATGCACATACAACTTTCTTTAGCCTGTCCCTAGAGGAGGAGACATATTAAGTCTCCTATAATCTGCTAGGCCATGATTGATTGATTCATTCATTTTCTTTAAATCTACCAGGTACTCTTTGTGTAAACTTCTAGACGTTGATCGGTAGATAGATCCATTCACTGAATGTTACTGGGTGCCCAGTCTTTGCCATATGATTATCTGAACATTAAGGATATGTTAGTAAGTAAGACCAGAGCAACAACAAAAATCCCTGTCCTCATTAAGCCTACATTCTAATGCACAGAGACAGACAAAATACACATAAATACATAGATACATAACACATAGAACGATGATATATTAAGAGAGAAAATAAGATAGGGTAAAGAGAGAGAGAGAGCTATGTAAGGGGAAGCAGGAAAGATGGAGAGATGTTGGGTCAAAGCAGAGACCAAAGCATGCAGACCACCTGCAGTGTTTGGAATTGACAGTGCAGATGGGGAAGAAGTAAAGAAGCTTGCTCTGGGTTGAGTGCTGGAGAACCTCTGGGTGCTTTGTTAATACCGCAGCATGCAGCCGAGTGGGGGTATTCATTATGAGGGCCTTTGGACAGAGGAGGGAATCTGGGCATGGACTCTTCAAGAGGCTGCTGGCAGAAATAGCAGGCTGAGATTTACACCCAGGCCCACTAGACTCAAAGCCCCTGCTGTTCCACCCTCTGAGTTTGATTCTAGTGTAGTGCTTAAACTCGCTAGCTTTGGAGTAGCTTTGCAGTCAGACAGATCCGGCTTTAAATCCTGTTGCCGACCCTTACAGGATGTGTGATTTGCAGCAAGTTATTTCATTTCTCTTAGTTTCTGCTTCCTCATTCCCCGTAGGGTTTCTGTGAACAATAAATACATATACATAAAGCCCTTATCATGATGTCCAGCACAATGGGACTCCAGTAAATGGCTAAACTAATATCGACATTCTAATTTTCTGTTATGTGCAAGGGCCATGATAGAAGTGTGATCACCTGCTCTCTGCGCCTGGTGCCAGAGGCCTAGTTTGGCCCTTGTCACTGAGCATTTGGTCTGCCACCAAGCTCCTAAGCTCTCTATTATATATGTCTGCTCTCCTGGTTTTGTTCACCTGGACACAAACTTTGCCAGCCCTGGTGTCTTCATACCTGAATCTGCCAATAGCCTGAGAACATAGCTTCTTACTGAGGGTAGGGTACCCCTTGAGCTTTGTGCCCTGCCCCAATCACTGCCTTTTGTAGATGAGGAGCGTATGGTACCAAAAACTAGTGAACTGTCAGGATATTCATTTCTGCCTGGAGGAGGTGAAGAATGGGTGGCTGAGGGTGGGGCCTTCCAAGACTGGGCAGTTCTGCTGGGTAGACATGCTCTAGCTAGCTCTATTAGGAAACCCCTTTACGGATGTGCCACATTGAGTCCTTTTTATCAGGTTGCTCATTTCAGAGAAGGCAGACATTGCTGATTGTTCTCCAGAGTTGTCTCCGTGGGACTGTTGCTTATTTGCTGACTTTTCTGACTTAGTAACTCCAAAATAGACTCCAGTAAATTATGGCTAGTTCAGAATGCCTGCTAAAACACAACACCATTAGAAAGTCCACTTTCAACTCGAGAAGTCCCTCACTCTCGTAAGTGTGCAAGGAGAGGAATGATATGAGAGAGAAAAATTGCCCCTCCATGACTTTCCCCCTCTTTCTGTATTCTTTATATTAGTAAAAATTTTAACTGGCTGTAGAGCTGCTTAGACAACAATGATATGTGGCAGCCTCCACTGTGACTAGGTGTGGTTACAGTGGGATGGAAGGTATATAAACAATTTTTGAATATGTCATTAAGGGAGAGGGTGAGCACTTGTTCCTCCTGCCTGCTTCCAAGAATGTCGAAGTGTTGGCAGCATTTAGACTGCATGATGAGTGTGATACTCAAGGGACGACAGAGCAAGAGATGGAAGACTTCAGGGCCACTGACATGGAGCCATGACACCAAGCCTGGGCTGCCTGCCCCAACTCTACCTCATTTGAGCTATTGTTGTTTTGAGGTTTTGAGATGGCTATTGAACCTCTATCCTGCTTAGCACAGGTAAGATCTGAGGGAGAACCATCCCCAAAGAGCCAGTGCTCAAAAGAGGCTGCTAAGTCAGAGAGCAGACCAACTGCTGAAATGAATAGTAATAATGCTGCCAAGAAGCATCAACTTCCCTCCCGCCAACATATCTCTCCACGTTGCACATTGCACAGAAGCCTCAGAGTGTGCATTATACATGAATCTCAGATCATATGGTAAGAGACAGAGCCAAAACCAGACCTCAGAGTGTGTGCAATTCCTAATCCAGTCCTCTTTTCCCTGCAGAGTCTCCTGTCCGTCTAAAATATGTGAAATTGTGTGTGTATGTGGTGTAGGGAAGGGAGGGGAGGGAGCTGTAATCCTCCTCCAATCCTCAAATGAAGACATCAAAGTAACTGGTTGGAGCTCCTTCCAGCGACAGCTTGAAGACTCACACTTGCTAAACCTAGCTGGTTGCCCTTTGCCCTCTGGCCTGGAGGCTCTGCCCTCTGGGGTTTCTCAGGACAAGGCTGCCCCAGAGCCCTGGAGACAACTTCAGAAACGAGGAGCTTTCCAACAGGGATGCATGGCATGGTTCTGCAGTGACTGGGATCTCTAGAGATGTGTAGATGGACACAGCAATTGAAGAGGTCAATTCTGGCTCCTTTATCTGCAAAATGGCAATAAAATCACCTACCCCTCTGGGATTCTAAGAGAATTAAAGAAATGATGTGTGTCAGGGTGCTCTATAAAGTGTGAAGGGCTGTCCAGTGCTCATTAAGTTAGTTAATAAGACTAGAAAATGAAGAGCTTGCATGGTCTGTCCTGGACTCAGAAAAGATGGAAATAATTAATGTGCAATGACAAAGGGTGTGGTTCCTGCCAAGAGTCCTGGCTGCTCTACATGTCTGGGCAGCATCCAAGTGGGTAGGGTGGGAGGTGGGAACTTGGACCTTCAGCTTGCTATGTGACCTTGAATGAATCATTTAGCTCCCCTTTGCATTTTGTCATTTGCCAGAATCAATGGACATAGTGGATCCACTCTGAGGTGATCATTTAAAAGAAGTCTTTTTGAGTGCTTAATTCTGTTTATATATTTTCTAAGATGTTGGAATAACATTTTTCCTTTTCCTGTTTAGGATGTTTGCATCTCTTTTCTTGAGTGAGACTGGCTAGCAATTTTCTTTTTCTTTTCTTTTTGCTACTGCTCTTTTGTGGTTTCAGTAATACTATTATACTTCATAGAATGAGTTAGGGAGTGTGGCAAACTGCTAGTTAATCCTCCAGCTCTAATCTCTCCAGTTTCCTGGACACGACTGAATAGCCAGGGACTATATTTTTCAGTTTCCATGAACCTAGTGTGGCCCATCTGTGTGATTAAATGATCACCAATGGAATGTGAATTTAAAATAAATTGCTGGCCCAGGACTTTTTCTTTCTGCTTCTGCAAGATGGTGAACATATGTGTGCATGACCAAGCTTCAACTCTGCAGATGAGGTCAATGTCCTAAAGACTGATGGAGGTTCCCAAATAACTTGAGAAGCAGGTCTGCCCAACCAGCCTTTTGGTGGCAGTGGTGGTGATTTTATCATTTTGTCACTGATTTATACTTTAATTTTACAATAGTCAGGAACATGGTTGAAATTGGTCCAAAACTAATACTGTTTGGTCTAATATCTATCTGGTCTATTTGGTAAATGTTCTAGGTGTGCTTGAAAGATGAGCATCAACCAATTACTGGGTATAGAGTGTTAAGTATGCTAGTTGATTAGCATGTTCAAATTTCTTTATCTTAAATTCTTATCTGCTTGATCCACCAATAATCAGATAGATGTGTTGAACCCTCTCACTATGAAGTTAATTTTTCATTTTCTTTCTTTACTTCTAACATCTTTATACTTATTTTGTTAGTTGAATATAAGTTAATAGCCTTTATAACTTCTAGAAATTCAACCTGTTATTGTAATGTAATGCCTCTAGTGTTTTAAAGTATATTTTTTGTATCAATAAAGCCACCCCAGATTTATTTAGTTGACCTTGACCTGGAATATTTTTTCTATCCTTTTACTTTGAAACTTTTTGTGTCCTTAGGTTTTAAATCTATTTCTTTTTGAATAGTATGTAGTTTGCTTTTAAATTCATTTTGGCAAACTCTGTATATTAATTGGTGACTTTAATCCTTTTAAATTTGTTGATTATTAAAATATATATATTTGTTTCTTACAGTTTACTCCATACTTTCTCTTTGCCTTTTCCTTTCTGCACGTTCTTTCTGTTTTTTTTTTAATTGCTTTGTGTGATCTATTTTTTTTCTACCTCTACATTTGTGTAAGTTACAAATTTATTTCTCTTCTGTTACCTTTTGTATTTGATTTTTATATTGTGTACTTAATATCATTAGACAACATGTAAATGTTTCTCATCAGTACAAGAAGTAACACGAGACTGTTCAAATACTTTATTACAGTTTCTCTTCTCTTGACTCAATCGGTTGTCATTGAATGTTTTATTTAGGTCCTCTTTACCTCATATAATACATATTCTTATATTGCAATTGTTATCATTATTACATATTCTATAGAGAAAATTTCTGGTTTATATTTATGTATATGTTTACCAATTTCTTTATTTTTTTATTGTGCTTCTTTTGAGATCATCTTCCTTCTTTCTGGAGCTCATTAATTAGAAATTCTTCCAGGGAAGATCAGCCTGACTGTAAACTCAGTTTTTTGCTTCTTAAATGTCTTTATTTTACCCTCATCTTTGAAAGATGTTTTTTTGGCTAGTTATTTTTTCTTAGAATGTTAATTAATTTTGTTTTACCTTTTTGTGACTTCCACTACTGTTGAGAACATTTTGTCTAATCGCTGTTCCCTTGAGAGAATGACCTGCTTTTTCTTTGTCTTTTTTTTTTTTTTTTCAAACTCACTACAGTAATTACAGGTCCAGATTTACTTACTTAGTCTTGGTGGGTCCATTTATGTTTCTGTACTGTAGAGTCATCACTCATCAATTCTGGAAATTTTCTCAGCCATTACTTCTTTACTAGTTGTCTTTCAGTTCCTTCTTGTTTTATCTTTCATATCACTTAACCATTCATATTTTTCAGCCCCCTGTCTGAATTCCATTCTCATAAATCTCCTCCGCTCTCTTCCACATCACCAATTCTCTTTTTGGTTGTGTCTAATCTGCTATTTCACACTTGCACTAGACTTTTAACTTCAACAGTTTTCATTTTCATTTCCAAAAGTTTTGTGTTACTCATTTTTCATGTCTGCCTGGCTTTTTTTTTTTTTTTCCCCCATGTTAGGAATTGAACCCAGAGTCTCATGCTAATTAGGTACACACTTAACTCCTGAGCTACAGCCCCAACCATATCTGGCCTTTTTTGATAGTCTGTTGATTTTTTTTTTTCACATTTTTAGCTTCATAATTTAGTTGTTTCTTATTTAATACAGGATTGTTTTTATAATCTGTATATTAAAATTCCAATATTTGAAGCTTTTGGAGGTCTGAATCTTTTTGTTATGCTGACTTTCATTCTTTTCATATGTGTTTGGTGATTTCTATTGTCAGTTCATTTTGAATTAACTTTATCTGAGGATCCTGTCAGATCTAAATTGGGAGGTGGTCTTTTTTCAGAGAGGATTGATATATACTTCTGCTGAGAGCCATGTAACACTAGTGATCTGGACTCACTTTAGTCTCCTTCAAAGGCCCCCTGATTAAAGTTGGAGTCTTAGATCTCTGACCTTGCCTTCTACACTGGGCTTAATCACCTTATCACAGCTTTGACATTTGCCCTCAAGGAAACTCTGCCTTTTACATGCGACTGTCAGTTTTCTGATCTTTTTATGGCCATGTTTGGCTGTGGAAATTTCCTTTACTTCCTAGGGAGCCCAGCAGTGCTTTAAGAATTCTGCTTGTTGAGATTAGTGCAGGATCCAGTGACCGGGCTCCTCATAGTTTACTGGGGCCTAATTTCCAGGCAGAGAAGCTGTACACACATTCTGTACTCTGACCCAAGTCCCTTTGATGGACTCAGGTGGGACAGATCTGCCTGGGTGTTGGGATCTGTGTGGATTGGAGATAAGGCAGTGTCCTGGGTGCTGAGGTGCTTTAGATGTGGGTCTTAACCTGAGTGGACAGAGGGACTTCCTGGGTGAGGTCAACTCTGAGGGAAGGGTAGGTGGCAGGCCTAAAGGAAGAATATGTTACAGGGGGCTTATCCCTGGAACTGGGCCAAGACAGGGGACTTTGAGGCAGTGGTTCTCCTTGGGGATCAGTTTGCTGAGGTGAGACACTTGGTTTAAAGAGGCAGGGACCAGCCAAGCAAATGTACTTTTAGGGATACAGAAGAGACCACATAGTACCTTCCAATCTGACATTTGATTATCCTGTGTGCATCCCCAGTCAGTGCAATGGGATAAGATAATGAGGTCATGTGGAAATGTCACACTAGACTTTCATCCCTGCACTTCTCTGTACAATCTGTTCCTCTATCTGTGTTGACCTTCATGCCATTTCCACCTGATGGATGCCTAGACAGCCTTCCAGGGCGAGTTCAGTGACAGCTTCTCAGAGAACCATTGTCTGCCTGTCCCAAGAGCTGGTGGCTCTCTTCCTGAGACTCACAGCATTTGCCACATCCTTCTCTCATGATGCTTATCACAATGGCTGCCAGTACTTACTGCTCCTCCTGGGCTTCTGGCAGAGACTAGTCTTGTTGATTTCTGTGTCCAAGACCCTTAGGGTGGGCTGGGGCTAAGAGTGTAAACACTGGAACCAGAAACCAGCCCTATTTCAACTGCTGGGTTCTTTTAGCATAATCACTTACAATCTCTGTTTCCTCATCTCAAAATTCGACATAAAATAGCATTCCTCAAGGCACTGCTATGTGTAAATTGGAATTATTTTGGCCAAAAAAAAAAAAAAAAGGTCTTTGCAGATATTAAGTTAAAGATCTGAGTTGAGATCATCTTGGATTAGGGTAAGACCTACATCTATCAGAATAACTGTTATTGACTCAGTAACAACTGTTTTAAAAGAAAAGGCAGAGAAATTTAATATAAACACAAAGAGGGCAGCCAGGTGAAGGTGGAGACAGAGTTTGGAGTGATGTGTCTACAAGCCAAGGAATGCCAAGGGCTGTTGTAAGCTACCAAGGGTATAGAAGGAATCTTTAGAGTTTTGAGAAGGAGCCAGCTTCAGACTTCTAGCATCCTGAGCTGCAAGAGAATACATTTCGCTTGTCTTAAGCCATGAGTTTGTGGCTATTTGTTGTGGCAGTCTGAGGAACCTGATATAGTACTGTCTGAGCAGAACTGTAATCATTCATTCAGGCCTGTCGCGTCTGCTGGGCTATGGGACACATGTCTGCATCCCCAGCCCAGCAGTCCTTGACAGATAGTTGGTGCTTAATAAATGCTCATAGCATGAAGTTGCCAAAGGAAATTCTTCTGTAAGAAGTAATTGAAAGGAGATCTGCTTCATGGAGTCAGACTTTGCCAAATAATAAATGAAATGTGGCCTGTTAGCGTTGGCCGATGGGGATGAACTAGATTTGGTTGGTCAATTAATAAATCATCAAATGCCTCTGGCCCTGAGTCCACATCCAGATAGATGAGTGATGCTGTCTTGCTCTTCATTAAGGGATTTCAAGAACAAAGTCCATTTGGGAAAGGAGTAACCAGGTCCCACAGAATCTCTCTTCTGTGGCTGCATGCAGTCAGCTGTGGAACAAGTTTGCTTCCTGTATTTACTCACAGGCGCCGTTCCTCAGGAGGCAGAGTCTGAGGGCAGTGGATTCTTGCTATGGGCTTTGGGATCTGGGAGGATGCTTGTTGTTCTGCTCCCAATATCCCTGCACATTTCTCCTCTTTCAGGATCCTGGGAATTTTCTTTGGGAAATCACATGTCAACTTTAAGCTCTGTGGTTTGGGTTGGGATGAACCCTCCTCTAGCCTAAACTACTCAACATAGTGCATTCTTGGGGCCACCATGATTGGTCCAGGGGTGGGCACATGACTGGCATAGAGCCAGTGAGATAAAAGACATTTTTGCTGAGAGTTCTGGGATAAAGATACAAGCTTTTGCCCTTTGGGTGTAAATCCAATTTTCCTGTTGATTGGAACTATTGCCCAAGTTGTTACCAGGACAGGTCTAAGAAGACTAGGCCTAAAAGACTAAGAAAAATGAGTCCCAACCATGTGGTTTGAGCTCTAGTCAAGCTGCAGCTAAAACTTCCCTCAGACTTTTCACTTTGTGAGTCAGTTAAATAGTTTTTCTTACTCTAGTTTGGAGTTTCTTCAATTTATAGCTAACAGAGTCCTAAATATTAAAAGGGTGATATATACGGGTATATTTGTTGGTGGGTGGTTCTTATTGCTCTAAAACTCCAGGTGAATGCATTGACTTCATGTGGTGAACTAGTGTAAGACCTATGTTCCAGAAGAAGTGGGAGACCTATATTCCAATTACAGCTCTGTGAATCAACTGTTTGACCTCAAGGGAAATATTTAATTTTTCTGAACCTCAGTTTTCTGATCTGTGGGGATAGTACCTACCTTTGGAATCTGAGGACTAGAGAGAACATATGCAAGTGACTCAGCATGGTGACCGGTCAAATATATCTTCCATCTATGGTATCTTGAGAGGGCAGAGCTCCTTTCTTTGACCACTTTGACACAACTGAGTTTAGTGGACAGGAAAGGGATACTGTATTATATTCTATTTCAAGTATGTGTACCTGGGACTCCGATAAGCAGTAACAAAAAAATAAAAAGGAGGAGGAGAAAGAGAAATTGTTATTTTTCTCTCATGTGCAAACCTGAAAGTAAGCAATGCATAGTTCTAAAGCCCTTCTGCTCCTCTTCAGCAGCTTATAGCTCATGATTCCACATCTCTGGAGTTTGGTTCTCTTTCTTGTGATCCAAAATGGTAGCTAAAGTTCTTGACAGCTGCATTCCAAGAAACAAGATGAAAGAAGTGATTGGTAAAAGGTGTGAAGGGTCCATCCCATTCCCATTTTAAGAAAGATTTAAGGAATGTGACACTCTTCTGTTTTCATTCTATTGGCCAGAACTTAGTCTAAGGGCTGGCCTGCAAGGGAGTATCAGAGACATAGCCTTTATTCAGTATACTAAATGCAGAGATTTTATATCATGGAGGAAAGACACAACCCCATGGGTGCAGAGTGACTGAACTGTTGGCCTTGGCTCCACTTTAGAGCCTGTATTGCCCTGGGAATAAGTTGTGAGGCACAGAATGATGCTGATAAGGAGACTCTCTTGACCACTCAGCCCAGCCCTAAGAGTGTTGTTTGGGATTAATGGCTCCATTAGTGGAAATAAATTAAAAAATCTCAGCTAAGCTGGTGCCAACCACAACTGAAAGGCCCACTGACACTATTGCATCCATGGATGTGGGCAGGTTATGTCTGTGTGAAGTCAAATGATGTGTCTTGTTTCTAATAGCCACTCTGTGAGGCTGCAAATGCTCTGCTCTTAATTTTTATTCTCCTTTGGTGACCCTGGGGATGATACTTGTCAGACAACAATGGTAAGCAGAGATGCTCTGTTTAGGATTGCCCCTGAGGCTGGGAGAGAGTTTTTGTCTCAGAAAACATTGATATACCAGCTGAAGATAGCAAATGGCAGCAAGGGATGACCAGGACTGAATTATAGGTGCAAACAGTTGTGAGAGTGGGATTATTCCTAATTCAGGATGGGAGAGTGAAGGAGAATCTTATAGTAGGGAGATGGGAGCTTGGATTATGTTACGGGGACTAAGAGAAATGTGATGGCATAGAGACCATTTTGGATATATGAAAAGATTTTTCCAATATTCTATATGATTCTTTAAAAATTTAATGTAAAAAAAAATCTCTAATCTTAAAGCTTACTTTTGGTGCATATGTGTACATATTTCATAATTGTTCTAAGAATGTAAGCGAATTTAAACTGTATGAAAATTAAATCTAAGCTCTGGTCAACAAAAAAAAATTTAATGTATGTATAGTCATGTGCTATATAACAATGTTTCTGTCAATGACGAACCATATATATGAGGTGTTCCATAAGATTATATTGCCTGGTGACATCATAGCCAGGCAATATGTGGTCCTTATATTATTTATCTTCCAAGTCTCAGATGGTTGCCTATTTCAGTGCTGGAACACAGTGACTAATTATCACATTTTTATTGAACTAAGGTGACACAGTCATGTAACCAACCATCACTGTCATCGACTCTACGATATTCTGTCGAGTTTTTGCATTGTAATTCATTTAACCTTTCCCCTAGTTTTAGGGTTTTAGGTTATGCATTATTTGTATACGTGGAGTGTTTTGCTAATAGGTAAAGCACTGTGACAGACATCTTTGTACAAAAGGCTTTTTCAGATTATTTAATTTGTGTAGATCAAGAAAAAGAAGATTTGGGGTTAAATTCTAGACTAAACTAGTTTTCTCAGAATTGCGTGGCTCTTAGGAGGAAGGATCAAGCAAAAGAAAGGGAGAAATTTCCTGATGGTACTTAATGTTCTGCATAAAAAAGAGAGAAAAAGTGTGTGTGTCAAAGTAACCTAAGGGCAGTCTCATGCTCTGCTTCACCTAAAAATATTTTAATCTTTATTTTTTAGTGAGTAATATTATATCAAAAACATACTTAGCATATTGGCAATGACTGCTTTACCCACAAGGACACTTATAACTGTCTACTATTGTGGTCCTGGGAAGAGGCTAAGCACAGCTCTAGTTTTCTCTGCCTGCCAAAAGGTGGGGGATGAACATGCAAATAGACTCAGATTAGTCTCTGATTATTCCTAGAGGAAATACCTTTGTTCTGGTAAACTTTGTGGGGTAACTTTGTCATTCTTTGGCCCTGACCTTGAACCCATGGATTAGTTTGATGGATAAAGGATCCCAGAATTTCTGCCTTTGAGTAATTTGTATTTGGCTGAATACCAGAGAATGAGCTTTAATTCTTTTGCTTGGTAGTTTCTCTTCTTATCTCTCTGAGGCACTTTGGTCGCCAGGTCCCATCTGACTGAATTTATGGTCATAAATCATTGTCTCTTCTTCCTGGAGATGAGCAGAAACAATGTATAGGGCATAACATGAAACCAGAGAAGGTCCTATGAAGCCACATTCAGACCATGGTTGCCTTTCAGTGGGTCAGAAGAGGCTCTTGAAATGTCTCACCACAGGGGACTCAAAACTCACATCTACATGGCAGAAACTGGAACCTCTGCTGAACTGTGGGCTCTATCCCAAGCCCTTCCCACCCACGCTCATTTATTAATCAATTGCAAAGTGCCAGGTAGTGGGTAGGCTGGCTGGCAAGAATCATCAGTCACTGATTAAACATTGTTAAGTACCCTCTCCAAACTGGGTGCTGGAGCAATAATAATAAAACAGGTTTTGCCTATAGAGTCTGACAACCTCATGGTGGAACCATGCAGGAGAATAGAATAGAAGAGCACTCCATGATTATTGGCTCTCTCATAACAGGGAGCAGACCCATGAGAACACAGTGAGGTGTGGTTATTTAAGTCTTGGGATGGGTGGAAGTGGGGGTGCTAAGAGAGCTCCATTAAGAAAGAACTCTCAAGCTTGGTCTCAAAAGGTTGGTGTTATTGGGTAGATGAAGAGGAGTGAGGGAAGGGAGATAATGGCATTGCTACAGGGTGAGCATCCTGGATGCATTGTGTAACATTGGGTATGGCTGGGGCATGGCACAGTGAAGGACAGAACAGCAGGTGGAGGGAAGCTAGCAAGATGGAAGAAGAGCCTGGTGGGAGAAGCATGGAGTAGGAAGAGCAAGTCTGAGGTTACTTGCTTTGCCCTGAATCAGTGGAAACTTTGCAGCACTTTGTTAAACTCTGAAGAAGTGGTCCCCAGAGACAGGGATGCCAACCCCAGGATAACCAGGAGGCTGGGTCCCTGCCTGTGGGTATAAGGGTTGCAAGAGGAAGGCAGGGCTGTGAAACCAGAGAACGGCAGGTGAAGGACCCACTTGTGGTGGTCTGAGGGTTTGGTGAGATGTTCAGGAGCTGCAGGGAGGTCCAAGGTCTGCTTTGGAGAAGCCAAGACATGCCCATAAAAGGAATTGTTTCCTCATCAGCCTCACCTCATCTGGCCAGTCTTTTGTATTTAAGGGGCCCTTGTTGGTCCCCGAATGGGCTCTCTCCTCTTAGTAGGGACAGTATTAAAGGTGGATTTAGGACCTGAGTTTGAATTCTAGTTCTATGGCCTACCTAACTTCACTGAGCCTCAGTTTTCTCATCTATAATGTGGGAATATCTTTGCTGTGATCATTGAGGGAGTAATGGTAGATGCTTACCAGGGAGACCTAGCCTGGCAGACTCTGAGGGTTGATTCTGGTCTCAGAGAGGCAGACAGTAAGAGCTGCCTTCCTAGAGGTCAGAAACAGCCAATCCTTCTGCCTGCTCTATTTGTCCAGGAGGAGTTGGCTGTGGCAGGACCCTGTCTGGGAGCTGCAGTTCTGGGCTTCTCCCCTCCTGCTCTTTTGGACCCTTTTTTCCCCCCATAGCAGTTTTCCCAAGGCAAAGACACAGCAGCCTTCCTTGGTCTGCAAGGCCCTGATGACATGAAGTTGCCCTGAGTAATGCATTATATTGAGGATATTCCAAAGGAATGGCTGCACAAAGAACGCTTAAAATTTAATCCCTTGTGTCAAAGTTCCCAGGGCCTATTATCTGTGGCCCTTCATAAGGAGCTCATCCCCTATGCCCTTCTCAGTCCTATGATGCTTCTTTCAACCAGCACCGGGGTGTCTCCCATCTCTTTTCTCTTTCTGGGGCCAAAGTCATAAAAACTACCTTCCCACTCACCAAGAGGAGCAAAGCAGAACCAAATGAAAACTGCCACTCCTGACATTTTAAAATAATAGTAAAAAGTATAGCTACATGTCGTTCTGTGTATGGCAGACTCTTAAATGACTATTTTGTAAAGAAATTTGAGCCTGAATTTCCCTAATCTGCACTTTTAGATTGGAAGTGGAGGCCTGAGTTTACAAAACCAAGAGGCTAGTTACTGTTTTTTTCCCCAAGAATTTTCCAAGTCTTTCTCGATTGGAGAAATTACCAATCCTGTTTTTATCCTGGCACCCATCCCATCATGTATCCATTTGTCCCACAATATAATAATTTCTTATTTTTAAGTTTATACATCAGATATTTATTTGCACCTTCTAAGACCTAGACTGTGAACTGGACACTGAGCATATGACTGTCAATAAAACAGACACAGCCTGTGACTTCCTGGAGCTGTGAGGAGAGCTAGAAAGGAGAGAGCAAATAAATGTATAATACATATTTCAACAGGAATAAGTGCTAGAAAGGGAAGTACATCCTAGCAGAGTTCCATCTAACTGCCTGTTTATTTATCAATTTGTCTGTTTTTGCACATTTGCTCCTCCCTCAGTCATCAACAAATCCTGACTGCACACTTGTCATCTGTTTGGCACTGTGCCAGGCATTGGAGACTCACATATGAAAATGACCTTGACCCTTTCTTCAAAATCCACACTCACTGACTGCAGGTGGGAAGAAACAGATGCATAGCTACCAATCATATAGAGAGGCCCGAACTAGACCAGAGCGGCTTGTCCACCAGTGGAAGTTGAAGGAGGAATAGCCCTGTGTTTGGGGGCATAGGGGAAGGCTTCCTGGAGGTGTCATTTGATTGGGGCCTGGGAGGAAGGCTAGGAATTTGCCCGGTGGAGAAGAAGGTCTGGTCTTTGCAGGCAGACATGAGAGCTGATTGTAAGATCTGGGGACTAAATGAAATGGGGGGAGTACTGGTGGCCAGAAAGTGTGCACAGAGAGTAGGGGAAGTGGCAGATGAGCTGGAACAGTTTCCCAGGCTTTTGAGAAACTCTCCTGGAGGAGAGGCTGAGAGCTGTGGTTGCAAAAGGGGCATAGAGAATGGGGCTGGGTGTGCAGGAGAACAAGGGCAAGGAGAGGAAAAGGCTGCTTTGTGGAGGAAAAAGGCACATGGAGGCACTTGGAGACCAGAACCTCTGCACTTGATACCTGCTGGGCTGTGTTTGGCTTCTGCCTGAGAAGCCTGTTGCTGCAGGGGAAATTCTCCCTAGTTGCCTGCACTTACCTCCTGGCGTGCTAATGAGCTCAGAGCTTCAGAAGATGCCAGAGCCTGTTATTTAGTGTTTGTTGAGTGGAGCCGGGAGGCTTGGTGGGTGGAGGCTAGGATGCCTGCCACCTCTGGCACCTGGCTCTATCAGGCCAGCCACAGGCTCAGGGAAGAAAGAACTGTTGAGAGGAAGGTGAACATGCAGGGCTGCAGGTCTGGAAGGAAGCAATATCACCAGGGCAAGTCAGTTCCCAGGATTCTTGGAAATACCCAGGACATGAACTCCTGTGACAGGATGGTAATAGGAGCCTGTAACTTTTGCATTTTGACTCCAGGATGCTTCTGGGATGCTAAACATGAATGAATGCTTGCTGGATATGTTTTTTCCCACCTGAGAAGAGATTAAAGCAAGCAAAACAAAATTTTTCCAGTGCTAGTAAAGAAAAATCTGTTAGGGTCAACTTGGGCCACTGAAATAAAGAGGGTCAAAATACAGTGTTATAAAGGAAGGTGGAGGTTATTTTGTTTTCATGTAACAATCCTCAGGTAATAGGCCAGGTTGGTAGGCAGTTCTACTCCACAAGGAGTCTCAGAGACCCAGGTTCCCTCCAACCTGCTGCTCCACCATCCCTTAGAATAGTAACCTCAGCACTGGTGAAATGTGGGTCCCAGACACACCATGCTCCAGCTGCTGGGAAGGGAAGAGTACACTGGCAAACATATTGCAAATCTGTACTTCTCTTTGGACCACCTTCAGAGGGGAGTCAACTTCCCTGCCCTCCCTCCACCTTGAAGCCTGGAGAGATGTCAGAGTATCCGTTAGATCTTTTGGGAACTTCTGACCTTAGCTATGTGTAGAACTTGCCCAAGGTAGCTGTTGCCACTGAAATCTTATGACAGAATGAAACATGTGGAACTGACCTGGCCTTCACTCCCAGCCAAGAACATGCTGCTTTGAACCTGCAAAAACAGAGACTTAGGTTCATCTGTCACTGAGTTTTGGAGAGGGGGAATTATGCAGCATGATTTCATGGAAAGCTGATGGATACAAAGTACACATTGAAGGTAAGCACATTCGTTTCCAGTAAGCAGGAGTAAAGGTTAAAACAAAACCAAAAAAACAAACAAAACCTTCTTTCACATTGTATTCATCTTTTGACCACATAGCTGCAAGGGAGGCTGGAAAATAGTCTGTAGTTGAAAAATCATATGCCCAGTTAAAAAGAGGGAGGTAGATCAATGGCAAATAGCATGCAAATGTATACTCACTAGTCATTAGAGAAATACAGATTAAACTCACATGAGATGTCCAAAACTACCACTAGAATTGCTAAAATTATAAAGGCTGAACATGCCATGCATTGGTGAGATGTAAAACAATTGGAGTTCTCACACCCTGCTAGTGGGAATGTAGGATATACCACCATTTTACAAAATTAACTTGACAGTTTCCTAAAAGATTAAACATACATCTACCATATGATATAGACAATCTACTTCTACATATTTACCTAAGAGAACTAAACATAAGTCAACACAAAGACTTGCATATGAATGTAGCAACTGTGTTGGTAATAGCCCTGTCTTAGTCCATTCAGCCCACTATGACCAAATACACTAGACCTGGTGGCTTATACACAATGGAAATTTATTTTTTCCAGTTCTGGGGACTGGAAAGTTCCAGATCAAGGTGCAAGCAGATTCAGTGTCTTGTGTGAACTCTCTGCTTCAAAGATGATGCCTCTTGCTGAGGTTTCAGAGCAGAAGTGGGTGAATGCCGTGTCCTCACATGGCAGAAAGGATAAAGGACTAAAGAGGCCCCTTCAGATGCTTCTGTGGAAGGAGCTGAAAGTGGATTTTGGCCAACTAGTGGTAGTCTAACACAAAAGAAAGGAGAGATGCTGGTGGGGGCCTCCAAAAAATGGTCTTGGGTCTTCCCTGGGACCAACTCTTCACCTTCGAGACAGGTGTGGAAATTCCTGATTCCAGTGGAGGAAGAGAGAAGACCTGGTCTCACTGGGGGAGAGGACAGAGGGCATGAATCAGTCTTTCTCAGTTTCCTGCCTCAGTGTGACTAGAAGGCAGGCAGAATTTCAAGGGCCCCCAAAAGGTACCTTAATCCAGGTCCCCCAAAAAGGAGATGGCAAAACAAGAGGCAGTGGTAAGCCATATCCTGAGCCCTTGCTTCCTGGGCCCCAAGACAACAGCATTCAGCTTTAGAATTTGGGTGGGTGCTTAGGGTGAGTGGGCTGCAGGAGGAGGGTCACTTTTGTTTTGCACTTGTGTCACGGGTCTCAATATTTTATTGTGCACCTTTCTGAAAGGTAGGTAGAGGAAACTCTCAGGAGCTCAATTCTTTACTCCTTCCATGTGGGCAAGCTTTCTGCTATGCCCCTTGACCCTGGGTGACTTGCTTTGGCCATTGGAATGGGAATAATGTGATGTACACAGAAGTGTCACAAGCCTTTGCGCACTGGTGATCACTCTCCTGCCAATTGTACTGCTTTGTCACCCAGTGAAAACATGGGCGACTTCCTCCAGCAAGTCAGCCTGCCACAGGAAGATTAGAAAAAGGTAAAGAAGACTGGTCATCCCAGCCAAGGCCAGGATGACCCAGCCTGTCCCCAGTGGACCACTAACTGCAGATGTGTGCCTGAACTCAGCCCACAATGTTGGAGCCTGGCCCAGATCCTTAGAACTTGCTAGCCTCTTAAGAAATCATACATGTGTGTTGCTTGAGGCCACTATATTTTGGGTGGTTTGTTACACACACGAGCTAACTGATATAGTATCCAAACCTGTGACCCACACCCTTGTCTCTGTTTATCCACTCAGCTCTGAATACTCCAGACCATTCTGTTCCCTGTCTTGGCCCATTTTCAAACTTCTGGATGGCAGGGGCCATAGAGGGTCTCGTTCCCTGTGCATCCTACTCACTCAGGGAAGTGGGGGCCAGCTGGCTCAACATTCCCTACTCCAGAGTCAGCCAGAGTCATGAAGAAGCAGGGAAATGGTGAGGACGGGAATTCCACTCAGGGAAACGCACAACTTGATTACTACTCAACATTTGCAGAACCCAGATAACTCTAATTAAGAGAAAAGGTCAATAGGTTAAATAAGTAACTTAATCAGAAAATTATGCAAAGTGCCACAAATCAAACGTATTACACAGCTCTTGAGATCGATATGGTATGCAAATCGATCACCAGAGATCGGGACAGTTCAGCAACTGAAAGGTACAACTCAATCAAGAAGGCTCAGGAAACCTGGCCTGAGCTGGAGAAGGCAGAGGCCTCTGGCAGAAGTGTGTGTGTGTTGGGGCGTGAGTGAACACTGGTACCCTGGGGATTGTGACCATGAAGGAGATGTATTATCTTCCCAGGCACCAAAAGAGTCTAAGGGTCCTCAGTTTCTCATCTGCAGAATGGTGCAGTGTGGCATTGAGCAAGGTTTGTGGGGCTACAAGCTTGCCTTGAGTGTCAGTGTCCTTGGGTGAGTCATTTAACTCCCCTGAGCTTCATTAACAGCAGAGACACTAGCGCCAACCTCACAGGTTTTGGCCCTGGTGTGTGTGTGTGTGTGTGTGTGTGTGTGTGTGTGTGTTGGGGATTCACGGTCATGGGTCCAGCAAGATTTCCTTCCTCTCTGTCCCCTGACTTTCTTTTTGCCAATGACTTGTAGTCAGGACACTTGATTAGAGGCCTGTGAAAGCCTTTAAATCCATTTAGGCTGTTGGTTGCCCACTGGGGGTCCTACTGGTTGTTACGACCTGTGGGAGTGGGATTGCTACTGACATTTAGAGGATAGAGGCCAAGGATGCTCCTAAACATTTCTGTAATGTACAGGACATGTCCCCTCTCCCCTATCAATTAAGCAGCCCAAAATGTTAATAGTGACAAGAGTTGAGAAACTGAGTAAGGAGGTCAGAGGAGCTTATGAGCCAGAGTGTAGCATGGCATAATCAACCAGAGCATGAAAGATCACAGGAGCCCTCTGGAGGAATCAGAGAACCCACTGACCCTACTTGCCATGGCTTCAGGAGCCCCTGGTGGACTCCAGGAGTCCTGGACTTCAGTGCATGTCACCTAGGAGCCTCTGCCCCACGCCTGTGAAAGAGGATAGAGTTCCTTCAGAGCAGGACCTGCCAAAGGCTGCAGAAGGGACCAACATGAGATGGCTCTTCCTGGCCTGGCCCTGGTGAAGGGGCAGCAGCAGTGGGGAGACCGCCCTGGTCTGGCATTCCTTCCAGCCTGAAAGAATGTTGTAGAATTGGACCTTTATTTGGGCTCATTTTTATCCTAGAAGTGTGGTGGGGCTGCCTGTCTTTTCCAAGGCTTTCTGCTGCTCAAGGGAGGGAAGTGGGAACTCAGGGACCATCCCAGGTCTGGTGTGGAGAGAGGAGCACCCATCCCCCATTGGGGTACAGAGGAGAAGCCTGGGCAATTTTTTCCTTCCGCAGGGCCCTATGCTACTGCTGAGAAAAGAAGGGATATGGGGTTTGCCTCAGAGTCTTCTCTTGGCACCAGGATCCCTGAAGGGATGTTTTAATAGGGGTAAGTGGCTGAGCTAGGAGTCCTAGGTGGGCCCTTGGAGGAACAAGTGTTAAAGAAGATCAATTAAGGGCTCTTTGGGGCAGAAGGCAGGATAGATATTGAGGATACATGTTGGGTATGGGGCAGGCAGCTCAAGGAGGACAGTTCTCTTCCTTCCAAGAAATCCCTTAGTGTCTTGAGTCACCTCTGCTGGGCCTGGAGATGGGCAGGCCTCAGTCAGAGAGTGTCACTGAAGACTGAGGCCAGCTCTCATGCCATGGAATTCAGGCCTGGAGAAACAAGCAGAGCATTGGCAGACATCTCCTCTTTCATCCTTCTTAAGGCCACTGGATACGATCTTAGGCCTGTGAAACTCCCTTTTATAGTCCTCAAGGTGCACATAATTGGAGCCATCACAGAGTCCTCCCCAGTTGTTAAGTGTGGGAAATTGAGGCCCATAATTGGTTAGGGCCTTGCTAAAGACCATATAGTAGGTCAGTGGTAGGATCAAACATGGAGCTCAGGTCTCTTGACTTATATCCATTACCACCATGTGGCATCTCACAGTGACCCCCTTGCACTTACTTGGGTCTTCTCATGAAAAGCACCCATTCAGAAAGTGCCCTATGTTAGCTATCTAGTGCACTGTAATGAGTTACTCCCCGACATTGCTTCAGGAAACCAGGTGCAGCTTGTTTGTGTCCTCAAGTCTTGAGATCTCATGAGGGTGCTATCAGGGCTCTAGCCACTGCAGTCACCTCAAGCTTGGCTGAGGGAGGATCCATTCCACGCACCCTGACATCATTGTAGACAGACTTTGGTCCCCCTGGCTGTCGGCCAGAGACCTCAGTTCCTTAACAAGAGGGCCTCTCCCAAGGAAAACTCACACATGGTGTTTGGCTTGCCTCCAAAGGAGAGCGGGAACAAGACAGGAGCAGAGTCTCTCTGTTACCTTATCTTGGAATGAGACCCCATTGCTTCTGTTGTATTCTATTTGTGAGAGTCAGTTACTATTGTCAACCTACCCTCAAGGGGAGTGGTTACACAGGTACAAGTATTGGAAGGGAAGGTTACTCAAAGCCATTTAGTCTGCCTATCATAGACAACAACCAAACTTGAGGAGAGGATGCCCCTGTGCCCTGACTTATCGTTTCCTTGAACAGTTCATTTACCTTGAAACTTTTAAGGGGAATCCCAACAAGTAAGCCATTTAAATGAAGGTGGAGCTGGATTGAATTCTCTTTTACCTCGTCTCCCTATTCCAAGCCCAATACCTGGGCCTAGATGATGTCTGTGTTTCTTTCCAGTTGTACCATATGTGTTTTAAGCTCACTGAATGGAAGCAAAATCATGTGGTTGTGGGTCAACACTAGGTCTTAGTCCTAATGTTAGGGGCTCCAGGTAACTGACCTTCTTCACAGATTTTCTCATCTGTAAAGGAGGAGCTTGGGCTGAGGACTTTAGATTGGATGTGCTGAAACCTTCTGCTCCGGGCACATTCCTGCCTTCCCCTGCCCTTCATGGAATCATCATCAGAATTGGAATCTTGTACCTGGGAGGTGTCTATACATCAGGGAGGGGTTATCACTTTCCTGGAGGTGTCTGGAGAAGGGAGGGAGGGAGCCAGGGAAAAGAGACAGGAGGGGGAAGCAGGACAGTCACCTTTTAGCCAGCAGGGGCCTTGGGCTCCCTGGAGGTGGAGGAAGCAGGTGCCCCGGCAGGCTTGAGGCTGCTGCAGTTAAAACTGGGAAGGCCCACTTAGACAGCTGGTTCTTTGGCCTTGACAAGAGGCCCTGCAGAGGGCAAAGGGGGTGTCCAAAATGACCTCTTCTCCCAGATATGCTTCTCAGAAGTCTCAGTCCCCTACCTGGACTTTGTCAGTGTGGACATTTCCTGCCCTGATCACTGGACCCACACTCTGCCCTTGGCCCCCCTCAGCAAGGTACTTCACACCAGCTCCATGGATTGGAACCATTGTGTCCACCAGCTTTGGAACGCACTGGTGTGGGCCTAGGCAGGCAGGAAGGTGCTGCTGGCTGGGGGCAGGGAGGAAGTGGTGAAAGCCGCTGCATATGTCTCAAATTCATTTCTAATTCACTTTCCTTCTGAAGTGGTTTTGAGGCAGTGCAGTATCTGCAAAGGCAGCTAATGTAGGTGCTGTAAATAGTATGTCCACGGGCTGTAATGGAGGGAGAGAGAGCAAAAGATGGATTAAGTGCCCACCGTGGGCTTGGAAAAAAAATCCTTTTGATCTCTCCCCACTGTACAATGCCCTATTACCTTGTTGGCTTGCATCAGCCAGAGAGAGGATGTTTCTTATTGTGATTGCTGCAAATTGGCACCTGTTTCCTGGAGAGTAGCTTTCCCTTGAATTAAGTAGAGCACCCGGCTTCATCCCTGGTGCTAAGGACCTCCTATTAGTGGGTAATGTCAGCACTGAGCCACCTCCTGCTTGCCACACTCTGAGCTCAGCCTCACAGGCACTAGAGCCAGAAGGCTCCTCTGCAGCACCTTGTCTTTCCTAGCCAGCAGTGTGTTCGGCGTCCTCATGCACCCTTCTGGTGGTGGTTGTGGATCACAGAGCCACTGGGAGAGGCAGTGCTGACCTTTGAGTTCATTGTCCCCTAAATTTGGGCTTCCCAGATTCTCTCTTTTATTTAATTAATGGATTCATTCAATAAATATTAAGCAATTGCTATGTTCCAGGCATTCTGAAGGGTGCTGGGAATGCAGCAGTGAATGGTACAAGGTCCCTGCTCTCACAGAGCTTGCAAAGTAGTACTACCATTGTATACTTGTCCATCCCCAACCCAGGGCCACCTAGGAATCCTTCCTCTTCCCAATGCCTATGAACCCCAACTCTCCCTTCCTGAGTCTCTGTCTTTGTGGGGATCAAAGTTGATTTGTCTACTTCTTCCTTACCTTGTTGGTCCAAGTTCTGGATCTCTCACTCAGTTTTTTGCATTGGCCTCCTGTATCAGTCTCCAATTTGCTGGTATAACACATTACCAAAAACTTGGAGCCTTAAAACAACTTAATTTTCTTACCCTATGGTCCTGTAGTTTAGGGTCTCACTGGGCTAAAGTCAAGCAAAAATCTTCTTCTTTTTTTTTTTTTTTTTTGCCTTTTTCAGCTTCTAGAGGCCTCCTGTGTTTCTAGCTCACAGTCCTCTTCGTCCATCTCCAGAGCCAGCCGTGGCAGGTCTGTGCTTCTCCACTGCATCACTCCAACCTCCTCTGCTGCCTCCCACTTCCGTTTAAAGGATTCTTATGATTACATTGGGTCCTTCCAAATGGTCCAGGATAGGCTCCTTATTTTAAGGTCAGTTGTTTTGCAAAATGTAAAGGGCATCTGCCACCCCTTTGTTCCACTTGATGTCCCCTTTGCCATATAACCTAACACATTCACAGGTTCTGGGGATTAGGACCTGGATGTCCTGGAGGGTTATATGACTGTCCATCCTCCCTGCTAAGTGGCCTCTCTGCCTCCACTCTTGCTCCCCTGTAGTCCATTCTCTAAACAGCCAGTAGAGAGATCTTTTAAAAACACAAACAGATATTATCATTCTTCCGCCTATACCCTCTCATTGTTCCTAGGACATGATCTGGGGTCATTACCTCCACCTACAGGCCTTCCCACCGCAGCCTTGCCCCCTGCCTGCCCTGTCCCCTTGCTTGCAGAACCCTTCTCACTACCCACCCTGCACTCCCTGAGCACTGAAGCTGCCTAGCTCTTTGTGGCCTGCTGCCTGGCTTCCATATAGTATCGGCTGTTCCCTCTGTCTTGGGTTCTTTTCCTGGGATTCTTATAGTTTAGGTCTCAGTTTATATGTCTCCTTTGAGAGGGGCCTCTCCTCACCCTGTCTGAAGTCAGTGCACCCATTATTCTTCTGCACAGTGCTCATCCTAGCCCTTACCACTGCCAGTAATTACTGTGACTTCCTTTTCATTGTCTGTCCCCTGACTGTAAGCTGTGATAGCAGGAACATGACCTCCCTCTCTGCATGGTGGGATCCCAGCATGTATTTATTGAATGATGGAATAATGATGTTCACTATACATTTTTGTTTTGTTTTGTTTTTTTAAAAATGAGCAAAATATAGAAGACTATGTATAACTCTTACATTAGAAAAATATCCTATGTGTGTGTGTGTGTATATATATATATATATAATACTATATATATACTTATACACGTATTATATACAAATCGAAAGCTCAGGAAGGATTGAATTTATTGCAGTGATGACCTCTGGCCCGGGGAGTAGATTGGTAGAGAAAGAAGAATCACTTCCTATTTTTTACTTCTTTCACTTCTGGTTGTTTAAAAAAGATTCTTGTTATTATTATGAACATGAATAACTTTCTTAAGGGGGAAAACATCAAAACTAAGCAAAATTTTTTTCTTCTGATTAAACAATCAAATGCCACTAGAAACCAGACAACAACATATTCTTCTAAAAAAATTATGCCTCCTGTACACACCTCAGATGTGTCCTTTGCATCTGCTCAGGCCCTCAGCCTTGCCCATGGCTCCCTAACTGTTCTAAGACGGCCTTGGCCAAGCACAGGGTCCATAAGGGAAGGGTCTCAAATCAGCTCTGACCCTTCCTTGTCCTCACGCAGCCTCACCATCATCTTCCTGACCTGGAGAACAAAAGCTGAGCTTCCTGAGCAGGGGTGTGTGGCGTGTGTGGCGTGTGTGGCTTGTGTGTGGACTATGGTCTATGCGTGTGGTGCATGTTTGTGTGGTATAAGAGGTGTGTTGTGTGGCATGTGTGTGTATGTGTAGGGGCTCTAGGTCAGTGGTCCCCCAAAGTCTGGCCTGACTCCCCAGCCTTGACCCTCGTGTCCTGCTCATCACACTGTATGTGTCAGGTGACCTATTAGAAGCCTGTATTCAGAGCCCAGGGCCTGAGATGGGCTCAGTCAGTGGTAGTCCTCAGGGCCATATGGTACCATCAATGTGTCAGGGCATGTTGCACAATGTCCTGGAGGGTCCAGGAGAATTTTAGGAGGAAGCAATGCCTCTGCTGAGCTTTGAGGACAAGAAGATGGTTCCAGCTGGTGGGAGGTACCACTGAGCCTCAGCCATGCACAACAAGTCCAGAAAAGGGGTGGGCTGGGTGGAGTCACTGAGAAGAAAGCTCCTAGTAGCCCGGAGCCCAGCACCCTGGGCATCAGGCCAGTCCTTTGCTGGAGGGGTGCAGGGACTGTCAGCCTTTGAGCTACTTTAGTCCAAGTCATTTGGGTTTGGCGAGAATATACACTAGTGCCTGAAGAGGTGGCTGTGGATTTTCCCCTTGAGCTCTCAGATGTCTTAAAATTGGTCCCAGTAATTTTTTCCTGTCAAATTGTTCAAAACGTTCTGTTTCTGGCCCAAGTGCTTGGGTTTCACATTGCCTCATGGAAAGGGTCCTGAGGCAAACTTGGAGGTCTTGGGGAGCTTAGTATGCTGAGGCACCCTCATCCCCTCACCCTGTTCCTCTGCCAAGCTAGCACCGGGCCGGAGGAGGAGGTGCAGCTGGTGGGTGCTAACAGGCTGAGCTAGAGGCCTGGCTGCCCAGGCTGCGGCCAGCTCCTGTGGCGGGCTGGGCTGCAGGCTGATGTGGACCAGCAGGCACTGCTGGGAGTCTGGCCAGCTGAAGCCTGATACCTGGCTCCTAGTTCCATGGGAGCTGCCCAATAGGGTGGGACTGAGGCATGGGCCTTTTGGGCAGCCTGGACTGGGGCAGCTCTGTGGCTGTGACTGTGTTGGCTCCAGCAGGGCAAGTGTCAGGAGCTACCTGATAGCATCTCCGCCAGCATCCTCCAGAGATAGGCTGTGCTCCACTGCATGGGTGGGCTCTCTCACAAGATCCATCCGTCAGCCCCTTCCAACATTTGTCTTGAAAACAAAGCTCACATGCAGATACTTAAGCAATGGAGAAGGAAGGGGTGTGGGTGAGAGTGGGCGGTCCAGATCAAGGGAAGTAGGGAAGCTCTCAGGCTGTGACTTGTGTGTGGTACAGGAGGGAGATATGGATGCTAAAGGCAGGAAGCTGTGGGAGGCAGAAACACTCCATGGAAAGTCCTTTCATGCTTTCTGGTAGTCTATACCTCCTAGAGCTCGTTTCACCTCAGAACTCTTTCCTGTTGCTACATTTCCAGGACCTGGAGTTAAGGAGTTATTCTCATGGAATGCACTGGGAATGTGTCCCCTGGGGTGTGCAGCAAAGGTGGCATTGATGAGAGTCTTTCAGACAGGCAGCCATAGTGAAGGGGAGTTTGCTTACCCTGGGCTACACAGCCCAGAGTCTGTGCTAATCACAGATGCAGCTTGGGAGTGAATTTTGCTCTTTCTTGTACTGGAGTTAGTGGTGGGGTAAAGGGATATTCTCTGTTGATGCTGATGACCAGAGGGTAGTACTCAGTTCTCCAGGGGGCATCAGATATCTTGGAGCAGTTACTAGGCCTTCTTGACACCCTCCTGCTTTCTGGTCCTGTCCTGTTCACACAGGCCTCTAATTCAGACCTGGTGTCATCTTGCAAACATAAGAACTCACAGTGGCTAATTTGGGTGTGCTGGAGATCTATTAAAATGTATTGGGAAACTCACAGAATCTCTGGAGAGCCAGAGCTCCTGGCCTGGAGGCCCCACAGCCAAGAACTATATCCAAAGTCACTTTGCAGAACTGCCAGGTCCTGGGAGAGCAGCTCAGCAATCTCTGCAGAGTCTTACACTAGTCAGCACTGTATCTACACCAACCTGGTACCAGGTGTCCTGAGACCTCAGCCCTGGCCCTCCTGGAACCTGGGTGTGGTGGCTGCAGTGGTTGGAATGGACTCCTGACCTTGTTGCATCATTTGTTCTGATGGTTGTGGTTTGATGTGGGTGAGTGGGGTTATCAGGGCAAAGTCACAGGCTTTAGGAGTTTTGGGTGCAAGAAGCTCAGGAAAGTAGGGTCATAGAAAAAGGTGGCCTGTGCCTCCAACCAGGACTTCTGGGGCAATTCCCCCAGTACAGGGGGATGTTCAAAAGTGACAAGTGACCCTGCTGAAGTGTGCAGAACTCTCAAAAGAGCAGCATAAAGATTTTTTATTTTTTTGGTCTCCCAAGGGCTGGGACAGATAAACCCAGGATACCCTGAGGCCCTATTTTCCCTCCTGTCTTAGTGTCCACTAGTTTCTGCACACTCTCTCTGTGGAGATGGGCAACCAGATGTCCTTACTCACTTCAATGTGAAAGTCACTCCCCCTCCAGGGAGAGAGGTTCTATCCTCACCTTCCACACTATTTGTGTTCTTAAATTTGAAACTTGGGCACTGCTCAACCTTGAGCAGATGGAAGGACTGGTCTCCTCCGCTAGAACCTACAGCTGGGGGTGACCATGAGGTCTGGCCCGTGAGCACAGGCAAAGTGGTGCCCCTTAGGGTCTGCTGAACTAGGCAGCTGGCTCCTTCCTAGTTTGCAGATAATAGTACACCTGGCCCAGGTGAATATTTATCTCAAAGATAAAGCACACAGGTGTCACTTGAGAATGACTATTAACCCTGCTGATGTGACTTTGACCCTGCTTGCTGGGCAGTGGCCCCAGTAACCACGTTGGACCCTTTCCTGAACCAGGCTTACTCTAGGAGAGTCTGTGTGCTTGCTGACAGTGAGTCACCCTGTGTAGGGAGCGCTGCCTTGGGGCGAGTCAGGTGTGCTACATTCCACACTTTCCCCTCCCCCAAACCCATTAAACAGGGATCTTCCCTCCAGTTTGTCTCACTGCTCCACCACACTTTCTTTTTCCAAACAGCATATTATTTTTAATTTTAGGGTATAAATGTCCTTGTATTTATATATTTATGGTACTGGATATTGAACCCAGGGGTGCTCTACCACTGAGCTACATCCTGGACCCTTTTTATTTTTAATTTTGGGACAGGTTGGCTTTGAACTGATGTTTCTGCCTCAGTTTCCTGAGTACCTGGGATTAGGGATGTGAGCCACCATGCCTAGCACACCCTTGTTTTTATTCTAAAAATAATGCTTACTCCATTGAAATTCAAGAAATATATAAGTCTATAAATTGGAAAGGGAAGAGTCTTCTTCTGTGGAACCCCATTTAAGTAGTCCTGGATATTTGGAAAAAAAAGTCTGCATATACAAATGTACTGGTGTATATATTAGAGGATGAAATGAATCCAAACAGGGAAAGATGTCTACCCATGTAGTGTTGATTTTGAAAATAAAGTTTACATTAGGGTCTGCTCACACTTGATTTTGGTTTAACCGGGGAGGAGTATCTAACTGAATGCCCCACTTTAAGATGGGCTGCTCCAGGGAGAGCGACGTACCTTCTCAGAGGTTGACTAGTGAAGGCTGACAGGTCAAATATGGAACTAGAATCTGGAACTGAGCAGTGATTCTTGTTGGTTTAGTGCAGTTGTTCCTGGTGCCAATGATTGGCACCATGATCACCCCTCTGGAAGGAGGTGAAGGGGAAAGGGCTTTGGTATCCCTCTGCCATTCTTTTTCCCCTACCCTACTGACCTGAGAAGGATTGGGAGGCCACTTTCCCTGAAGTGGCTGGCTTATAGTCCTCTCCGAGCTGTGCTCCCTATGGTGTTTGGGTTCCAAAGCCCAACCTAGTGGGGCTTCACAGGACCCTGGAGCAGCAACTGCTCATTAATTGGTACCTAGCTGTTTTTCCCCCCAGGAGACACTGAGTAAACTTTTGCTGAACGAATGAATGGCTGAATGATATCATAATGATGTCATATCACCTTGTTGGCATAATCTGCACCAGCTCTAACAATATTTCTGGGTCTCAGATGCCTCCCCAACATGTCCCACTTCAAGAAGTAGACCTGGGCCTAGGAAACTGTGAAGTCCTAACCTCATGGAATTCAGGCCCCAATGAGGTCACTGTTCTGTCTGTCCTGTCTGTCCTGTGCAGCCTCTAGAAAAGATTGTCGTGAACTCTGATTGCAGAGAAGACATTTTTGGACTCACCAGGAACAGAACTACTTCATTCCTAGTTCCTCTTCCCTGGTCTGGTTCAAGGGGGTACATCCCTTCTCTCCTCCTCCCATCTCTTTCCCTATCCCCACAGTTCCCAGAACTTAGGACCCAGGCCACCAGCTGCAGCCTGTCCAGGTTCCCTATCGGATTATAAAGCTTAACATTTTTGTGAAGGAAGAAGAAAGCCTTCCTTCTGGGAAGCGATAAGAACATTCCATCCTTCTCTGGCTCCAGGGAGCCTGGGAAACAATCACCAAAGGAAAGAGTCCCCAGGGATAGGCTCCCCCAGGGAACAGGGCAGGCTGCCCTCTGCAGGCCCTGGCTTCCCTTGCTGCCTGCCCCTTCCCCTGTGTTGTCTTGCCTATAGTCTCCAATGAGACCTTGGATCCTGGGCCTGGTGAGGAGGGTAGGCCTTGGGGTCCTCTAGACTTGTAGGAAGGGTACTTCCCCAAAAGGAGCCCTCAGAACAGAGGGCCATGATGGGGTGAATTAGCAGGTGGGAGCTGAACTCTACCCTGGGTTAGCATGTAGAGCAGAAGAAGAGTCATTCTTGGGTTGTGAACCTGAGGGAGGCTCCAGAGGGTGGCTGGTAATCGGAGCATTTTCCAGGGAGTGCACCCTCTACCCTGGCCAGCTCCCTCCCTTCCCTTCTTCCTCTCTGCTCAGCAAGGATCACAGGAGCCATCCTGGTACCAGGTGCTGGAGGGGAGGGAAGGCTGGGCTGTGCCCTCCTCATTCCTTATCCAGGATGATGCCCTGCCTCAGGGCCTCTGCATTTCCCTCAGCCAGTGCCCTTCACTGACTTCAGGTCATTTCTTACTGTCACCCTCTCAATGAGTCCTCCCTATCTGAAGGCGAGACCTGCCCTCATCCCACAGTTCCCATCCTCCCTCCCTTAGTTTGGACAGGTGCTACAGGTGCTGCTCCTATTATGATGGGGTTCTGTCCCCATCAACCATTGTAAGCCGAAAATATTGTAAGTGGAAAATGCATTTAATCCACTAAGTCTCTGAGCATCACAGCTAGGCAAAGCCACATGCTGTAGAGTGCAGGGTATTTTTTTCTGGGACCTGCAGAAATGGTCAAAATTCAAAATTCAAAGTAGGAGTTCTACTGAAAGCATATTGCTTTTGTACCATTTTGAAGTAAAAAATTGTAAGTTAAAATATGGCAAGTTGGGGGCCATCTGTACTACTAACTAATAAATTATATAATTTATTTATTGATCACATGTCCTTTTAGCCTTTTTCTACTAAAATTGGGACTCTCTGAGGGCAGAAATCCCTCCCTCTCCCTTGCTTCTGTACTTAGAAGAGTGGATAGGGATCTGGCAGGAACATGGGACACACTGCTGCCAATGAAGGGACAGGGAGAGTAGGGCTGGTGTGGAGAGTTTAAAGAAGGGTCTACTTACAAACTGGTGTGTAAGTTTGTAAGTAGACAAGGGATATAAAGCACCCCAGGCTGGCAGCAGAGGGGGCTGACCAGCCCCAGGTAGGAGAGAGTAGTTACCCAAATGCCACTGGGCAGAGCAGGCTGTGGTCATGTGTCAGCTGAACAGGCAGGAGTGACTCTCTGTGCTCACCCTGTGGTCCCTGGAGATCAGCCTCCTGGGGGCAGAGGAACAGACAGAGAAGGGGCACAACAAACACCTGTTCAATGAATGGCTGTGACTCCTGAGAAATCCACTTACTCCATTTGTTCATTCTTCCTATGTTTACTCATTTATTCAGGGTGTTACTCTTGAGTGACTGGCTGGAGACTCTTGGCCCTCCTGAGATCCCACCTGCAGGAGGGACTTGCCAGAGAGAGGGACATGGAGGGCAGATTTCAGGACCTGGAAAGGCTAGTGCCTGGTAGGCCTGGCCTAGTGCTTGCCTTGTGCTGTGGGAGCAGCCTAGAGCACAGCGGGGTGCCTCAGCTCAGCTCACAGCAGGGCAGAGCAGCCTGAGATCCTGGGTTGTTAAGTCAAGCCAGCCTGGGGTGGAGGCACTGGGGTGGGGAGACATCATTTGTCATTTGTCTTTCTACAGCCTGGGGATTAAAGTTTGAGAAGGAGGAGGTCACAGAGACCAGAGACATGCAGCCTGTGGGCTCCTTAGGGGAGTGATCACTAATGCCCCAGAGCACTCACTAGGGCCAGGGCTCCGCACTGAACTCACTGACACTGCATGACTGCCCTGTGGGGTCCCTGTGGTTAGGCCCATGTAACTTTTGGAGGAACTGAAGCTCAGAGAGGTTAAGCAACTTGCCCAAGGTTAAGTGGGAAAGCTCGCTTTTAAACTTTGCCCCCAGAGCCAGTGCTACTGTCTTTCAAGTAAAAACTTTTGATGGATGGCCTGTGATGGGGTAGGGGTAGTCCTGTGAGGAAGATCTTGAGAGACCTTGTTTTCCCTGTCCCTCTGTAGGGGACCCTATGGAGAAGAATCCCTACAGGGAGGGGATTTGGTCAGAGTCCAGTATGGACTTTGGGTTAGGAGATACCTGCCAGCCCTGGGGGTTGGGAGGTGGGCAGGTATGGGGCACCCCCGGCTCTCCAGCCCTTGCCTCCATCCCCCTTTCTGCCCCTTTCTCCCTCACTAGTCATCTTGCAGTGGCTTCCATCCTAGCCCCTGTCTCACCCTGGCCTCAGTTCCCCCTCCCTATGGTTTATTTTCAAAACTCAAAACCCACTTCTCATTACCGTTAGCAGCTCCTGTTGGCCCAGGAATATAAAGTCCAGACTCCTTGCTTGGCCTGGCAGGCCCTGCAGGCCCTCCCTGTCCACCTCACAGACCTCATTTCTGGCCACTCCCTGCTTGCCTTCTCTGCTCCAGCCCAGGAATCATCTTGCCGATTCTGGACACCATGTAATTCCTGACTTGGGACCATCCCACCTGCTGGGTCCCCTACTGGGAATGCTGCTCCCCAGATCTTCAGAAACTTCATTTCTCTATATTACTGAGTCTCCAGTTCAAATGTCATCCCTTGAGGACTTTCCTAAATAATATTTTTTAGTATATTTAAAAAAATAATTCCTCCACAGAGTATACACTTCCTGAGGGAGGAATTCGTTTTGATTAGTGTCATGTCCTTGGTGCCTAGAATAGTATCTGGCACATTGTGATCTGTCAATAGTTCTTTTAAAAAATATTTTACTATGTAAACATTTTTAATCCACAAGAAAGATTTCTTTTTGCTGCTGCATTATAATTATACATAACAGTAGGGTTTGTTGTCATATACTCACCATGTGAACAATGTCATGAGAACATGTCGTGCCACTTTCTATCACTGGGCCTTTGGTCCTTTTGCTTTCTTCTCCACTCAGCCAACTCCACTTACCCTTTGGGTTGGCGCTCAAAGGCCACCTCTTTAGGGAGGCCTTCTCTGAATCCTTGCCTGTGCCAGGCCATGCCCTTCTCCCCATTTTCATCCTCCCAAGTCCCTAGACCTCCATGTGGCATCTCATACTTGCCCTTACTAGTTCATGGGGAGTAAGCTCCATAAGGAGAGCTAGGGACAGTCCTATTTACTGCCACATCCCTGGTGCTTAGTGTAGTACCCAGCACATAGAAGGTGCTTGTGTTGATTTATTGGAGGGACAGCAGGGTCTCCGACTGGCCATCAGAGTAAGGGTGCAGGTCTCTTGCTGCTTCCATCCTGAAAAGTCTAGAACACTCCGTAGGGCGATTGCAGTCTTCCTGTATGTGATTGCAGTCTTCCCAACATACCCATGAGGCGGTGTGCTATGTCCCTTTACAGAGAAGCAGGCTTGGAGAACGGAGGACCTTTCTCAGAGTTACACACTAAACGGTCACAGAGCTAGGACCCAAACTCAGCCCACTGATCTGAATACTCTTTTCCTCAGGGGATCCTTGGGGTGAAATGTGACTTTGGTGTGACAGGTGGAGAGAGCAAGCTGTAGGTAGATGATTCCAGACATGAGGGGGTCTTCCCACTTGCTAAGATATCCTTCCCTTACAACCTGTTTTGATTATTTATTGCTGTGTAACAAATTTCCCCAAAACTTAGTGGGTTGAAATAACACATGTATTATCTGACAACTTCTAAAGTCAGGAGCCCTGGTGCAGCCTAACTGGGTGCTCAGCCCAAGGGCTCTCACTGGCTACAGTCAAGGTTGGGTCAAGGCTCACCTGGGGCAGCCTTAGTGCCACACATACTCCTGCTGGGGAGGCAGAGCCTTGCTGGCTTCTGCCCAGAAGCTGTCCTCTGCTCTTGGTCACACAGGCCTGTCCAGGTTGTCAGCTCACAATCAGAAAATGAAGGCAAGAGAGTGCCTGAGAGGCAGGAGCCTTAGTCTTTAGAACTTCATCATGGAAGGGCACCATCGGTTTTGCTGTACTCCTTTCCTTAGCAGCATTCCCACACTCCAGGGGAAGCAAGAGCAGGAGGCAGGAACACAGGAGCCCCACGAACCACAGCCCTGTCCTGCTTTGGCAGCTCCCAGATCATGAAATCCTACTGAGCTGATAACCAAGTGGGCCAGACACGTGGATACCATGTGTGCATCCTTTCATTTATTGAGTTATTTCTTCAATAGACATTTTCTCTACACCTACTGTGAGCTAGATCTGGGCTGCTGGAATTACAAAAGTAAAATGAGGGCTCGTTTATGCCTTGAGACAGATCTGTAAAAAAAGTGAAGGTTAGTGCCTGCTCACAGGAACTTTGGGAAATGACAGTGCTAATGGCCAGTTAGCGCTTACTGTGGGCTAAAAATCAGTTTAAGTATCTGGGATATATTATCTCATTTAATCCTATCAACAACCTATAAAGTAAGTATTGCTATCATCACTCCATTTTGTAGAAGAAACTGAGGCATAAAAGGGCTGAGTGTTTGCTCCAGGTAACATAGCTGGCCTGGTTGGGTTCCTGAGTCCATGCACGTAGACCTTGGGCCAGCCTGTCTCTTGAAAGGTGGACAGGTAAGGGTGGGCTTTCAGCAGAATGACAGGTGCAAGGCCCATCCTTGGGAACAGTTCTCCCCTAGTTTTTAGGGGCAGTAGAGAATTACTTTTGGGGGACCCCTGGTGAAGCTGCACACTGGATTATTTGGGGTGGAGAGAGTGACTGGGAAGCCTACTTGGCAAACAAGGGAAGAGAGTTGTTTTGGTTTCAAAGATTGACATTTTAATAAACTGCTCTTAATTAACAGCACTTTGAAATTCTGAGTGGCGCGCTCTCCATCTCAAAACACGCGGGCGGTGGCTTCTCAGAGACGCTGATGCTTGTGGGTGATCTTCCCTTTTTGAAACAAAACCAGACCCTCCAGTCACAATTTATTTTTCATTCCAAAAATGATCTTTACTGCAAATGTTGCTTTGGTTCGGGTGAATTAGAAATCCTTATTACACAGGCAGGCACTTCAAACAGTGCCCGGCTCGCTGCGCCGGCTGCTGCATCAAAGGCGCTGCTGGAATCTCTGATTACCACCCAGGCTGTCGCCCACTCGGGAGCAGGCGGCATCTGAGGCTCAGGCCCTGGCTCTGGGACCAAGTGGGCTCAGGGACACAGAAAGCAGGTGGCCTCCATGCCAGTCTTGGTGCCTCCCTGATTTGGGGACCTTGGAGGGAATACCTTAGGCAGAGGGGAAAGAGAATGACATTAACAGCCTTGGCTGAGCACCTACTATGTCTTCCAAGGCATATGCTAACTATGTTTACACGCCGTTGTAAATAATTAATTCTCCCACAGCCACCTACTGTCCTTGTGAAAGTTCAAGAAAGCTTGATAGTATTCTTCCTTTCCTGCCTTATTTTGGATCAACTGGGAAATAAGACAAAAGAGTGAGGCCAAACATCATTCTGGTCCTCAAGCTGATAATGGAGAAGTGGCTTGTATCTATGGCCCTACAGACTTTCTCATCCTGAGTCTCACAGTTCTGTGTATATAACTGTCCCTGCACTGTTTTAGGAGGGGCCCCAGGAGCCCCCAGCTGTCCTCACCAACCTCAGGGAAACATCCAGCTGTTCTCAAGGCATGGCACATGGCCCTTCCTGAAGTCCTCTGTGGGAGTTCATCCTGACACAGGACCTGCAGCTCCTACCATGATGTCTGGTTTTCCTCTCATTTCACAAACAGGGAAACTGAGTCTTGGGGACATTTTAGGGTCACACATGCAACAAGTGCTGACCCGAACATTCTGAGAAACTATAGAACCATCCTAACCAATCCAAGTGCTTAGCTGTGGTCCCCGCAATACCCAGGCGGCTGTGTTGTCTTTCTCCACTTTCGTGGGAAATATGTATAGAGGGGAATTTTGTCAGAATAGTTCCTGAGCTTTTTGGTCTACGAGGTCCATGTGTGAGCATGGATTCCACCCGACTTGCATTGCTCAAAACACCTTGGCTCTTCCATAGCAATCGTAACCCCACTCTGTATCCATCAGTTTTTAAATCCAAGTGTAATTAGTTGGACACCTTTGAGAGAGGATTGTATTTGAGCCTGAATTCTGTCTGGCCAATGCTCCATCCTCCCAGGGTGGCCCTTGGCGGTGGGTCTAAACAAGGAATAATGACAAACACCACTTTATTATGAGCAGGGACAAGCCTGGGCCTCCCGAGGAGAGGCCCCTTTGGAACATTGTGAGACCTTGTTCCCCCATCCGAGCTTGAGTGGAAGCCTTAGCGCCAGCCAGCCGCCATGTCGGCAGTGGGGGCTGGGCTGGAGCGCAGGGTGGCACAACGTGGGCCTTGCACAGGCTGCCGCCCATTACAATGAGCTGGGTCTCACGTGGAGAATACAAATCAACTGCCTGCTTCCTTCATCAAGAAAGCCTTGCTATGGAAAATATGTCCACTGAACCACACAGTGTGCATAGTGACATAGCTGATTTACATGTGGCACGAGCTCCTTGTCTCACTGCAGCCAGCACAAACCATCCGCACACTCACTGGTTCGCGGATCACACCCTCATAGACCTGCTGTAGCATTGGTAAGAAATGCCAAAGGGGAAATTACTAGGGACTGCCCCAAAGACGGGTAACCTTTGACAGCCTGTCACTCCACTAAGAAGCCAGGAGGTGTCAGAGAAGGAGGTTAGGACCCCACACAGTGGGTGCTCTCCGGAGACAGGTGCCATCAGAGGATTGGGCTTGCTGTTCTTGCTGAGGAAGTCCCCTATGGAAATTTCTTTTGATTGTCCTAAAGTCTTAGCAACAACAACAAAATGTGTTTCCGAGGCTTGTGTGGTATTTCCTACATGCTCCTGAATTTTACAGTTCTTGATAACTGTAACAGCAGAAGGCCCATAAGCACCTCATGGCCTTCCTGGAAAGTGTGAGCTTTGACTTCCCAAGTGCAGGATTTGGGACTGGCAGGAACCAGAGAAAGGAAGAGATGAGCAGAGCTAGACCAGTTCTTTAGCTGGCGAGCATCTTACCTTTAATGGATTGAGACCAGAGGGCCCAAGAGGCAGGAAAGAGGTCAGCTCCCCCGTGTGGCCTCCCCCTGGCCACAGTGGTCACTTGTGAGGGGTCAAGCCTCTTGGCTTACAGCCTGAAGATTCATAGGGGACCCTCTGGGGTGGACAGGACAGTCAGTGAGGGAACATCTGTGGGAGGTGGGCAGAAAAGGACAGAAGGGGCCTGGACAGGGTGCTGGAGAGGACCCATATGGCTAGCCTGCTGATGAAGGAGGTGGGCTTCTTAAGGAAGCCCCAGGAGGGTGCTGCTGGAAGTGCTGGCTGCCTTGGAATTGAACGAAGGAGTTTCCCAAACAGCCCACTTCCTTCCCAGGTGCCTTTTTCGTAGAGCTGGGTCTAGCACACCCTGGTTGAAGGAACAGTAATGAGAGCTGATGCACATGTTGACCCTGTGCCATGCTTCCACTGACAGCTTGATGGCATTATCTACTCCCAGCACTCTTCAGAGGTGGGTGTTCCTATAGCCCCTGTACAATTTCAAAAATTGAGGTGTGGGGACTGATCCCACCCAAGGTGCACTGGGACTTGAATTCCAAAGTCAGGCTCTTAGATCAGTAGTTTGACCTTGGCTGCATGCAGGCACCATCTGCAGAGCTTTGTAAAAATACCCATGTCTAGATTCCACTGTCCATCCATTAAGATAGAATCTCTATGGAGGGATCGAGATTCAGCATCAGCATTAGAAAATGTCACCCAAAGACTGTGCGTTCCACACGGTGGGGAACTTCATCTGTAGGTCCTGTGGGTGTAGCCACTGCACAACGCTGCCCCATTCCCACTCGTCTCTGCAGCGGATACTGTGTTATGATGACACCGGGGAGTCTGCCTTTTGCCCTCTGGGCTGGCATTGGCTCCCACAGAGGTTTTTGACATGCGGAGGACCATGACAGTGTCAAAAGAGAGGTACCACTTCTCTTGGAGGGAGGAGGGGGTCCTTCCAACAAGGGTGAATCGATGGATACTTCATAGAGAGGCAGGAGAATTCAGGGAAGAGTGAAAGATTGAGAGGCTGCCAGGAAGTTGACAGCGGCTGCTGATGTTTGTTCGTTCATGTGATCTTAATTCCCTAGGTACTGGGGAGCCATACAGGGTTTATGAGCATAATATTGACCCCATCAGAAAGCCATGAAGCTCCTGCAGTTCCCACTATACTTTCTTGCCCCAGAGGATGCTGGGAAATGGAGTGTGCTGAAAACAGTCAGGTGTAAATACTGCTGGGAAAAACCATCTTATTCTGCCACCTCCCTGTCTGCACTTGCAGTGCTGAGGTCTCCGTCCGCCCACTGTGCTGCTTCCCTCCTCTTTGCCTTTGTCTACATAGCTGCTTCTGCCTGAGAAAGCACTCCCTCTTTACCAGTGACATGAACATGTTCATATTTGTGTTTCAAATTGTGCTCCAGAAGCCACTGGGAGCCCTCCCAGGGCAGATTTACCTGCTTTCTCCTCAGCCTTCCTGTCCCATGTACCTGGTCTAGGGCAGCACAGGCGGCTCTGCCATGGTAACTGCCCATGTGCTTGATTTCTCGCTAGAAGGAGAACAACAGAAGCAGAGAGTGTCTAGCACATAGTGGGTGCTTAGAAAACAAATCATTGTCAGAATAAACTTCTCTCCAACGTCAGGGTATTGGAGTAGGAGAATTTGGGGAAGCACCCTAACCTCCTCCATAACCCCTCTTGCTTTGCTTGCGCATTGATCCATGTTTTCCATTATCTTCACTGCCTGGGACCAAACCATGGTCTGAGAAGGACCCTTTTGAAAGACAAAAGAAGAATCACCTGAGATTTGCTGTCCATAACTTCCATGCAGCCATTTACAAGTGAGTCCAGCCCAGCTCATCAGATTGGCTCACATCTGGTAGGAGTCAGTGTGGTCAAGAGAGCACAGAGGGCAGGGCCGGGCCAGAGGGTGCAGTGCCCTTGTATAGGGTGGAGTGGGTGTCACTTCACTACTGCTGCCAGGGACAGTGGGGATTTGGATCCGGCAAGTGACCCGAAGGTGGCCCTTGGCTATGTGTGCATAGAGAAGAAGGGCTTTTGCAGGTGGGTGGAGAGGAGGGGGCACTGAAGGCTCGTATTTAGTGAGGGTGTCATTGGGATGGGTGGGTCTCAGCCTGGCTTTGACTCCTGGAATGTGCGAGGGGCTCCTGTGTGCTAGTGTGAGCGAGCAGTAACCACCCCCCCCAACGGCTGTGGGCAGACACAGGCTCCAGGGCCAGCCAAAGAGGGGATTACTTTCCAGTTTAGTAGATTAAATGCTGAGGTTTCTGTGAATTAAACCCCAAAGCAGCTTTGGAATGTTTTCACTATCTCCACTGAAAAAAATGAGATCTTTTTCATCTGGTAACACGAGGATAATAATACCCAGATCCCTGGGCTGCTGGGAGGATTAAATGGGATCCTGTATGTCAAAGCCCCGGCCTGTGCCTGGGACACATCGAGGCCCTCTAAATGGTGCTTTTCAAGTAAACCGGGGCTCAGAGTGTCTGGTTAGGGGCGAGGCTGTAGGAAGAGAGCTTTCTGCCTTCCAGATAGCAGCCTGGGTCCCTTCCCCTCATGTCCTTAGGTCTTCGAGCTTCATCCTGGGAAACTTGGGGTTCAGGTCAGATGCCAGCTCCTGGCCAGCCTGTCCATGTGCTCTGAGGTCTGCGGCAAGTTCTTGAGCCTCTCTGAGCCCCAGTGCCTCATCATAACAGGATCTAACTCTAACTTACCATGGCAGAGCCGCCTGTGCTGCCCTAGGGTCGCCAGAGTTTCCATGGGCGCCTCTGCCCTTTCCTCACCTCCCTCTTCCACCCAGACCCCTTCCATCTGTTTTCCAGAGTGGCCAGATGAGCCCTGTAAATCTGAAGCCTGACCTGGTGATCTCCTGTACACTACTCAGAATGCTCAGAGTAAACCTGGCGTCCTTGCCTCGACCCGACGCCCCCTAAGTGATCTCTCCCTGTGACCCTGTCACTCCTCATAGAGTCCCCTCATGCACTTTGCCACCCGCCAGATTCCTTGCTATTTCCACATAGGCTCCTGTCTCAGGGCCTTCGTCTTGGCTGATCTCTGCCTGGAATGCTCTCCCCCTAGGTGACCACACGGATTGCCTCAGCACTCAGCTGCTCTCTGCTCAGACGCCACCCCCACCTGGAGGCCACCCTGACTTCCCTCTCCAGCAGTATTCCAGCTCCTCTCCATTCCCTCTGATTCATTTTTCTTCACAACACTGAGCAGTAACTGACATTGATGTATGTTTGTCTACTGTTGGTTGCTTGGCTGGAATGTAAGTTTCAGGAGAATAGGGACTGGCTTGCCTCAGTAGGCCCAACCACCAAATAACTATTTGGCAAAGGAGTAAGTGAAAGAGTATGTACCTATCATCCTAGCACACATGAATGTGCCAAATTATCAGAAGTAGAATGAAATGACCTCAAATCTGCAGCCCTAAGATTCAGCTCTCACCCTGTTGGCAATTCACTGTGCAACCTCAAGGAATTCACTTACCCTCTCTGGACCTAGAGAGTTGTTAGCAAAAGGGCATACCAGCTCCTGACTTGGTGAGAGAGATTTGGGTCGGAGAAGGATCAAATTGATAAGGAGACAGTTTGCCAAGCCAAGGAATTCCCAGGAATATAAATAAAGTAGAGGCCTATTTTCTCCAAAGAAAGTCAGTGTCTCTCATTCCTCAATCTGCTGCCAGTCGGGTATGTCAGGTGGTCCCATATAAGGAAAAAAAAATCCCTTTGACTGAAATGGTGATATTTTACTGAGGCCACTTGGTTTTGCTTTCAAATAATTTCTTCAGGGCTCCCAAGGGCCTTCTCTTCCGTACTCATTAGCAGTCGACAGAACTTAAAGGGGAGACTCTAATTAGGGAGAACGTTCCTATCATTCACTAGGCAGAGAGGAGGGGCTGCTGGGGGCTGCTGAGAACCTCCTGCATCTACATGAAGGCCCTTGGGCTCCAGGCCTCTGACTCGAGCTCAGGAGCAAGAGCTGAAGCCACAGGTCGTGGGATGAGCCCGCCATCTGGAGTAGGCGATCGTTATTATTTTTTTGATATAAATTCTGGAAAAGTACACAGGGCTGGGGCATCTGGGTGCCTGGGGATGGGTCTGACTCTTGCTCATAGAAGAAGTGCAATTATTGACTCTGCTGTTAATGAGGAATGTGGAGTTTACAGGCTCAGGGCAAAGGAAGAGCAGCGGGGACTGTCTGAATTGGCAGAGAAGATTCCAGAGACTGCTCCGTCATGCCCTGATTCTACTGTCCAATCTGATAGGCCAGCAGATGCACTCCTGGTCCCTCTTGAAAATTGTGAAAGTGAAGAAATATCTAGACTCTTAACCCTAGCATTAGCTCAGTAAGTGCCAGCGGTGGAGGGAGGTTGTCTACAGTGCTGATGTCTTGGGTCATATTAACATAGATAGAGCATGCTGCATTTGGGAGAGGATAGTCCTGCCAGCCTCTGTATTGGTTAGCTCCTGTGAAATCAGGGTGTTTGGATGTAATCTCCATAGTTGAGGAGGAAATATAAACAAAGTAATAGTTGAGGGGGGGGAGGTGGTAGGGATGCTTGATGATTTTTACACCACTAATTAATGGTTAGGCAGCAGAGCTAAGAAAGGGGAAAAGCTTTCTGATGACAGTTGTTTGCCAGTTGGTTGTGAGTATGACCTGGAGTCAGGGGGCTCTGACTGGGGGCCCTGGCTCCATACTGCTAGCTGTGTGGCCTGGGGTCACATTTCCTCTGAACTAAGTTTTCTCATTGGCAACAGGGGATGATAATATTTTCTGTCTCAGAGATTTTGTGTGGGTAATTGGGCACATAAAGTGCTGGGCACATAGTATACCCTCAACAAACAGCCACAGTGCAAGTAGGATTGTGCCTCCACTGGGAGCGGGTCACGTCCTGGGCAGCATTCAGAGGGAGCTTCCAGAGAGGCTCTCTGCTGGGCAGGCGGCAAGCAGGCTGTCCGTGGGCTCTGATCCCTGGGCTTCTAGGCTGAGTTGGCCATGCCAAGCCCCAGGTCCGTGTGCTGTCTTGTCGATACTTATGGAAACTTCTCTCATCCCTGAGGGACTCTTGGGAACTTCAGAGAGAGCAGCAGGGAGCTTGGTGATGAGTTCAGGTGAAGTCATAGGCAGCCACTGAGTCTCATCCTGTGGCAGCTGTTCCTCCGGCTGCTCTGTGTCCCGCCGTCATCCTGGCTCTGGCAAGGGGACACTGGAGTGTGATGATTGGTGGGGTGTTTGTCCTTGAGTGGGTGGTGAGGGCTCTGCTCAGCAGTGCTCTTCATTGCTCTTGGGCAGGGCATGAGAGGCAGTGGCGCAGAGGGCATTTGGAACAAGGTGTGTGACATCAACCCAGAGCAAGATCCCCAGAGGCTACTGACTCCAGTCCCAGAAGCAAAGACTCCGGGTTGCAGCCTCTTCTGTCTCCTTTATTTTCTTGTGGGTCACCAGCTTGGTGCAGGTGACTCTGCCATCAGGACCCTGGGAGGTGTGCCCATGGGATCTAGCTGCACTCTTTAACATACTTGGGAGCCCAGAAGTCCTTTGCTTCTAGGAGGGAGTGCGGTCAGGGTCTATGGAGCCCTCACACTTGACCCTGGGCCCAGATGTGGTGGTCAGCAAGGGAAGGTGTGTCAAGCATAATGCTGTTTGAGCTTATCAACTTATGAGATAATCTCATCTTGATTTTACTAATGAAGAAAATGAAGTTCAGAGAGGTTAAGTAATCTAGCTATGATCACACAGGAAGGGAGTAGTGAAACTGATTTTTGTACCCAGAATCTTTGTAACTTCAAAGTCTGTGCTCTACCAGGTCTTGTTTTGCTCAGGAAGATTCCTAGTGGGGAAAGAGAGAGTGGCTGAGCATCCGGAGCTGGGCTTTGCCACAGCATCATGGTTTGAGATAAAAGACAGAAAGTTCCCCCGAGAGTGGGAATGGAAGTCAGAGTGAGGTGTGGACGACCCTTCCTACCCAGCCCCTCCCTAAACAAAGGGTGGTGTGGGAGTCAAGCCTGGCCCTCGTGGAGGGGGCTCTCTGGGAAGACCTTGGGGGAGCGAGACAGGGCTGCTGCCTGTCTTCCATCAGACTCTGCAGCAAGGAGGAGGGTCGCCGTTCAGCTTGGCTGCGACAGCAGGATGGCAGAGGCTGGAGCCAGGACGGACAGCCCAGCTCCGACTTCCCCACACCAAGCTCTGTCCCTTCCTGTGAGCCTTGGGAGCATGTGGGGTTGCTTAAAAATAGGCTTGGTCTCACACAGGCTGTGTGGAGGCCTGAGGGCCTGCATGCCATGTCTCCCTGAGGAGGTGGATGCTGCCCCCCAGGCCACGCTGGAGTGACACTGTTCTTACCTTGTGGATTCTGAGTCCAGGATGCAGACGGTACCTGGGCCCAGCATTGCCTGAGCAGAGCCTGTGAGTTCGCAGAGTGGGCCTCCTGCCACAGGAGGTGTCAGCCCGGCTCGTGGAAGCTCTGGCTCATTCACTGCTTGGAGGAATTATGGAGAAACTGGTGCTGCCCTGGTGGAAACTCAGCTCCTACTTTTTTAGTGAGACTCAGCTTACATGTCACCTTCTTCCGAAAGTCTTTTCTGACTTGCATCCCACTGCATCTCTTTGGGGTGCAGAGTGATTGGTTAATTGCAATGGACCTTGAGCTAGATGCTTTGGATTCAAATCCTGACTCTGCCTGTGTGACCTCGGACAAGTTACTTACCTCTCTGAGCTGTGGTTTCACCATCTATAAAGTGGAGGTGATGATAATACCTGCCTCACTGGGTTAAGGATTGATTATAAGAGCTATTAATTTCTTAGGGTGAGTGCTGTCCACATGTTAGCTCTCCTTCTTCTCCTTATTTCCCTTCCTCTGAGCCAATCTTGTTCCTCTCTGATCCCAGTGCCCGACAGAGACTTTGCTCAGAAGTAAAATGGGGAGCCCCGACTGGGCTGGGCAGAGCAGAACCCCACTCACAGGATAGAGATTTATGGCCTGGAGCCAACCTGAGGGCTAGCTGAGGGATTCTGCTGGGATTACTGGCTTCTCCCAACAGCCCCCACCTTTCTCATCTTATCTGGGAACTGACAGAAAACAGAGGGCGTCCCACTCCAGCCCAGCCCTGCTCAGGCCAGAGCCTCAGCCCTTGGGGTCTGGAGCTTGGCCTGTCTCCTGGTTTTTGCTGGGGGTCAGCCCACTCTTGAACTAAGGCCTGTGGCGATGGGAGCACGTTTCAAACTCCCAAGACCTGCACCCGCCTGGGTGTTTCCTCACCAACCCTCTGATTTCTTGTCAGAGGCTGGGAATGGGCGTCCCGCCTGGGGCTCAGCTTGAGGGGTAGGTGCCCCAGTTTGACAGAACACAGCCCCCTCTTCAGATCCCTGGCTAAAGGGAAAAACGTGCACACGCTAAACAATCGGCCTGCTGCCTGATGTAAAATATCGCTTCCTAGTCCCAAGTGTGGCCAGGCGCGCTGTTAAGATATTTAGAAGGCCCTTAAATTATTTCCACTTTAGAAATGTTTTTACGTCTCCCGTTTTGTTCCCTTGGTCGGCTGAGGTGAAATTGCTCTCCTGGCCAGGCTCCCCTTCCTCACCCCCGGGGAGCCTGGCTCTGCAGCCCCATATGAAGAACAGATACCAGAGCTGAATGGGTCATTGTTTCCTGGCCAGATCAGTAGCGCTGCCTGCTTTTAGCTGGGGAGCAGTCAGCCCAAGACTGGCAGCTGCGCAGACCATGCTGTGGCTTGCTCTGATGACCTCCAGCTCTAATCAGGAGCGGATCGCACACGTCCAGGGTTCCCGCTGCCCCCTCCCTCCCTGAGCATTCCCCACAGTCTCAGGCTGCAGGAGTGGTGCTGGGGGCTGGCAGTCTGCCCTGAGTTTTAGAGATCCTTCCAGGGGCTGGGCTGGAGGAGCAAGAGAGCGTCCCCCTGGTCAGATCTTTGAGTCAAAGCAGAGATGGACTCTGTCTTCTGGGGCATGTTCCCTTCCTTGTGACCAGTCAGTGTTCTGGAAGCTTCCCTCAAACTGTGAACAATGCCAAGTGCCTGTTCTTTTCCCAGAACACAGAGACTACCTGAGGTATTTCCCTTCTCACACTTTTACCAGATAGATGTAAATACAGAACCGCTGCATCTGCTTTTACAAAGGATGCCTAGGAATCCATCCCACTGGTGACTGAAGGACTTTGCTGCAAGTCTCTATTATCCCCCTTCCCCTCCGCCTTCTCCCTCTGCTCATTACATTGGGTCGTAAATGCCAAAAACCCAAGTAGAGCCCTTTGAGCAGTAGGACCCAATGAAGGAACAATGACAGGCTGCTGGCTTTCAGAGTGTCAGCATTTGCCAAATAAGTTTATCCTTTATTTATTATTTTCATTGTGGCTTCAAACACGCAGCCTTCAAAGCCAAGTTTCTAAACTGAAACGTATGGAGGCCTGCCTCCGCTCAGAGTCCACGAGGAGCTTGGAGACTTTCCCTGAGCTCCCTGCCAGTGACTGGGACCCAAGACAGTATGTTTTGAATTTACTGAGAGATCTACTGCTTTGGGTTCAGTTTTAGTACTTTTAAAAAGCAATCAATAATGGCTAGTTTGTAATAAGAAAAATTTATGAACTGACAGGCAAAATGTAATTATGGAGGGGATTCCTCGCAAGAAAAAAGAGGTGATGTGAACAGACATCTCGACAATCTGTTTGCACTCATTTTCATTCATATAAATGATGAAGTGCCTCTGGGTTGAGGCAGCATTCTCCAAAGGCTTCCCGGGAGCCTGGAAAAGTCACTGCCAAAGTTTTCACTAACGAAGGGCAATGACTCTTTGCATTAACTTCTCATTGTTACCCACAAAATGGATTTTTCACAGTGTTACTTTTATGACTAAGGCTGTTACCCAGCAGCAACTTCCACACCTCATCTTCGTGGTCCCTGAGGAGACCCAGCATGCTGTGAGCTTTCTGGAAACCGGGGCTATCCGCATCCCCCTACCCTGGGAGGCTCCCACTCCTTCCTCCCCACACTCTCTCCTGCCACTTCGTCCTTTCAGCACCCCCCTGAAGAGAGAAGGGAGCTTCCTGACTGAGAAGGTGAGGAAGAGGAGAGATTCCTGGGAAAACTGCAGGGGTTGCCCACAAACTGTCTGATCATAGCCCCTATACCTGGTCGGGCTCAACAGATGCTTGGAAAACCACACCAATGAGATCTGACACCTGAGCATCACCTTCAACTCACAAGATGCTTGGACACCAATGTCCCTTTGAGCTTCACAGCAATCTGAAGGGATGCCTGTCCCTGTACTTGTTTTAATGATGAGACAATTCAGGCTCAATGACATTGCAGTCACCTGCTGCTTGATGATAGGGATGGGTTCCGAGAGCTGTGCAGGTGGGTGATTTCATCGTGTGAACAGTGCAGTGTGTATTTATGCAAACTCAGATGGCTCTGATGTCCTCAGGTGGTGTGACTTTATGGCATGACCATCACATGCAGTTTGTCTTTAAAACAGTTGTACAGAGCAGGGCTGCTTGTGATCTGCCTGTGGCCACGCAGCTTATTAGTACTTGGACCAGGATTTGAACTCATGTTCTTCTGAATACAAAAAGGATATGGGGGTGGGAAGGATAGTAAAATGAATCAGATATTATTACCCTGTGTATATATGTAACTATACAAATGGTGGGATTCTACTTCATGTGTAGCCAGAAAAAGGAGAAATTATACTTCATATGATGTATCAGTGATTTTACTGTGATGCATAACTAATTAAAACAAATGAAAAACTTTAAAAAATAAAAAGATTTAAAAATATTAAACTTTAGGTAATAAAATATAGATGCTTGAGTATTTAAGGATGAAGAAAACCTTTATGCTCTTTTGAATATATGAAGAATAGAATGACCAATTCTTTTAGGAAAAATGAGAAACATGGCATTCTTGTTAAAGAAGTTTGGTTCAGCAGGCCGGGTGATACACACCTGTAATCCCAGCTTCTCAGAAGGCTGAGGCAGGAAGATCACCAGTTCAAGGTCAGCCTCTGCAGCTCAGTGAGACCCTGTCTCAAAATAAAAATTAAAAGGGTTGAGGGTGTAGCTCAGCGTAACTTGTGTGAAGCCCTGGATTAAATCCCCAGTATCACAGAAAGAAAAAGAAGTATGATCCAGTAAAATTATTTGTAAGTTTATGAACTGTTTTAAAGTGAGGCCAAGTTTGCCAGAGGTTGGGTCCATTTCCTTGTTATGCACACGCAGGTGCTGTGATTTTCCAAGTGCTTCTGTGACTGACTTTATGTCATTTGCAGCTCACCACAGCACTGTGGGGCAGGCAGGGAAATGCCATGGTCCCCACATTGTGGAGAAGAGCAAGAGCAAAGCTCAGAGGCCAAGTAACCTTCCCGGGGTCATCCACGGTGCCTCCAGAACACTGGAAGCTGCTGGCCACTCAGCCCCACTCAGTGACGTACAGGGGGCAACTTTCACTACTTGGTGCATTCAAGGCAAATGTGTGGGCTACTTAGCTATTTGCTTTTTCCCTCCATGCTACCTCACAGCTGAAAGCCAGAACAACAAATGCAATTGAGATCCAAGAGTCAGTTGAAGAAACAGCATCTGAAAAAGATCAATAACCGGAAGGCACCCAGGGGAATCCCTGAGTTGGCACAGCCATCTGCAGCCCCCGCCACCCCACACACAATGGCAGTCAGTCCTAGCCCTGATGCTGTGCCCTTGGCAATGTAAGTCATAGAAATAGACGTCACATTTCACAGAGGTTTTTTAGCACCATAGGTAGAAACAAGGATTTGGGCCTTTAGTTGCCTGGGGCTCCATTTCTCTGGGCATGGCTGCTGGGGAGGGCCTGGTGTGTTTGGCTCTGCGCCACCTCTCAGGGCACAATCATGAGTGATGAGTGTGGCAGGGAGACAGGTGTGGCTCTGGGAGAGGATGTCAGGGTTACCCAGGCAGCCTTATCAGTCATCAGTCTGGTTTTGGGATTCTATCTGCATCTCTTATTTGTTTCTATAATAATCCTGTAAGCACTCTAACTCAGTGCTCCAAGAAAACAATTACTTCTTCTCTTTCATGTGTCTGTGGGTCATCTGGCTGTTGGCTGATCTAGGCTGGTCTCAGCTGGGCTTTGCCCTAAGCTGTGCATTGAGTTTGGGGTCTGAGTCTTGCCATTGACCATATAAAGTTGTGGGTCCCAAGCACAAGCTCAGTGGGCCCAGGAAGTCTGCTCTGCCCACCCTCGTAAGTTGGAGAACAGGGTGAATATTTATCAGATTTTCCAAACTATCACACCACTGGCTGACTTCAGCATCCTATTTTTTAATTGATTCTAACAAAGAGGAAGAAAAGAGATGTGACTAATTATTATGGAAATACCCCTGACCTATCCACAAGGAAGTGTGTGAGCCATAGGAGCCCAGGTCTTAGGGAAGATAGACTGGGCAGGTGTGGCTGCTTCCCACTGAGAGGCCCAGGGGATGGAGCCAGGGACCAGTGGACCACTGAGATGCACCTGAGAGCAGCCAGAAGGAGGCAGGACAGTGACTCAAACAGGAGCACCACAGCCTGGCTGAACTAGGTTCAAATCTCAGCTTCTCCATTCACTAAGCAGCTATAGCAGGCCTGGGTTCTGCATACACAGATTCAACTCATCATGGATTGAAAATATTTGGAAAAAAAAATTAGGTTTGTGCTGAACACAAACAGACTTTTTTTCTTGTCATTGTTCCCTAGACTATGTGGCATGACAGCTCTTTACATGGCATTTATATTGTATCATCATGTGTTACTTAGTGAGAATACTTTCCAAGAAATGTGCTTGTACAGCTTCATCATCGTGTGAACATCAGAGTGTGCTGCAGAAACTAAGACAGCTGCCACATCACTAGGAGAAGCAACTTTGTGGTACCACCCTTATATTGGTGGCCCATTGTTGAATGAAATACCGTTATGGAGTACGTGGCTTTATTAGGTATTATAAATAATCTTGAGATGATTTAATGTACTTAAATCACATAGATGATGTGTGAAGGTTATTTTCAAACACCATGCCATTTTATATAGGGAATTTGAATTTCTGTGGATTTTGGTATCTTCAGGGGTCTTGGAATCAATTCCCTACAGACATAAAGGGGTGCACTTACCTTCCTAGCTGTCAGTTTCCTCACCTGTAAAGGGAGGATGATACTATATACCTCAGGATGGTGGGTAGTGCAAAGAGAAGAGGCAGAAAGCAAGGAACACTTGATAAAGGAGTTTGGGGCTAAAGGGAAGGAGAGAAGAAATGCCATTGTATTTGAGAAGGTTTGGGTTTCTTTGTAGGAGGAGGCAGGATAAAGTTTGTAAGTAAAACAGGAGAAAGTTAGAGGGAAAGACTTAAAGATAGATGGCTTCTGTCTTCACTGGTTAGAATTGTCCCCAAGTTCCCAAATGCCTTCAAGGAAAGTTTACTGAGCAACTATGATGGTGCCAGGCACAGGTGCTTGGACCAAGCAATGACTAGGACAGATGACAATCTCTGTCATGGAGCACACATTCCAGTGGGTGTATTAGTAAGCATTTATTATGTTTCAGACATTGTGCTGGGCTTGATACCCACCACTGCAAGATGGCCACTGCTAGGTGTTTTAGAAGAGAAGATTGAGACTCTGAGAGTAACTTCCCAGGGGCCATCTGCAGCAGTCAGGGACATCCCCAGGCACCAAGACAATCATTAGCAAACGACCCTGTGGGGAGTGGGTGAGAACAGAGGAGAAAAGATGGCAAAAGGTTGTTCTGGAGATTTACAAAGACTAGAGATGGGGGTGCTGATGGGAGGAGAGGCAAGGGGTGGGGCTTCCAACATTGATGGTGGAACATGGGTGAGAGTCCTATCTGCAGGGAAAGTTGCTCTCATGGCCTGTCCAAAAAGCGAGAGAGGGTCCAACAGCCCTTTCTTAAGAGTTAGGGCTCCTGGGGAATCACTAAGCTGCTTCAGTGATCATAAAGCCCTGCCAGCTCCTGCCACTAGTTCAAATTCTCAAAGATAATGGGACCACAGCCAGCCTGAAATCACAAAGAAATCTGGAACAGATGTTAGGAAACCTTTTTTTTTTTTTTTAATTTTGAATGTGAGGATAAGCCTAGCAATTATTGGCAGAACTCTGGCCTGTATTAGAAAGAATTAATTGCCTGACCTGAGACAGAATGGAGTCCTAGATTCCTTTTACTTCCTTCTCCGCTCAAGCTAGACCACATGCCTCAAGGGCCAAGGCACATCCATCCCATCAGTAGATGTTCCCCATGCTTTGATTCAATCTGGCTTTCAAGGCTCCTGCCCTGCACTGCCCACTCACTGTCTTTCTTTCTTCTTGCCCTTTTTCCTCTAATTGCTCCTCCTCTGGATTATATAAAGGCAGCCTGTGTGTGTACACACACCAGGCATACACACCAGTCTTACATACCTGCCAATTTTGGCACACACCTTGGGGTCATAATGGGAGTCATTCCCAACCAGGGAGGGCAAACTGGGGGCTTCTAATCCTCTTTCTCACCAAGGGTCCTCAAGTAATCTTTCTGTGAAATTCATTCACAGTTACTCCAACTGAGTGGACTTTTGGCTGGACCCATGCTTTGGAAGTTCATTGAGTTTCCATTCAAGATCATTAGTTGAGCACTTACTGTCAGAATCTCTGCAATTTTGTTCAATGTCTCTCTAGCCTGTGGGCCTCATGTTTCTTTGGCTCTGCCATATCCCACAGAACTTTCAGTCCTGTTTGGAGGTCCTCAGGATGGTCACTCAGAAGATCCCATGCTGACATTATCATGTAATCTGTGTTAGTGCTTTGACATCAGTGACTCAGACCCACATTGTCCCCCAGTTGCCACCTTCAGATGCTGAAACATGACTATGTGTAGAAAAATGCCCTTTCTTTCTCCCCTACCTGTCTATATTGCTCATGTCTTAGACTGTTGTTTCTGGACATGTTTCATCAAGCTTTTCTGGGAATCCATTCTCCCTTTTCTGTCTGTAGTTTCTTTCTCTATGGGGCTTAGATTTAAGTTCCTCTAGCTGGACTGGATGACCTAGATCCCCAGGAGATGTCATCTTGTTCTCCCCATGCACATGATTTCCCTTACTTTTCTCCTCCTTTTAATCCCTCTGTGCCAGAGGAGCCTGTCTCCCTTGCCTCACGCCACTGGACATTGAGGTCTGTCTGATTGGCAGTCCCAGAGGAGCTCACTAATTATTATTACAGGAGCAGAACATTTTTGAAAAACAAAAACCTTTGCCATGGACTGGAGTCCAGAGCAAAGCACTGCAGATAATAAGGATAGAGATGTTCAAACCTGCCACTTAGATCCAGGCATTTTGAATATAAATATTTAAATCAGAAATATGGTAATGCTGATGACTTTTTATTGTGAAAATATTTTCCAGCACTAAAACCCTCTAGGCCAATTCAAATCCTACTCTTTTTTTGGATACATTATTAGTTAAACCATTTGCATGATTTTAGTTTTAATATTATGTTACTAAAATAATATTTTTAAAAATTCTGTGAAATGTCACAATAGAGATGCTTTATTTATTTATATTATTATATTGGATTTTATTGATTATAGATTTGGTTCTGGTGAATTTTCTTTGCTAACCGCTACTTCTATGAAGTTCAATTTTCTTGGGCGAGATATTTACATATGTGAAAGTTATTATGCTTTTTTTTTTTTTTTTAAATGCGGTGCTGGGCATTAAACCCAGAGCCTTGTGCATACTAGGCAAGTGCTCTATCACTGAGATACAACCACAGCCCCACTATGTCTAGTTTATCTGTTGTCAGTTCTTTGGGTTTTTTTATGGCAACTTTTTATAGATATTATTTTATTAAAGCTTGGAAAAAGAAGACATAATAATTATTTACGAATAATCCTAGAGAAAGCTGTGAGCAATTCTACTTGGGGTTCCAGGATGGCTTTCTCCTGAATTGACCTATGGTGAAGCTAGTCAGCTCGTCGCCCTGTTTCCCATCTCTGCCTGCTGTATTCCGACTGTGCTGTTGGCTAGACCAGTAGCAAATAGGGCAGTCAAATATCCTTGCAGCCAAGATGGCTGGGCCAAAAGCCCTGCTTTTGATACAAATAGATAAGACATGGTTCCTGTTCTTTAGGCATGGAGAACTGATGAATACTAAAGAGAACAATGAATAATCTCAGCTAAGTACTAACAGAATTGAACCTAAGGTACCAGGAGCATAGAACTTGAACTACTCCTTCCTGAAAAAGTTAAGAAGGGAACAACAACAGGTGATTCCCCAGTCTGTCCTACTGAGGACACAAGTGATTTCACAGGTATTTCAGGAATGAGCTGAACTATAGGTTAGGGGAGAGAGAAGAAAAGGCCTCTTTTAGTGAACTCGAGTAGGCTAGAGCTTTCCACTTATCTGTAATCCTTCCTCCTCCCTCCTTGCCCCTTTCTGAACACTTTGGTTTATCAAGGTTGTCCTCAACCTCCTGGGGGTCTAAGACTGGACATTTGGCTTCGGGGAGAGGAAGACACTTACATGGTGCTCTGTCTTTTAGACACAACAGGCTAAGTTATCTGTCTTTGTGTCTTTTCTAAACTGAGTATTAATACAAAACCTTGCCCAGTGCTGGGCCAAGGAGGGGCTGGGCAGGAGAGGCTCCATATGCAGCTGAGAAAGCTTTTGAGGCCATTATCTACTAAGGACACAGCAGGAGCCAAAGTAGGTGTCATTAGAGGCCTCTAAAGGGCTGGGCTGCATCCTGCCAGAGACACAAAAAAGGGTTAATTATAAAGAGGAGCTGGTGGACAAAGGACCAAAGACAAGAAATTGTAAAAGGTAGGGGGAAAAGTGAAGCAAGTAAAGATGAGGTAACTTGGGACCAGATGGCAGTTCCCTAAACAAGAAACCCAGTAGGAAGTTTCTGGGCCTCTCCATAATTGCAGGGGCCTTAAAGAAAAAGGAGGAGTTTTCAGAACACCATTTAGGCAGGAATCTTTAAACCATGGCTATTCCTGCATTCTGCAGATCCAGGGCTAGAAAGAAAAGGGTTCCCCTGAACTTCCTGGCAGGGTTCTTTCTATGCGTCCTAGAGCCAGCCTCCTTTTCTCCTTACCTGTCTGAGGAAAATATTGCAACTTTCTCATCTTTTGCAATCAGCCAACTTAACAAAAGTGATTAAGGACATCACCTCTCTTGGCTTGCTTGTGTGTAACATTTATAATAAGAACCTGTCTACAGGTGCCCAGGACAGACCAACCTGAGGGCACAGTCTTGACCTGCAGGGTAGTTTAGGTACCAGGACACAGGTGTGAAATCATTATCCCATGTGCTGTAAGCAAGTCAAAGACTAAAAGAATATTGAAATACAAAAAGATTTGAATTTAAATCTCAGCCTTGTCACTTAGGATCTGTGAGACCTTATGTATATTACCTTACCTCTCAGATCCTCCATTTTCTTCTCATAAAATGGGAATGATAATACCTGCCTTAAAAAGCCAGTGGGATAGGATGAAAGAGCTCCAAATCTAGGATTGCTTTCTGCAGCCCACAGCTGCCCTGGCTGTCCTGAGCAGCCTATTGAGAGATCACTTTATAAATGATGATGACAAGAATGGGAACACCCCCCCAAAGCTGAACTGTAGCCCTCAAGTAGCATATTCTGCAAGATCCTTGATGATCGGGGTGGATAGAGCCAATCTCAGACACAGTGGGTTATTAATTCATCATGTTTTACAGAATTACCAGGCCTTGATTGAACTTGGAGCCTCTCACATGCTCTTCCTGTGAGCTACACCTCCTGTGTTAATATTGATTACTGCTTGTATAGGTGGGTGCCTCTCTTTGTGAGATTCCTCATGGGCTGGTCCAACAATAGGCATATGTCATTTATCGACATTCCTTGGAGATCTGGGATACAAAGAAACACATTTACCAGAAGTTATATTATATTCAATATTTGTTGCCTAGGGTGCATTCAATGCCCAGCACCACAAAAAATAAATAAATAAAAATAAATTTAAAAAATATCAGTCTGAACCTGAGTGAGAAAGAGAGAGAGAGAGATTTTCTAGATTCAGTATTTGCTGAAGAAGGAAATGGATATCTACCATTACATGGCTCATCCAAAGATGAACTCCAAGAATTCTGGATTACCTCAGTCTTCACCACTTATTTCTTCCCCCAGAAGGCATGCAAGCATGCAAGACACCTGTGCTTTCCCCCACCTTGGGCATTCAAGGCAGGCCTTGGTTTTAGAGGATCCAGGGATTTCACTTGAGCGCTTCTCTAGGCCACCACCCCTCTTCTCCACCTATGATGCCCTCCTGTGATGTTCTCAACCTGGCTGGTTGCTGGTTTTAGTAGTTGAATGGTGGCCCTCCAAAAGATATGTCTACTTGGATCCTCTATGACTTTATTTAGAAAAAGGGTCTTTGCAGAACTCAATAAAATCTTGAGATGAAGTCATCCTAGATTACCTGGGTGGACCCAAAATCCAATGACAAGTGTCCTTATGATAAGAGACAGAGAGGGACACAGCCAGAAGAGAGGGGGAGATATCATGAGGTCAAAGACAGGGTGATGTGACCACAGGGATCACTGGTGACCACAGGAGAGGCAGGGAAGGAGTCTCTCCTACATCCTCTACGGGGAGCGAGGCCCTGCCAACTCCTTAGCTTTTGGCCTTCTGGCCTCCAAAACTGTAAGGGACAAAATTTCTGTTATTTTAAGCCACTGGGTTTGTGAACATTTGTTGCAGCAGGAGACTAACACACTGGCCTCTGTGGCTTCCTGCCAGGGGCCTGCTCTTTCCCACTGTTGCTTGGCAGGAGAATGTGATGATTCTCACTGGGGTGGCCCTCCAGCCTGTTCTCTATGTACTTTCCTTTTCCTGGCTTAACTAGGAAAGTTGTTTCTCAGCCTGTTTACTGTGTGCTCACAGGTCTCCCAAATCCAGTCTTTTTTCTACATTCTTCTTTATTTTACTTGAGTTTTTGATATTCAGAGGGTTCAGATACATGCATCTAGCTTCATCTTTTCAAACTGAAGATACCTGTGCTTTGAGGTTGCATATAGCAGGTGCCTCTCTGATCCCTGTGCTCATAGTAGATGATCAGTTAGTTCACTCTCCCTCCCTGTTCTGATATTTGCCTCTACAACATCCCAGCAGCAGGATTTTCTAGCACCTGCTTATATTTATTCATAGATAAGGAGCTCACCAACCACAGGACAGACTGTCTAGTTAGGTCTGTTTGCCTTTTAGGACCTTATATTGGTCATTGTATTAGTTAATTCAGGCTGGTGTCTTGAGCAGCAAATGTTTTTTTCACACAATTCTGGAGGCTGGAGGTTTGAAATCACGATGTGGGTTTCTTGTGGATTTTGGCTCCTGAACCCATCCCCTGAGGTTACCATGGGACAACTGTAATTCCATCATAAAGGCTCTACCCTCCCTAAGGACCCACCTTCAAATACCAATCTTGGGGATGAGGATTTCAGCACCTGAGTTTGGGGGGACATAAACATTCTGCTCATAACAGCCATATATTGAGTCGAACCTTCTTGCTTGCTTATAAGTTCGCTCACTGCTCTTTTTCCCCTCTGGAGTTATCTAGGTAAGCAGGCTTCTGATATTTGCAGAAAGCTGTCATCATTTCTAAGGTCTCTTGGTCCCAAGGTGAACAGCATGACTTCCTCCAGGTACTCTGCCTGCAGGTCATGCTTCTGGCCCCTTCTTGAAGCCCGTGCTGCAGTGCATCCTCCAGCTCACACACCTGCAGCATGGCTCTTAATGAGCCCCTCACACTATAGCCCAGGTGAAGGAGATATCATCCATTGCTTTTGTGTCTATTTGCCTGCCTTCCCTTTGAAAAGGTCCTTGTCCCACTCTTTGTGATTTGGAAGAGGCTACTGACCAGGGACCTCAGCATCCTCACTGCAGGGGAAAACATGGGACCCCGGGCAGAGTACTGCATCCTCCTGGGCCAGTGTGGGGGACTGAACTCTTGCAGGGATAGCTTTGTGGCCATGAGCAGGTGTTAGGTAAGCCTGAGGCTGCTAGAGAGCTATCTTTTTATCTTTTTCCTGGGAAAAAGGGAGAGGCCCTAATAGAGACTGCTGCTGGCAAAATAGAAAACAATGGGAGAGGGGAGCTGACAGGTCCTCAGAGCAATCTGGACTCAGCTAATTGATGCCAACCCATACCAGTTATAGGAGCCTAAAATCTCTATCCTTGCTTGAGCCAGTTTGACTTGGGTCACTGCTTTCACATGCAGCAGTCTATAAGAATACATTCCGTCCAGCCAGAGCTCCCCAGTGCATCCAGGAATGCAGGCTGTGTTAGGCGACCACTAAACCTTGCTTTTTTTCAAGGCTGTGCAGAAAACATCCCAGGCATTACTATGTCCTTGTTTTACCTTGGTCATTTGAAACCCTAGCCTCTAGTCTGGTTGTCTCACTATTCCCTGAACCCCATCTCTGGGCTCTGCTTCACTAGATTTCTTGTGCAAAGGGGTATCCTAATGGCATCCCCAAGGTCTCATCCTCTTCAAACCCAAAGGAGTCTCTTTGACCTAGTAGTATCTCCATTTTCTTCAAGTAGGAGCCAGGCTGCAAAGGCTCTTCAGAAATCTTGCTCATTCACATAGGAAGAATCACCTTCATTCAATCCAATTTAACAGTAAGAATAACAGCACTGAAAAACAATCTTTAGCAATCAATGCTGTGATGAATTATGCAGCAAATCATAAGCATCACCCCCAAATATTATGTCTACAGGAAATGGTCTTATGCAGCTAATTGTTAACTGGGAAACTCTTTCATTAATTCAAACGGGCCAACATTTTTAAATGATACTGTCACATAAATGCAGTGTGAAGGTTTACGTGCAGATCACTCTAAGGTATCCCTCTTTTTTTTTTTTTTTTTTTTTTGGTGAAGCCGACTAATGCTGCATTATGTTTTATTGTGCAATAAAATTATGTGCTAAAATTATGCTCATAAATGTACGCAAATGTAAACCAAGCTATTAGTTATGTTTTCACAGATAAAAGTCATTAGCATAGCTATCAAACTCTTCTCCCATTTGAATAACAGAATTACGTCTGGAGTCTCAGGCTGGCTTGCTGGGGCTCAGTCTCAGGGAGAGCAAGTGTAAATCTTGTTGCTCGGGAGCAAGAATCCCGACCTGACTTGCAACATGGAGCCGACCCTGCATCCAGCCCCACTGGGGTCGCCAGCTGAGGAGGGGACCTCTCAGTGTCTCTCAGCATCTCACATCCCTGGGAAGTCATTCTTAACACCTCCCCACCTACTTCCTGCTAATTAGACTTATCGGAAAAACAATTGCAGATCTTTTGAGATTTCAGGAGGCTGACAGCATCTTTTAGCAACAGTCACAAGGAAACAAAGTTTCATGTATAATTCATGAGGTGCGTGGTCATCCTGGTGGGAAATTATCTCCTCTGACAGACTCCGCGGTGGTGGTGTCCTGTCAGAATGGCCTACAGTGTATAATTAAAACCTGAACAGAACAAATTAATGCTGATTACTTTATAAACAGTTTGAAAGCTGGAATTCTGTTCCCTGTCTTCCAAGAAGAAAACAGATATTTCAGAAATGTGTAGATTCCACCCCTCCCCTCACTAATAGTCCTGCTAATAAAGGGCCCTTGAATAGATATTACAGTTAACATTCTTTGTCCTTCAATTTGCTTCCGTGGTGCTCAACTGCACTAAGTCACAGGGAACAAACCCCAAATTTGGCAGGTGCTGAATTTCAATGCTGAGAGCATCTCTCCCTCTCCTGTAATGTGGTGTCTGTCCAGGCAGATAAAAGCTTTAGTGCGCATGCATCCAAGTTCCACCTGATCACTTGGCCATATCTCTTATTTTATTGATAAGGCAAACTCAGTGAAGAGGAGCAACTGGCCCAAACTCGAGCAGGGCTATGATGAAGAAATCATAGGATGGCCACCTCAGGGCTCCTTCAAGACTTGTGCTTGGAACAATGGCAGCAATATTAAACTGACGTTTTTGAATATTGATTATATCCCAGGCAGTGTGCTAGAATTCCATTTAACACTCTCAACTCTATGCGGTACATACTATTATTATTCCCATTTTACAGGTGGAAAGACTTTCAAAGACATTCAGCTCCTTGGTTAGATACCCCCCTGGTTAAATAAGTCAGTGCCAATGACTGAATTGTTTTCCTTTCCCTCCTTTCCTGCAGACACTGCTGTACCCAAGACCCCCTCTGATTTTGCCTGAGTCCTTGTTACAGTCTTCTAACCAGTCTTTCTCCTTGCTTCCAACTTTGATCTCTCCAAATTTGTTCTCTGATCCTCAGCCAGAGTTAGCTTTTAGAAACAAATAGTATCAATGCCAGTCGAAAATAATTAATTAGTTCAACAAATCTTTATTTAACTTTTATCATTTGACAGGGATCATACTAGGGGTGGGGGACATATTGGTGAAGAAAATGCATGGTGTCCCCCCCCCCCTCATGGAGCTTGCAGGTGATGGTGGGGTATGGAAACAGGGGGTATCCTGCTATACTTGGGTCAAATCCCAAATTCTTAAGCATAGTTTCAAAGATCCACCTTTTTCTCCAGCTTCACCTTCAAGAGCTCTTCCTCATCAGGACAGTTTAGGAAAACAAGGAAATAGGTCTCATCTGACTTTTGCCATTGCAAAAACCTGTGAAGTTCAAAAACCATTGAACTTCATGCCCTTCTGCTCTGTCTGCAGCCTAAGAACACAAGGTTAGAATCGCCTTTTCAACAATGGAAATGATGCAGTAGAGCCTCACATCACATGCCTCGTGGGTAAGTCATATTTCTATGGAGGAAGTGCTGTGGTTTGGTAAAAGGAGCACAGGACTAAGCCTGATATGGGGTTTGAATTTTAGCTCAGTCTCTAGTCATTAGCTGAACTTCGACATGTTACTTTTTTTCTCTTCTTGGGTGGATCTTAAGTGCCCCCACAAAGGCCGTGTGCTGAAGGCTTTGTCCCTAGCTAATGGTGCTATTGGGAGGTGGGGAAAGCAGTAGGAGGTGGAGCCTCAATGGAGGAAGTTAGGGGCATCAGGGGAATGCCTTTGGAGGGTTTATTTTGTCGCTGGCCCCTTTCTCTCTCTCCCTCCTCCTTCCTTTCCCTTTCCCATCCTGTCTTCCAGGAGGAGAGCAGCTTTGCTCTGCCATGAACTTTCTGCCACAATGTTCTATCTCACCACAAGCCCACAGAAACCAAGTGACCATGGACTGAAGCGTATGAAACTGGGAGCTAAAATAAATCTTGCCTTTAAGTTGTTTATTGTAGGTATTTTGTCACAGCTATGGAAAGCTGAGTATGAACACTACTTGTTTTTTTTTTTTTAATATGTAAACAGGGTAACTAATACCTACATTTTATAGCAGGGGTACTCAGACTTGAGCACACATTTACAATCTCACTGGCTTCTTAAAACATGGATTGCTAAACTCTTTCCCCATTGGATTCAGTAGGTCAGTGATGGGGTCAGAGAATTTGCATTTCTAACAAATTCCCTGGGAAGCTCTGGGAACCACATTTGGAGAATTACTGTCTTGTGGCATTTGTGAGTTTTTCTTTTCTTTTCCTATTTTGTTGAGATTTATCAGTGCATATCTCTGACGTGTATAGCTTGGACTTTTACATGTCTGTTCCCATGTAAGCACCACCCATTCCAGCAGGGATCTAGACTGTTTCCAGCACCTCATAAGGATCCCATTTCCAAGGTTATCCATTTTGACTTATAAGATCATCTGGTGATTTTGCTTCTTCTTGAATTTCTATAAAACATAACCTATGATGTACATTCTTCTGTACCTGGCTGCTGTCCCTCAACATTATGTCTATGAGAGTTGTCCATGCTGTTGTATGTAGCAGTTTTTTCTTTCTTTTGTGTGGTGTCCAATTGTGTAAAGTACAAGGTTAGATAAAATGATGTTTTTTCTGTTTATTGTTCCTGGATATTTGGGGCTATTATGAAGGCATGGGATAATTGACATTCTTGCACTTAACTTTTTGAGGAGTTGAGAACTCATTTCTTTAGGTATAAACTCAAATGCTAGGTTACTGGAGAGTGCATTTAGTTATCTTCAGTCACTGCTACCAGTTTTCCAAAGTAGTTGTACCAATTTGTGCTCCTGTCAGCAATGGTTGGGCATTCCAGTTGCTATACATCCTCAACACTATTTGGCATTGATACTCTTTTATTTTTTAACTATTTTTGTGGGAAAGTCTGGGTTTTTGAATGTGAATTTCTCTGGCTTATATAGTTAAAAATGTTTCTTTTACTTCCTCTTTTCCCCCCCATAAATATTTGAGAGAGGCCTATTTTAAAGTCAAAACAAGTAGTCATGAATAGTGATATATTAAATTCTGGGGCAGGACTTGGTGAAATGGAGGAAGGAGAAGGGAAATACCATTTGCTATCTGCAAATCACAACATTTCCTATTTTCTGCTGTGGGAAAGAAATGACATGTGTTGGTACATAACTCACCCACTTATTCTGACTCTGGACAAAGAAATAACTGTAGGATGAGGTTTGTCTCCAGTTCATGTCAGGGATCTGTAGAGAGTGGCCACTTCTGGTGTAGTGACTGGCTTAACCTTCCCAAGTCACCTGCAATCCTGCTCCTTCCTACATTTCCTGGCATTTCTGGCTCATCTGCTCTTAGGCTGAGAGTGGGCTAACAGCCTGTGTTGGTGGAGGAGACCCTATATGACAGGGGGACAAGGGAAACAATATGGCAGAGAGAGCACTGGATGAGGAGTACAGGTCCCAATCCAACCTGATTATCACATTGGGAGTGACCCTGACCACATCTTTTACTTCTCTCTTTTCTCCTTCATAAAGCAAGAACAATGATTCCTGTTTTCAAAATGATTCCAATAACCAAATAACATGAAAAATCTTTTCTTGGCAAAAACTACACAAGAACAGTTAACTATATTTGGATGAATTCATATAGCCTGGGCGTCTTATCTATTTTCTCCGAGCATTTTCTGCAAGGCCATGCTAAAATGCAAGCCAGGGCCTGCTCCTTTTCATTATTTTATTCTTTTGAACTATACTGTACATACTTCACTAGTGCACACAATGACTGGAGGTGGCCTATTTACCGACAGCCACCAACATTCTGCAGAGGTCACTGGTGGCAGGACCCACCCTACCAAGGCCCAGGATCCTAGTTTACCCTGGCTCAGGGGCAGTTCTACTTTACACATGTGCTTTGGTAAGGGGCTAGGGGCTGGCAAAGGTGAGACTTGGCTTATTTCAGTGTTTCCTGATTTCTGAATCTTGTAGAATGCTGGAGGAAAGTCTGTTCGCCTCATGAGAAATAGCACCCTTGGGGACAGAAGAGCCTGAAGGCCAGAGGCACCATAAAGGATGCCCTGGGGTTGGAATATCTTTGGCTCTCCTGGTTCCAGGAACAACACCTGCAGCTGCATTGAGAAGAGGGTGGCTCAGAGCTGACTCACCCAATTGTTCTGGAAGTACATTGTAGAACCCTAGGGAGTGCCATTCATATCCTATCATTGTAGATTTGGATATTTATTACACTTTTCTGTTAGATGGCAAGTAGTAAATTATCTTGATGAAAGAGGGCCTTGTTCTAACTTGTACAAAGTGTCCCAGGGCTGGGGTAGTCCTGATGGTATACTGATTTTCTTTGCACATTCCCAGTCATGGAGTCCATCCCTAATGTAACTCCGAGTCTGATGGGTAATTGCTTTTCTCCTTGATGTGCCAGACCTTGAAGTCCTTGCCCAATATCAACCTTTGCCTGTGGGGAGAGTGAACTTAGAAGACTAAACAGCCTTAGTTAAGTTCCCTGCTTTGTCTCAGGACAGTCTGGGGAGGGAATGCTAGCTGCTAGCACAGCTCACTTCCCAGCTTCCCCAGGAGAAGAGCTGTCTCACTCTGTGCCTTCTAGAAATGTGGAGTGAGATAGTCATCCCTCTTCCAGGAGCCTGGGCTCCTTCTTGTACTTCTTCCCTCCTGCTATGTCAAAGAGCCCTCCAGAGGAACTGGAACCTGAGTTCCAACCCAGCTTCTGCTCCTAGCCAGGGACAATTCACCTCACCTCTCTAGGACTCAGTTTTATCCGTGTGCACTCCGATGGTAGGGAAGAGCATGTGATCTCAAATCACCCCTTTGTGTATTAAATTATATGCCAAGTGCCTGATGTTCTTTTCACCCCTCTAGGTTTCAACTCTTTCTTGTCTTACGTGTTGAAAACCTGGGCTGGGCCTGGCTCTTCCCTCTGAATTCTCTCTACGCTTGGCATGGCTCCCATTAGCCTCTGACTTCGAGTTAATGCCTGGGGTGGGGGGTGGGCCTGCGTTTGTGTTCAGAGTCTCTCTTCAGGTGTGTCTTCTGCTGTACATTTTCACATTTCTTGGCACTGATTCCTTACCAGCACTTTAAGTGAAATCCTCAGATTATTTTATTCCCTCCTTTTCCCTTTTAGAGTGTAAGATCTTCAGCACACCAGCAATATTTAAGATCCCAAACTGGGCAGTTACAGAGAAGTGTGTGCATTAGTGCTTGACTGGGGCCATGGAAGGAAGCTGTGGGAGGGGCTGGAAGGGTATCTGTTCTCTGTCTCAAGGAAGAGCAAGCAGAGATATGCACACTTCAGTCAGGAGCTGAGATTAGACACCAGGGAGAATTTACAGAGAGGGAGGAATGCGGACTGGTGAAGTCTGTCTGCTGAATGCATTCAAGTGTTTGTGAATGCCAGTTCTCTGCGAGCCACTGTGCTTGGGGCTGTGAATCCAGAGACAAGCGCGGCTCAGAGCCCTCATGGAACTTAGAGTTGAAGTCAAGAGAAAGGAGTTAATAAATAATTATGATGCTTACAATTCTGGGATCGCAAAGATCTTTTTAAGTAAAATGTAAAATTTAAAAGAAGAAAAGATCTATACACTCGAAGACGTTAAAAATTTAAAGTCTGGTGTAATAAAAGGCAACCCAAACCAAAGGTAATGATAAATGAAGGACTGGTAGAAAATATTTGCAAAAAAAAAAATATTTGCACCATATGTAGCACACAAATGATATTCAGTTGTGTTATATAGAATGCCTAAAAATAAAATTTTGAAAAAAAGAAAAATGTGCAAAGGAAGATTAGTTATCTACTGCTATATAACAAACACTTATTGTCTCATGGTGTCCGCAGGTCAGGAATCCTGGTATGGCTTGCTTGGTCTTTTTGCTCCAGACACTCATGAGGCTATAGTCAGTGTTGCCTGGGACTGTGGTCACCTCAAGTCTCACCTGGAGAAGGACTCTTCTAAGCTCAGTCACACATTATTGATGGGATTCTGTTCTCCACAGCGTTTTGGACTGAGCCTCAGTACTCTGCTGACTGTCAAACAGGAGTCACACTCAGTTCTTTGCCCTGTGAGCTTCTCCACAAGACAGGTCAAAACATGGCAGCTGGCTTCATCAGACTGAAGATGAGCCAGAAAGGAAAGATTGCTAACAAAACAGAAGCCGCAGTCTTCTGTAACCTCACCTTTGAAGTGCCAACTATTATCTTTGGCATATTTTGTTTGTTGAAAGCAAGTCACTAGGTCCAGCCTATCCTCAAGGGAAAGGGATTACACAGTGGAGGCTGGGAGGTGAGGATCACTGAGGGCTGAGATATCACAGGTAACAAACACAATCTGTGGAAAAAGCAGTGACCCATGAACTTATGAAAAGATGCTCAGCTTCACTAGTAATGAAGAAAATGCAAATTAAAATGATAAAGAGAAATCATACTTTTTTACTCAAATGTTGAGGAAATTAAATACTGATGACTTCTAGCTTTTGCAAGCATTTTAGGAAATGAGTTCTCTCATATACTGTTGGTAGAAGAGCAAATTGATACTGAGCATAAAGATGTATGAACTTTCTGCACAGCAAGGGAACTTCCAAAAATTTCCTGTACAAAAATACAGGTGCACAGAAAAGAATGTTCCAGAAGGCCCATTGAAATACTGTCTGTGATACTGAAAAGCTGGAAACTATAGACCTGAGCATCTATAAGTATGGCTGATTGAATTGTGAGATAGCAAATCTATGGGATTCAAGTGAGAGCTAAAAATAATAAGGTAGATGGAATGATCTTTAAAACATATTTTTAAGTGAAGAAAACAAATTTCAGAATAATACATGTAATGCCTTGTAAAAATAAAACAAAAGCCCATCACATATATGTATGCAGATACAGTGGAAAGTAGGGAGGGACACAGAATTAGGTGACCACTGTGGTCACCTCTGAGATGAATTAGAATGGAGGAAGAATGGCTAGAGAACATTGTTCCCTTTTTCTGTTATCTTAACTTTTAGGAATGTATGTATGTATTATTTGTTTACATAAAAAATAACTGAAAAGAATGGTACTTTTCATTTGTACAGTTATCATCAGTGGAATAAATATTATCAGTTATCTTGAGATCTAAAGTTCTTCCTCTTAGGGAAAAAGAGCACACTGTCCCCACAGTTCTCCACCAGGACTGAGTGTTGCTGAGGAATGTAAACCAGATTGTGTGACAGAGGATAGCAGCTCACAGGGCCTGATGTCAAATAGAAGAAAGTCTGGTAAACGAACAACACTGGAGGGAACTTAGTGGACTTTTTTCTTCTTCCCCCACTTCTCTGACATTGCCTTCACAAGGAAAAATAGAAAAAAAGTTTGAGAATGCTGTATATCCTACAGGTCTTTGGGAATCTTTACTGGGGGTCAGTAGTCTCAATAAATTATGGTGAGATAACTGTATCTAGACCCCTTCTTGGTCTATAACATCTCCATGGCTCTTATTTCTGTGAATTATGGTTGAAATATCAGAATATTTCCACAGAGGATAATAAATAGCTACTTTACTATCATGCCAGATTCCTCTCCATCTACCTGCTCCCTGATATCTTTGCTTCCTTGTAGACCTGCACCTCCCCATAAATCAGTAAAGAGAAAATGTCCGACATACTGAGGGCCCCAGACCTTACTTGATAGGCTAGCCTTGGTTCTGATGGGTGTTTTAGTCATTTGTTGTTGTTGCTATGACCAAAATACCCAGTAAAAACAATTTACAGAAGGAAGAGTTTATTTTGGATTATGGTTACAGAGGTTTAGTCCATGGTGGGCTGACTCCATTGCTCTGGGCCCAAGATGAGTCAGAACATCATGGTGAAGGGCATGGGAGAGGAACACTGCTCCATTCATGGTGGCCAGGAAGCAGAGAGAGATGGTAAGGGCTCAATGGGAAGATGAACCATTCCAGGGCATACCCCCAGTGACCCATCTTCTCTGAATTGCAGCTCTCATAATCTAATCATTTACCTCTGAATATTCCTGCATTAACATGGGAGCTTTTGGGGGATGCCTCATGTCCAAAGCATAGAAATGAATTAGTACTAGGCTATTGTAATTGTTCGATTCATATAAACTTTAGATCATTCATGATGTTTGATACATAGCATGGGGTGATAGGGATGCCAACCCATCTCAAATATTAAAGGAAGTTATAGATTATGGTTCATGATAGCATCTCTTTCTTTTAATTACATGTAGGTTGCAATGAGCATAGGAAGAAAACAATTAAAAGGGGTTACAGTTTTGTTTTAGGTCAGCTTTTTTGCTGCAGTGACTAAAAAATCTGACCAGATCAATTGTAGAGGAGGAAAGGTTTATTTAGGGGCTCAGGGTTTCAGAGGTCTCAGTAGCTGATTCCAGCCATAAGTTGCTGGTTCTGTTCCTCAGGGCTCAAGTGAAGCAGGACATCATGGAGGAAGAGTGTGGCAGAGGAGAGCAGCTAACATGATGATAAGGAAGCAAAGAGAGAGACTCCACTCTCCAGACACAAAATATGTACCCCATAGCCATGCCCCCAATGAACCACTTCCTCCAGCCGCACCCCACCTGCCTCCAGTTACCACTCAGTTAGTCCCATCAGGGACTACTTCAGGTTAGGCTAACCCTAATCCTAACCCTAACCCTAACCCAATCATTTCTCCTCTTCTTGCATTGTCTCACGTGTGAGCTTTTGGGGGCACCTCGTATCCAAACCATATAACACGTTTGGATCTAGAATGTGCCCCAAAGTTCATTTGTTGAAGACTTAGTCTCCAGCTGGTGGTGCTATTGGGAGGTGGTAGAAACCTTAAGAAGTGGAGCCTCCTTGGAGGAAGTAGGTCACTGGGGCATGCCCTTGGGGGATATACTGGGACCATAGTCCCTTCCACCCTCTTTCTCTCTCTTTGCTTCCTTGCTACCATGAGGTGAGAAACTTTGCTTTACCAAGTATTCTTCACTATGATGCTGTGCCCTGCCTCAAGCCCAGAGGGATTGGGCCAAGCCGCCATGGACTGAAACCTCTGAAATTGTGAGCCAAAATAAATCTTTCCTCCTTTCAAGTTGTTTAAATCAGATATTTTGTTATAGCAAAATATACAGAATGATGACTAACCCAGAAAATGATTAGAGGTTATTGGGATATTGGGGCCTATGATATACTTTTTAAAAAATGTCTTCTCTGAGTTGGACTTGGCTTAGACAAGTTTATTGATAGGTTTCAAGGTGATAACAATGCATCTTAAGTTTCTTTTGCATGCTCTGATAGAGATAGAATGGTGGTGTGACACAGAGTGCTGAGGGGAAGGTGTGTACAAGGTGTAAGGGGAACCCAGGTAAAAGGATAGGTGAGGAGGTGATAACTGAACCTACCTGCCCTTTGGAGGACAAATAAGAACTAACCAGCTGAAGAAGCAAATACAAATATTTTTCAGGCAACTAGAAAAGTGATCATAAATGTCTTGCAAGAGAGATTTAACATGACTGGAGAAGAGGTGTGGGTCATAGACTGGGAGGAGGCTGGAAATAGAGGCAGGATGGGTGTGGGTGAGAAAATGCTGGACCCAAGCCAAAATGCCCTGCTTCCCATCTTTTCTGTACTGCCTGAAAACATCACTTTATTCTTGCTTCTCCTTCTCAAAAATCAAACTCTGTGCCTGGCACCGTGTCATTCCTTGGCCCCGCACACTTTTTTGCACAAAAAGTACTAGTAGGATGGAAATCTCAAACAGCAACTGCATTTGAGGCAAAGATGGGTCATGGCTTCAAACAGCCCACTTGGGATCATTGGTCCTTGACGTCCAAGAGCAGATAGAATTTTCCTGAGTCAGATGAATAGTTGCAGACTCTAGACTTCTTGGTCAGGAAGGGCTTGTCAGGGCAACGAGATAGTCACTTGGCACCGAATCCTGGAGGCTGCTCTGTCACACTGCCCTCAGATGGCAGGTTTTCATGAGGCTTGGGAGCTGTGATCTGTCCCAGCAGAATTTGGTGGCAAGAATTCTGATTGATTTTGTATCTATTGGCTACTATTAGCAGTTACATGTAAGGATACCATAGACAAGTTGTTTAAATTCTGTAAATCTCAGATTCCTTGTCTACTTAGAAACATGAATGATAACTTCAGAGAGCAGGGAGACCCTTTCAAAGTGCTTTGGGAGTATGCACAGAAGGAACAAAGTAATTTCCCAACTTCTCTCTTGCTCATTTTCTCAACCTTTGCTGTTGCTCCTAGGGACAGTCATTTTTGTAAAGGATGTTTATGCTTTTGGTCTTGGACAAATCTTTTGGTGGATTTTTGGGTTGTATAAAGGTGATACCCAGCTCTGGTTTCTCAAATGGTGAGGTTGAGGTGATGGAAAGAGAAACTGCTCTGCCAAGAAAGTGCTCCTCAGTGCTGATTTGCTGGACCTGTGCTGGCATGGGTTGCTGGCATGGCAGAAAGGGTTTGTCTGATTTGTTTCTTTCTAGTGCACAGGGACACTTGAGTTGTCTAGATGGTGTGGCAACTCAACAGAGATTGGTAATGATTGGGGAAATTGGAGGTGGCGAATTGTTTCCCTCTTTTAACAGAACCTAAAAATATTTTGAGAGGTATATTTCAGGATCAAAGCACATGGCCAAAGCCTCTCCATGGTAGGGAGACCTCTGCAATATGGTGACAGGCATGGAAGGAAGATAATAAAGAGGAGCAGAGAGGTTCTCCCTGGGGAGGGTACACTCAGTGGTCTTCAGGATTTGTGATGCCCTGTATTCATTTGAAAGTTTTTCTCATTTTTCTTTCTTCATGTTTTCTCTTTTTGGTTATTTTCAAATATTCATCAACATTGTGCTAAAGATTTAGTCCTACCTTTTTTTTACTAAGAGCTGAAAAATCAAGTCTGAACCTCTCTGCCTGAAGGCAGAGAGGCCTTGAAAGAATGAAGTTGTACTATGCAAGGCTGGAGTTAAGAAACAGCTGGGGTGAACCAGGAATGGGTAGTGCCAAGTCATGAGTTGGCAAAGGCAGGAGCATTTGGGATGCTTTTGTGCAGAATGTATTCCTCATCCCTTCCTGAAGGAAGGGTGGACTTCTTGGAGTCACCCAGCAGTATAGCTTGAGCTCTCAAATTGGGAATCATTGGTCACCTTCTTCCCCTTTCTGTATGTTAAGAAATAGGCCCTGCTTGAGGCACAGTGTCAGGGATCCTGTTGCCAGGGAAAGATGATGAATGTGATTGGCAACAGAACAAGTTTGAATCCACCTTTCTGATCTGGAGGGGAACTGCCTGGGAGGAGAATTGGATAGCAAAATAGGTCCTTGTTGAACTGCTTGCATGGAGGATCAAATGGCACCCCTCAGTCACAATCACAGAAGTTCATCGCCACTAGTGAGGAAACTAACCATTCCCTCCATCTAACAAACCAATGGAATCACAGGCCCACCATCTCCCCCATTATGTCAACCCTCTTCCCCAGGGAAGGAATCCACGAGTGGGGGAAGTGAAGGGCAAAATGTCTCTTTCTAATACCTTGGGTGGGAGAGAAATTGAGGATAATCCTTGCAGGAGGGAGAACCCAGAGACTTATATTTATAGTGATAAATTAGGAAAGGCAGATGTTGAGGGAATAAAAGCACATACCAGCCTGGGGTTGGTTTTTGACTCTGCAGCTTAGCAGTCATATGACCTGAGACAGGCTATTTAACATCCCTGGGAATCAGTGTTCTTATGTGTAAAATGGGGATGGTTATTTTAACTTCATTTTTTATTTGATTGAATCTTCATTATTGTAAGGATTGATGAATTAGTACATGTAAAGCTACCAGATCAATGTGGACTCCTTGCCATTAACTTTTATGAGTGCTGAAATGTTCAACACAGCTCTTAGCACATGATTGGCAGTAGTTAGTGAAGGCTGAACCCACTGTTTTAGTGAAAATCATCACTAGATATCCTGACAATGAGTGGGAGTGGACAGGGTGAAGAACAAAGGTTGTTCTGGGCAAGGTTTACTTTTCAGGGAAAATAATAGTATTTAGAGAGAAATTCCTTTCCCAAATGGGACCCGTGATTTACTCTCCAGTTGTGAGTATATAATGTTGCTAATGTAATGTGTGTGACCTTAGCTATTCTAAACTTTAATTGTCTGTGGTTTTAGCAATCCTTAGCCTCTCCTTAATGTCTGGAGGGAGGGCCTCTCTCCTGTCCTCACTCTGGCCCCTCCCTGTAGCCCTGTCATGAGATGGCAGCCGGGGGTGGAAACTCTGAGCTCCCAGAACCCTTGCCAGAGGGAGGCTGGGCTTGGGTTGCCCACTTACTTACTGAGCACAGGGCGAGGCAAGAGGCCAAGGAGATTTCCTCTCTTTTACTGCATCATAAAAAAGCATCTCATTCTTCAGGCAACACCTCTCAAGGGCTCATATCCAGGCCATGATTAGCAGATAATCTCATAAAGATCTGTGGTCCATCCAGGCCTGCAGCCCAGCTGCCAAGACCCACCTGTGGGAGGAAAGAAAGAGTCTGTGATGAAGACCCCTTCCCATGGCCTCAAAGCTGTTTCCTTGAAGTCACTTCTCTCCCATCTAGAGGCAATGCCAGCCCTCTTGCTCCTTGCTGGCTTGGTTTCCTGGCTGCCATTAACCTTCTCAAAGAGAACCTGGTCCCCAACCACCCAGGCTGTGTAAAGAGAGTCTCATTCTCTACTAAATTGTGTAAGTATTGAGCTGAGAACTTTGGAAACATTTCAGTGGTAAAGCCCTTTCATTTTACTAATGGGAAAAATGAGTCTCAGAGATATCACATGACTTCCTCAAGGTCATACTAGAGGGCTAGATGGCAGAGGAGGGGTGGAAACCCAGATTTCCTGATACTCACTGGATGGAGTCATTGTCCATACTGAGCTGACTATTTGGGGAGCCTCCTTCTTGGCTGGGGTGTTCACTCTGTCAGAACTGCCCAGTAAACACTTGCTGAGGGGACCTGAGCTCCCATTAGGCTGGCCCTTGAGCCATTTTGGGAAATGGTCATCTGACCCACCCCCATACCTGTTTGGCTCGGTGGGGCTCCCAGGAGGGGAATGGGGTTTTGTGCCTGTGGCAGGCAGCAGAGCTTCCATTGGGAGCCTGACTTTTCCTCGGTCCTCAGTCCTGCCAGCGGCACCCTAGGACCCATTGGATGCCCAGCACAGGCCACTCCTCTTTCAGCCTAGCAAGAGCAAAGAGTAGAGGAAATAGTGTGGGCTTCAGTGAGTCAGACCTGAATTCTAGCCCTGGCACTGCCACTTCCTAATTGTGTGACATTTGGCAATATGATCCATCTCTCTGGACTATGTTTTAAAAATAAATAAAAATTGCTGACATCACAAGCCATTGTGAGGATAAGAGGATTCTTTATGGATATGCCTGGCTTGGAGCATGGTTTATGGTAAAGACTCAGTACAACTTTTACAGTTATTATCATGATTTCTCCAACTCTATGAAATCAGACAGATCATAACCTATCTGAGCCTCAGATTTGTCCTCTAGGGAGATTATTCCTGTCCCAAGAGTTTAATCAAAAGTTTATGAAAAGGCACCTGACAGGGTCTCTGGTCATCACTGATGTCCTTCCTTCCATCTGGGAAGTCAAAGAGGCAGTGATGGAAAGAGAAAAATAAGTTAGTAAAGGAGACTGAGTACCTACCTAGGTTCTATCATTTCCACCGTGAGTGCTGAACAGCTATGCTTCTACCAATATTTTGACATGTGTGCTTAGTCTTTTTTCTTTCCTTTTTAAAACAAAAGCAAACAATGTATCCAAGAAAAAAATGTTCATTAAAAACAATTTATATAACTGAGCAAATTTTGAAGATGAAAGTAATAAAATAACTCCAAATACTATTCCTTAGGACTAACACTTGTTGAGAATAGGTAAACATCACTGTTATTTTCAGTCATATACATAGAAAAAATAGATACCTAAAAACACTGTAATAAAAATGAGGTCATAGCTCTAAATACTACTTTAAAATATGAAGTATCCCTTCAGCTTTACTGGAATTTGACATAAGAAAATATACTACAGAAATTATTGAATAAATGCATCTTTACTGAGGGGTGGTATTTCATGAAAAATCCTTTTATGATTAATCGGAGTAATTATGTAAACCATCAAGAAGTGGCAGTCCTTATTTATTTTAAAGCTACATTTCAGTTCTTCACTGCCTGCCATCTACCTTCTCAAAGAGAATCCTACCCCCAACCACCCAGACTCTGCAAGAAGAACTTCATTCTCTGACTAAATCATAGAAGTATTGATCTAAAAATTTTGGAAAGTGTCTGCTGGCAAAATTCTCATTTTACCTGTTGGGAAAACAAGGCCCATCAAGTGATTCTACCTTGGTCACACAAGAGAGGGATGGCAGAGGAGGGGTGCCATCATGGATTGGAGCCAGCAGCTGTGTTCAGTTATGTATCAATTGTGTTGGGGCTGTGAAAGGTAAAGACGTCAGCACTCTCAGCTTTCTTCAAGCTCCCTCTCCACAAAATTTGAGTTTCGTTATATAGCTTATTATTTTTACATTGCTCAGACTAATAGCTCCCACTCTCTGGTCTATAACTCCAATAGTTCCTGTATTTCATGAAGCTGTTTAATCCCTGTTCCCCTGGATGGATTGACTCTGTATTGGGAAGAGCTGGGGAGCATAAAATAAACAACAAAAAGAAAAATGCATAGTAGTGTTGTGGAATGAGAGTAAAAGGTAAAGCAGAATAAAAGGAGATCAAGAATGCTGCAGTAGGGTGGGGCATATTTTTCCATAGTACACAAGACAGGGTAGACTTAGAAGGTTTTATTTAGTATTAGTTCACATATTAAATAAATGCATTGCCTCCCACTAGTGCTTTTTTTAAGGTGTTTTAATTACTAAATTCTTTTTTTTTTCTTTATTTCTTAATGGGCTGAATGTCGTCACATAATTTCAGTCAAGCAGGGTTCATGGGTGCTGTTCTCCTGGGTTTTTCATGTTTGAGAAAGTCTGTTGTTTTTTGATATAACGATATTCTTCTTGGCTACAATATTCCCAGGATGTATGTTATTTCTTCTCAGAACATTGTCTTTGAGCATTAAGTGTTGCCTGGAGAAGGCTGAGATGAGCCTGATTTTAACCCCCTTGTAATGATGTGCTATTCCTGACTGTTGGAAGTGTCCTTATTTAACCAGTGTATCTCTATCTTGAGCTGTCTGTTTTAAATTCTCCTGGAAAATGCTCTTTCAATTTGTGTATTCGATTTTTTCTTTATTTAGATAATTTAAAATGTTTTACCTTTGGATCTGGATATTTATCTTTTATTTCTTAGGTGCTTTAAATATCTATTAGCTTCTCTGTACTTGCTCTCATCTTTGTTTCAGTCTGCATTTAGTGTGACTATCTCAAACTCTCATCCATATAAATAATTTATTTTCAGAGGACTATACCTGTTCCTTGCTCTAATTTTTGTTTTAGTTCTGTAATGATGTGATTTGGATCCTCAATATCTCTTTTTTTTTTCCTTTTTCATCTCATTATCTTACATTTCAGCCCTTGTGTTTCTGAATTCCTATTCTCATTAAGATGTTATATAGCATGAAAGAATGGTGAAGAATATCCTTCTGTTCTTTTACCACATTTTCTCCAAGATTGGTCCTTAGTTTCCTTCTTTCTTTCTTCTTTTCATCTTCCCTCCCTTCCTTTCCTTCTCCTTCTCGCTCTCCTTCTACTTCCTCTCACTTTCTTTCTTCTTTCATAATGTTTGCAGAGTTCTTCCCTAAATAAGAAAGGCATTTTTATGATGGTGTTTCAAAGCACCAACATAACAATAGTTGAAGTTCATTTCAAAGAGTCTGGTTCTCTTTCCCTGCCTTAAAAGGTATCATCTGGAGAATGCACTTGAACCTATCTTTGCTGCCTAAGACTGGAGATCCTGGGGACCTTCCATCTTAACTGCTTCCCCTTCCATTCAGTATTGTGGGAAGGTAGAAGATTTGAAGATTTGGGTAGGGAAGCCATTTGGGCATCCTGATGGTTGGTAGGCATGGACATAGAGTCAGTGGGGAAAAGACTGGGACCAAACCCTACAGGAGCATGAAGAAGTTGACCTGAGATGGGAGGCCTACTTTAGTGCCCATACTGAAAGAGTCAGTATGTAAAGACTGAGAGCTAGTGTTCTGGAGACAAACTGTATTTGGTTTAGGCACTGTGATGTACTGGTTTTGTAATCTTGATCCTCTGCTTTCACATCTATGAAATGGAATTAACAGCAGAGTCATTCTGATAGGATTATTGTGAGGGATAGAAAAACTAATGAAAGCAATACTGACCTCAACACTGGCAGCTCTAATAAAAACAAGCATATTCTTTCATTATAAGTAGTAACATGCATAGTCCTGATGGGCATTGATCAGAAAATATCTGATCAGAAGGGGATTCTGAGCAGCAGAAACACATAGTGAAAGTGACCCAAAGTTATTTGGTGGCAGCCACAGTGTTTAGGGCTGTTATTTAATCATTCACCATGGGACCCCAGACTTTGGCTGGGAGGCCATGGAAATCAACCTCCCTCCTCGACCATGTTGGTGAGAGATGAGGGAATAGGGAGAACTCATAAGAGTCAGACAGTGTTTCTTTAAAACGTCCCCAGACCAACAGCATTGGTATTACCTGGGAACTTGTTAGAAATGCGAGTTCTCAGGCCCCATTCAGAAACTCAGGTGATTCAGATGTACATGATTCAGATGTACGTGACAGTCTGAGGACCATTCTGCCTTCTCCAACTGGGCTAATGTGCAGGGAATTGAGTGCCAGGATGGGAAAGCAGAAACCCTAGGATGCCTTTGCCAACATCTCAGAACATGAAGTAGGCTGTGACATGTGGGTAAAATTAGACTGAGTTGTGCCTGGTAATAGTCAATGAACATTTAATAGGCCTACAGTCAACCTGTATGTTCACTCCTCTAAATATATATCTTCTCTTCATATCATCATCTGTATAGATGAGGAATGCTGCTGTGCTTAGCTATTTTTTAGTGAACTATAATTTTGATTATAAAAAGATAAAATATAGAAAAACACTTGACTCATTTTTAGTTATGATAAAAGCCTGGAACTCACTATGAAACCAGAGTAACATCCGCCATCTGGTGGTAGCATACCCCACTGACAGGTTTCTACAGCAATAAGTACAAGTAAAAATTTTCAGATCAGAATCAGGAGGGGGTCTGGGATCTGAAGAAATTAGGGACTGGATCTCATCATGTCAGGCCATTGTGATTCTCTCCAGGAAAAGTGAGAAGGGTGGGGAGGGAAACAGACTTTAGATGTTTTCATCAGCTTTTTTTGTCCCTGTGACCAAGAGACCTGACAAGAACAATTTAGAGGAGGGAAAGTTTATTTTGGATTATAGTTTTAGTGGATCAGTCCATGGTCAGCCAACTCCATAGCTCTGGACCAAGATGAGGCAGAGAATCAAGGCAGAAGGGCATGGCAGAGAAAAGCAAGGGCATGGCAACCAGGAAGGGGAGGGAGAGAGAGAGAGAGAGAGAGAGAGAGCGCGAGCCTGCAGGAGCGCTCTCCTCATCAGGAGCAAAATATAAACTCCAAAGGTACATCCTTCAGTGACTTATCCCTTCTAGCTGTGTATTACCTGTCTACAGTTACTGCCCAGTTAATTCATATCAGTGGACTAATCCACTGATTAGGTTACAGCTCTCATAATCTAATCATTTTGCTTCTGAATGTTCTTGCATTGTCTCACACATGAGCAACACCTCATATGTAAACCATGACACTAGAGTTAGGCAGAACAAGATTGGCCAGCCTTTCTATTTCTGAGTCTCAGTTTCCACATTTTGAAGTAGACATGATAGTAATAATAATGTTTCCATTTCCAGGTTATTGTTGGGGGGATGTCAAATGAGGGAATTGGTGGGAAACAGCTGAATGTGTTTGGAAAACTGAAAAGCTACCCAGATGCAAATTGTTTATTATTTATGTTTAAAACTTGGTCTTGAAATATGGAATGTAATGCTCTCTGTTAGAGGAATTCTAGATACTAACAAACAGGTGGAGGAGGTATTTGGTGTTTGGTTTTGTCTTGAATTTTTTTTTTTTAAGAACATAGAGGAGGGAGATTGTGCCCTGAGATCACCCCATCCATGATTTAGGAGCAAAGGAGGAGTGGCCAACTGGAACCCCAGTGAACTGACCAGCAGGAAGACCAAGGATCCTGGCCACAGACCATCAGTTGCTTCTTGTCCACATTGTCTCAACCTGTGGGGAGGAAGGGTGGCAGGAGAGAAGACTAGCTGGGATATGCAGGGACGCTGGTGGGTATGAGGAAAAGAAAGAGGAAGAGAAGGCAAGTGAGCAAGTCAGGGTGGAAGAAGAGTTCATAACAAAGAGGGTCAGAGAGAGGGAAGGAGTACTTGGAGGAAACCGGGTGGAAGAGGGGCCACGTGGAAGGGGGAAGCAAGAAGATATGCCCCACAGCTGCCCCAGGCGATTCGGGCCTCTCCCACTGGCAGCGCTTTCTGTGAGTTGGCTTTTGCGATTGAAACACGTCTTTCCTCAGGGACCTCGTGCTTTTGTACATGTGAAGTGTTTGGATCTAGTGTGCTCAGTGAAAGAGAAGAGTCAGACATTGCTGGAAAAAGAGACCAGATGTCTTTGAAATCATCTAAATTGTCTCTATTTTTAAAAAAGTTACTCTTTCCATTGCTGCCAGATCTGAAAGTCCAATTTGCCAGGATAATATATCCGGTGTGGATAAAGATTTCCAAACTTGAAGTGTTGGTCGCTTAGCAACCCAGAGGCGTGCAGGGCTGGCTGGGGCTTGGCCATTCAACCTTTCAGGGAGACCGAGCTCCCCCCACCCCCACACACAGGGTGATGGCTGAGGCATCAGGTGGGCTCACTCAGACCTTGGCCCCTCTGCACAGTGCTCTGTCCCTCCCTTCCTGGTTTCTTCCCAGGTACTTGAGGCCAATAACATAGGGATAAAGGGAAGCCCCAGGAGAAACAGAGGCAAGGGGAGCAGCCTCAAAAGAAAAATCCCAGGGACAGAAAGATTTGAAAAGAAAGAGGAAAAAGAAGAAGGACAAGGAGAAATAGTGAAGTTTGTGTCTGTGACTTGGTCCTTGGCCTTTGGCACGGATCCAAATAATTGCTTTCAAGTGGTTTGGAGCAAGGGTATTTTCATTCTTTTGAAAAGACTTTTTCCAGTACACAGATCTACTCCACATATTATCATCATTGCTGTTGTCCCTGTTATTACTTGGAAGGAACATTTTTAGTCCCTACATGGTGGGTTGAGCATTCTTCCCCTTATCAACAGAATCCAATCAACATTTCCAGGCCTTGGACTTGTCCACCCACTCAACTCCATTCAGCTGGGGCTGGGAAAACAAGGAGTGGGCCCTGTCATTGTTCCCCTGATGCTTGTGCCCCCTTCCCTTGGGGCGTCTCTTGGCTCAGTCCTTCTTGTTTCTGTGTGGTTCTTTTACTGGCACAGAATTGGATTCACTCCCCAGTCCTGTGTTCAGATCAGTTAGTGTGTACAGTCCCATCTTCTAGCCTTTGCTGCTGGTTCAGGGATGGACCCATGATCCAATTCTGGCCATTGATCTGTAAGAAGAGAAGCTTGCTGAGGTTCCTGGGAAAGCTCTTTTCCTGCATCTGGAAAGATGTAGGTGTGGTTCTTGAGCCCACTCTAGATACTTGCAGACCTGTTGGAATTGTGAGAGGAATATAGCCTCTAAGGTAAAGATGAATATATGACAGGGAGGGTTAGGAGAGAGGAAACAAATGTAGTAACAAATTAATGCATTCTCAGTAACATGGGTTGGCTGCTGGATCAAACTATGCCTGAAGACCAGCTGTTTCTTGTATCTCTAGTTATATGAACCAATAGTATTACTTTAATGTGTAAGCCAGTTTGAACTGCTTCCTGTTACTTAGACTCAAACATTCCTTACTACCACAGTAATATTTAAGGAGTACCTATTCTGTGTCTTACACTCTATAAAATGCTTTTGTGTAGTATTCCCTAGTCCCCAGGGAAGATTGGAAGGGAAGGCATACATCCCATTTTTTTTTTTTCAGCTGAAGTAATTTCTAGTTCAGAAAGAACTGATACTGAAAGGGTGTGTGGGAGAGCTGGGGTCATAATCCATAAACCTCTGTGGCAACAGGTCTGCTCTGAGCAGCGGGAGAAGGCAAACAAGGAGCAAGGGCATGTCCAAGTTCTAGGCTCACAGGATGGATAATGACTAAGGCCACGGTGCTAAGCATGATCTTCAGTAGGTTTAGATGAGCAGGCTTACTCAGATCTTCATGTGACATTCTATGGTCCCTCTATGGCCAGGCCACAGTCTGCTTTAAAGACCCAGCACTCTGGACGCAATGAGAAATAATGATTTAATCACAACTTCTCATTCCTAGAAGCATTGCAAAAAGGCTTGTAAAATTTTATTTTATTTAATGCATGTTTAATATCTTCTCCTCAAGCGCCAAGTTAAGACAAATCAGTGAACTCCTGGAATGACAAGACCATGATACTAGTTAATGTTTATCAAATGTTTTTTTCAATATGTAGGAGCTCATATGTTCATAGTGTTTGTCACCCTCATATTGCAAGGGTGGATACGGGAGCTCAGAGAGGTAGAATAGCTTGTCTAAGGTCACACAGCTAGATCTTACACCCTTAACTACTGTGCTATATGGACTTTTCATGTGGATAGAATGAACGAAACTACTTGCCAAGGTCTTCGGCAAACAGAATACAATAGGTCTAGTGGTACATTGTGTATGCCAGAGTGTAAGTACCAGAATAAAACAATTCACTATGTAAACGAACTGAGTGTGACCATAAAATTATAAACCAGTTGTTTTAAAACATAGCAACCTTATTATGCATATGACTGCCATAGTTTTAAAAGTCATCCTCTACCTATACTTTCATTTCTGGAATTAATAGACAAGAGGCCTATATTAAAATCTTTGACAAAGAAAACTGATGAGAAAAGATGAGTAATGAGTAATGCCAGAGATTAAAAATACCACAGATCAGTAAGGATTCAAACAGCACGATTCTGTGGGGAAAATACAGACAAACAGATCGCTGAAAAATTAGAGAAACGTCTCAGTACTTACTTAGTATATAGCAGAAGTAGTATTGCATATGTGGAGGTTTGGACAAAAACCATGGCTTGGAAACATATGAACTTGGATTCTTTCCTACTTGAAATAAGTAAACATTTCCCATGTACCACATTAAATTCTGGATAGATTAAAAAGTAAAATATAAAAATTGAGGTCGCAAAATATCTCAAAGAAAATTTATGATCATGATTAGGGAAGGTTTTCCTAAATATTTCATCAACAGCAGAAACCATAAAAAATTTATAGGTTTCACTATAAAAATTAAATATATTTGTAAGTCAAGTATCATGCAATCTATGAAAAACAAAGGGCTCATAGCCTTCATATATAAAGAACTCTTATAAATCAGTAAGATACAAAAATGCAGTATAAAAATATCAACATGTCAGGTCACCTTCATAAACTGTTAATGGAAATATAAATTTGCACATAATGAAGTACAACATGGCAAAATATGTGCAGATCTTAAACATGAGACCCAGCAATTCCCCTTACAGAAATTTATTTTAAAAGAAGGATTGGGCAAACCTGCAATGGCATTTGTACAAAGTGTGATCATCACCATGTTATTCATGACAATTTAAAACGTTGAAATTAAGCTTAATGTCTAAAGAGAAATAGGTTAAATAAATGATGGCATCAGACCATTCAAAGAACAATTACAGATTACAGTGATTAACAAGGAGGAAATGAATGTATATTTGCTGGCATCAAAATCATTTTTGATCTGTTATGTGAAAAAAATGAAATTAAAAATATGTATAAAATATGTCATTTTGGGTGTAGATGTCACCATTTCCTCTATGTATAAGAATGCCAAGCATATGTGTATACACATGTGTATATACACACATTTATGTACATGCATATGATGTGATGTGTATGTATATGTATGTATATGTGTATATACATGCATGTATGTGTATATACATCTATATACACATATTTCATGTTTTTAAATTTTTCTAAGATGAATGCATCATTTTATGTAATAAATACATTAGCAAGTTGTTTTGTATGTGTCAAATATTAGATGATAAAAAAATCTTCCCACACCCAGATGTGCCTATAAATAATAAAACCACTGTTCTCCTTTTTTGACCTAAGTGACTGGTTAAGTGACCCATTGGGTGGCAAGAAAGTTCATGGTCTTCAGAACCACTTGGATCTGAGTTGAAATCTCAGTTCTTCAAATATGCTATTTGTATGATTGCAGTTGCACTTCTTACCTCCCAAGCTTCAATGTTCTCATTTGCAAAATGAGAATTTTCTTACATGGTTATCATGTGGAATAAATTAAAACAATAAACCTCTCACTAGTGTCTGGCACACAGAAGAGTCCTAATAAATTGCAATAAATAGTGCCCTCCTTTAATTGTCAGCTCAAATGTCTCTCTGGATATCTTCACCAGGGGCCCACAGGCACTGATTCTTTACTGATAGGGCTTTCTCATAACTTTTTATGTGTACCTGTTATTGCTCACTTTGTTTTTACTTGCTAGATGTGAGCTCCTAAGAGCCAGGGATCAAGCTTGCCCTTCTCAGTGTCCTAAATTCCTAGCTCAGTGCTTGGCATGTGGTAGGGGGTATGCTAAATATTTGTTGAATGAATGAAGGAATGAATGAATAGCAATTTTGCTCAATGGCAACAATGTTGAGATAGTAAACATTCCACTAAGTGAGTAACTTTGGAGGCATACATCCCCTTGATCTGTATATCATGGTGCTTTTATATGTTCTAAACTATCTGAACACTATTTTGGAATTTCATAAAGAAGATAGTATGTGTTATGACAATAGCAATAGAAATATTGAGCACTTACTATAGCTTTACATATTCCTCTGAAAGATAAACAGTTAAGAAGTTGATGATAAGAGAATATGCCACTTGCCTCCAGTATCTATAGAGATGACAGTACTGGGACTTGAACCCAGGTCTTTCTGACTGATTCTGGATCCTGTCCTTTGAGGCATGATCCTCTCCAGAATGGCGTTTTTTTGTTTTTTTGGTTATTTTTAAAAATTTGTTCTTTTTAGTTATACATGACAGTAGAGTCTATTTTGACATATTTATACAAACTTGGAGTATATCTTATTTTAATTAGGATCCCAGTCTTGTGGATGTACATGATGTGGAAATTCACTGTGGTGTATTCATATATGTACATAGGAAGGTTGTGTCACATCCATTCCACTGTCATTTCTTTTCCTGTCCCCCCTCCCTTCCCTTCATTCCCCTTGGTCTAAGAACTTCACGGGGGGAATGATGAAAGCTGCATGGTGGCTAGACCAATGGGCTTCTGGTGGAGGAAGCTGAGGGAGAGGTAGAGTATGCTGTGAGGATATGGGAGGCAGGAGGGATAGGATGGAGGATGAAGGAAGAGGGAGAAACAAGAGAGGCACTAGACAGAGGAAACAATGCTTCCCTTGGCCACCTTGGACTGCCATTTTGGAGGCAGCATTTTTGAAAATAGGGTGAAATTGAGAAGCAGGTGATACTTGCAGCATAATTCTGATAGGGGAAGACCACATAGTCTTGTGCTTTATCTGGAACACATGGTGGAACCAAGAATGATATCTAATTTCTGAATTAATTTAAATGTAACACTTTCAGAGGTATGCAAATGGGATTTATTTTATGTTACAATTTTTAAAAATCAACCTTTCTTGGAATAAAAACATCGACTTTCTGTTATCGAATTAAATCAAATCAACTGTCCAGGAAAATCTGGGCAGCAGGAAGAGGTCTTTTACCTCCTTTCCCCCACAAGTCCTAACCTCCCCACAGCCTGCACCCCAAGCCTTTATAGTGTTCTATTTCTGCTAATCCTTGCTGAGAAGTAACTGGTGAGCCAGAGGTTAGCTGATGGGGTCTCAAGGTGTGACCTTTCCCAGGAGTATTTGCATGTTAATGGAGGACACTGGGGACCCAGGACAGCATCCAGGTCTCAAATGAAAGAAGTCCTGAAGGTGGAAGAGAGGGGTGGGCAAGGCCCCCAGGGGCTCTGCTGTAAGGGCCACGTTGATTCTGCCTGTGTGGATGGCCGCTGGTCTGGGCTTCTCTCCAGCTGCTCTTACAAAGAAGTAGCTTGGAGAAGAACAAAGCAATTATATTTATCCCCAGGCGGGGACTCTATTGCCAGGGCTGTGTGCAGTGCCCAGCTCAGAGTCTGTCCCCAGCAAGGCCTTGGGCTTAATGGTTATTTGTTGAATGAATGAAGAAATCACTTTCCACTCCTCCCCTCCCCATCCTCAGCCAACCACACACACCTTTAGCCCTATTGTCCAATAGCTCTTTAAGGTCAGGGCCCAGGCCCAAGACCTGGACAACATCCTCCTAATGATAAGAAAATTTCTACCATTTGCCTTTTATTATTTTTCTTCCTTAAAACCAGAAAACCTCAAAACTTGTGCTGAATTGCATGACCTCACTGACCATGTTCCATGCTCCTGGTTGAACTGTGGTTAAAGCAATCTCTTCTTAACTATGGCCAAACTGCAGAAAATAGTATCCCCACATGGACACATTCTCCCGTGTACACACATTTCAGGGTCCTGGGGAAGAAAAGGGGGTGGGGGGCCAGGAGGGAATGATGAGGACAAGACTACTTTTCTGTTTGGCTGAATTCATCAAAAATGTCCAAACCCCATACCGAACATTCATCACTAATTAAATCCTAGCACCATAATTCAGAGAAAACAATTACAGCATTTAGAATTTTTAAAGGAACTATTATTGCTGCCTTGGCCCTTTTAAAAATTATGCTCCCCAAAGGACAAAATGTGATCCATTAATATGTATGTATTATTACTTTTTTTGTAACGGGAAGACTGCTGATGCCTGTGAATATGGAAGCATTTATCGGTTGCCGACAGTCGCTTAGTTGACTTGCAGTTTTAAGTGCAGTATTTTCTAGAATCTAAGAGGCTGTAACATTAATTACCTTTTGCCTTCAGCTGGTGGCCTGCTAGTTGCTGTCCTGTGTTCTCTTTTCTTCCCTGGTGACACTGGTTAACTGGTTAGCAAGTAAAGGAATTGGTCACACCTAGGAGGAGCTAAAAGCATTATTGGGAAAAGATCATACAATAGCTCATTTGATTTGGGACGTTTCTCTAATTTACTTTTGGTGCCCCCAAATGAGTCCTCATTCCTCATTTTTCAGTTGAGGCTTGCATGCTGGGTCCTGTGTGGGTCCCTGGGCTCAAGGCATCCTGGATTTTTAATTCCATGATTCCTTGCAGCTAAACTGGGATCTGATTTTCTTTTCTTTTTCTTTCTTACTTTTTTTTCCTTTCATTTTATTCTTTTGATCCACAGGATATTTTGTCTTGATAATTTAACAAAGTAATTGAGAGGTGAGTTATCTCAGTCTGGCAGCGAGGACCACAGTTGGCCTTAATACATTAAGAGGTACTGTGTGTTTGACCTCTGCATGTGCATGCGCTTGGTGTGCACGCATGTGTGTGTGCAGGGGTGCATGTGTGCACATAGGTATGTATGGATTTGTGCATATAGAAGAGCACAACTCAGAAATTTCCATTCAGCTCTCTGATCAGTGTATTGTCACATGCATTTGGCATTCATTATCCATGAGCCTACGGCGCCTCTGGTCCTGTGCCCTGGCTAGCAGTGATTTGGTTTATAGAGATCATATGGCAGGGAAACAGACCTTGAAAGACAGAGCTCTGAGAAGCACATTTGATGAATTTCCTATGATTTGAGTCTGGGTTTATTCTTCCCTGTGGCGGGGCAGACACCCCAGAGCACACACAGCCTACCCAGGAGCCCAGGGAGGAGTGGAGGCCATGACAATAAGCACACTGTTTTTTTCTTCACACGTCTCGGGTTGCATTTCCTATCTGGGAAAAAAAAGAAAAGGGAGCCTTGTAAAGGATCCAGAATCTGGGCAGGAAACCACACAGAGTGAAGGTTGCCATTGTCATTAGCAATTAATGTAACCACGAGGGCTAGAAGGAGAAAGTCCTGCCAAGGAGGTGGGGGAGTGACATGGGCTGCTAGGGGGGCTACTCACCCCCATTTGCCAGCCATGGTTGGTTGGAGGAGTGAGCAGGACACCTCCCCAGGCACTCCCAAGAGAGAGGCTGAAGTACCAAACTTTTTTATTTTAAAACAAGGTGCCCCAGGCCTTGATAAGTTATAAAATGTCTTTGCCACCCATTTTTATTTTCTGTGGCTCCAAGTCCAATTCCTTAGTCCCCTTGGTAGGTGATTTTTTTCTAAGTGAGTCTGCTGAGAGTCATTTATTTAGCAGTACATATTGAGTGCCATCTATGTGCCAAGTTCTTGGGGTGTTGGGCACAAGGTTGAGGCTAACCTGTAACAGATGCTGAGTGTGCTCGCCAGTCATGGTACTGTGCCTTTCCACTCATGACCTCATTTAGGCATCACTCAACTCTGTGAGCTAGGTTTTCTTCTTGCCCCATTTTACAGATGGAACATTTGAGACCCAGCTAGGTTAGTTACCTATGCTGCAAATTATAAAATCAGTCTGTGAGCCCAGGAAAATATGATTTTCAAACCATTGCTCCTAACCCTGACTTACACCTGAAAGAAACCCACAGTCTGTGGGGAATTTAGACAGATCAACTAATGATTAGAGGACAAGGTGATGTGGGCCATAATGAGAGTGATCCTAGGGTCTCTGGAAGTCGGGAGAAGAGATATCTAATCTAGCCTGGGACACACTCATGGGAGGCTTCCTACAATGTGAGGGTGAAACTCACCTCCTCCTGCCTCTCTCATGTCCCAGTGTTATGAGAGCTTCTAGAATTCTGGAATAGAAGGTTATTAGTATGTCTGCACCCTCACTGTGGAGGTGTGGTATGTTCTGTGGACTGTCCACCCAAATATTTGATGCTAATATTATGCTAACCAAGGCCCCAACTGGGTTGATAAGAGCTGGGACTGCCAGCATTTCTTGTACATTTTGGGTGAATTCAAATCCCTCTCCTATTCTTCCTTCCCTTTACCTGCTTCATCTCTTCTCTTCTGGACCCCTCTTCTCTCCACCCAAACTTACTTTCTTTCTGGTAGTTTAAAAAAATGCCACTTTTCATTAATGTGACCAAAATGTCATCAAGTAGTTTAATGCTCTTTAATGTCCTTGTATCGTTTACATTTCATGAACAGTGTGGAAATGAATCCCATCTGTGGGTTCAGGAACATCAAAAAAGTTGGACAGGCTATTTAGACGTGCTACTTCACGTTGCATTAGTGTGTACAATGTCAGGGGGCTGAGCCAAGTATGGCCTGTCCGGGCCTCCACCCACCCCTTCCCCGGCCTGGGAGTGACAGATCACTTACCTCTGGAACTCAGAGTCAATCACTGGTCTGGGGGCTGGAAGACTGCCCAGAGGCCCCGGGAAAAGTGTGAGGCCTAAATAAAAAATGAGAAGTGATTCAGGAAAATCTCTCTTCCTCTCTGGTGCCAAGATGCTCCAACAATAGCTTTCTCATCACTTGGGTGAGAGGCTGGTTACAAAGCTGTCTGCCCTGTTCAGAAATAATTAGCTTGCCTTTCTCTCTCTGTCTCCCCGCACCCTCTACATTCCCCAGGGAAGGAAACTAACTCTGGGGCTAAAATTAAGTCAACAGTTTTTAAGAATGCTGTTATAGACCCCAAGTCACTGAAGAACATCAAGTTTGGGGCCAGCAGGGCCCATACAAAAGGGGCTTTCTGCAGGACCCCAGGGGAGGTGAAACCTAAATGAATAGGGTAGTGATCTCAGCTTGTCCCTTTTGCTATGGCATCCTGGTGATGCTGCTGGAGTCACCTGCCTGTCCTCGACTACTGGCTCCCCTACTCTTTAGAAATATATAGTCTTGATTTGATTATTACACATTGTATCCATGTATCAATTTATCACAGTATGCCCCATAAATATGCACAATTAAAATAGTAATAATTAATAAAATAAATTTTTAAAAGTAACAGAAAAAAAAAGAAAGGAAGGAAGAAATATGGTCTTGAGCAAGAGAATCCTTTGTGTGTCATGGCCCTTACCTGCAAAATGGGGATGTTATTTATATCCACCTAGTTAAATGAGCTGCTGAGTGTGAGGTGCATAGCCTAGTGTCTGGACGTGGTAACTACTCAATAAATGTGAATGGCAATCTGGTATTGGAATTCCCTTGTTTCTCTGCTCTGGCCACCTAACTTCACCTGCACCTTGTTCCTCAGGTTAGTGCACCAACTGGAGTCCACCCCTTCTTCCTTGTGAGCTGAGCTTTTAACCTGGGCATGTCCCCTGTGAGGACACAGGCTGACCCTGGCTGGGGAGAGGAGTGGACCTTTACTCCAAAATAGCCTGGCTTCTTTCCAGGTCTGTAGAAAACCCTCATTCTAATGTATTCTCTGGAAAGAAAGATGTGGCTTTTTGTTTCAGGGGAAAAAAAACCCCACAAAAACACAAAAGCGTCTATTCTTCCCTAGGCCATGGGGAACAGGAAGAGTGGAGTTTTAACTGTTAATCATTAGAGCTACATGAATAATAATCTGCTTCTCTGAAGATCCCCATTCCCTTGCTAGTCCTGTAACCCCCTTTTCCATTTTGCATTTGCTTGTATGTGTATCATAATATGCTTTAATTCTAAATATAAACATAAGCAAATAACTTTCTGATTGTTATTTCACAATTCTCAAAACAAGACCATTCTGTTTTAACTCCTAAGTTAAATAAACAAAAACATTCCCTCAATGCAATTACCAGGAGGGCTATTTGCTAGTAGGTTCTTTGTAGGAAGAGCAGAGAACCTACAGGTTATTTATACTAAGAGGATTGGGAGAATGCCAATGTGGAGTTAGATCTGGAGTCCCCCGGGACTTGTGAGTACAGCTTATAATGCAGCCACTGCTCTGAGCTTTTATGCTCAGATTGGTGGGAAGGACCCTGGGTTTTAAAGACTGGCAGATCTGGCTCTAAGATCTGACTGGGTTAAATGCTAGAGCCTTCTTGACTCCTGCACTTTCCATTTAAACTCATAACAGTGTTGTTGGCTGGGAGTATAGTTATGGTGGTGAAGAGCATGGACTAAGAAGCTGACTGCATGGGTTTGAATCTTGGCTCTGTCACTTGCTAACTCTGGACCAGTCACCCAGCTTCCAAGGCTCATATAGTATCTGTCTCAAAGGATCATTGTAAGGATGGATTGAGTTAATATGTTTTAGGCATTTAGTCTAGTGCTTGACACAAAGCAAATGCTCAGTAGAAGTTTATCAGCTATTATTATCCCTCCAATTATTTATTATCTCTTTAATACTAGGCCAAGAGTTCTCTGAGGGCAAGGACCTTGTCTTTCTACTGCCATGGCCCACCCTGGAGAACAGTGCCTGGCACTGGGAAGACTGTCATTATTCTTTGTTGAACTGTACTGAAGTAAAATAAAAGATGTTAAATTGTGTTGTAAACCACCAGGCAAGAAAATGTTCTTATTAGCTCTGCAAGGAATTTATTGGGTAAAATAAACTAGCACTTACTCAAAATTGCTGCTGCTGTTGAATGTAACAAAATTTTGGTCATCAGTTGAGTAGTCAGTTTATGAATTACCCTCCTGTCAGTTTTGTCTGTGTTTAGTTCTTTTCTTCTTGGTTTTGTGCTGAGTGATTTGCTAATATGTTAAACTCAACTCAGTTTTACTGAGTGTCCCCTTTGTGGGTGACCCCAGGCTGGGAGAGGATGTGGCAGGATGCAGAGTGAGGGTCCCTTTTCTAGGCTTATGGTATAAGAGAGACAGATATTTGAATCCAGGCCTGACCACCCAGAAATCCTCTGTCTCAGGCCATTCTGAAAGGCCATCTACCTGACCTAACCCATTCCTTCCTTAGGATTTTTAAAATGGTGAGTGCAATGTAAATCCTCTTTTCTTTGGGGTTGATAGCTGGCTACATGTAAATTTGGCCACCTCTAGAGGCCATGCCTATCTCTCCATACTTTCTGGAGGTAGTGCATCTTGAATAGCGAAGGATGAAGAGAACCCACAAAGTGAAAGGAGGAATGGGGAGCTTTGGGGGCTCTTATGATTGCAAGAAAGCTAGTCTGCCCCTAAGAAAAACTCCATCTTGCCTGGAATTCTTCATGATGCCACATAAGATAGCCTGAAATTCCCACCCTTTGAGAAGCTCAGGAACTAAGGGATTCCAAACTTAAAGAATCTTCAGGAATCTTAGGCAAGGCTTTGTTTGTATCTATCTTGTTGACATCCTGGTCCATAATGAGGTCATTCTAACATCTGTAGCTTATCTGCTGAAAGTCAGTTAACTGGAAATGACATTAGTCACTGTTAGCAGAGTGTCTCTTCCCCTTACATCTGTGCTTTGGGGGCACTCCTACATAGCTCAGAGCTTCTTAGGCTCTGGACATCAAAGGGAGTGATATGGTCACCAGCAGCCCTCTGTCCAAACATACAACTTTTTAGCTTTCTGGCTCCCAGCACTTTGGACACTGAAGACCCCTCTTATTAATTCCTCCCCTTATGTTCCAAAAGATCAAGTCTTCAAACATAAAGCACCAATTAAATTATAATATAGTTATTTGCCCATTCCCTATTAATCAACCTTTGTATATATTTTGATCAGGAAATAATAACAATGTGGAACTGATACAATTTCAAATCAAAGAAATTTCAGTTGGAAGAGGTGGGCTTAACTGAGACTAAAATGAGGGTTTTCATTAGGTCTTTTATTTTATTTTTGAAAATTAGCAATTTTTGTTAGAACTTCTAAATGAATTGAATGGCCTGGGAAATCCCTAACTTTGACTACATTAAAATCTGAACTCTAAAATTGCACTGTGCTTTATTGCTCACTTATTTAACTGAACCTAGGAGCCTGGAGCACAAGATAGTTCACGTCCTCATTGTGTGCCAAACCTGGTCCATGAGCTTTATGTCTTACGGCCTTGGATTTATCCCAAATCCCTGTGATAGACAGATAGTAGTAATCAAGTATGAATGAGCTTTGGATAATTAGGGCAGCTCTTAGCTTCTGAGTATGAGGTGCCAAGGGAGGCCAACAGTACCCCCAAAACCATATTGATCTCAAGAAAAGCCTAGGCAGATGCAGCATTCAGAAAGAGCCAAGGTGTTGCTGACCTGGCAATGGGTTTGCTGCTTCAAAAAGAAAAGTTGGGTCTCTCCATCTAGAGTGTGTGTGTGTGTTTTGTGTGTGTGTGTGTGTGTGTGTGTGTGTGTACACCCAGGGGTTGGTTTCTTCATGAATGTTGCTTTCCTAGAGAGTTTCACTCTTTTTATCATCGCAAGCAATCAGGAAATTGACTGTGACTTAATGGGAGTTATCATTAATCATCATTTCAGAGATGAGGAAACTGTAACACAGAGGTGCTCGGAACTGCTTGAGGTCACACATCAAGTAGGACAGAGTAATATCCCCTCAAAGTACCTAGTTTTAAAACCTGTGTTCTTACAACTTCATAGGATGATAGAGCAAGTCGGACCCACAGACACCATGGAGCCCAATTTCCTCATTGTGGAGATGGGGAAACAGGCTCAGAGAGGGGATGCTCTTGCCCAGGGTTGCAGTTAGTAAAAGACCAGGAATAGAAACCAGGTCTCCTAACGCCAACTCCAGTGACCATCAGAGATGAATAAAAACTTAAAGATTCATTCATTTATTCATCCAACCAACCAGTCAACCTTAATTCTTCATTAGAAATGAGAACATGTTCCCCAAGACCTCCTTCCTCCTCCAGCCTCATCTCATGGGCTAGAATTGCATCTCATGCTGCCATCTAGCTCACTCACTGGTTGGGGGCATAGGACTTCTCTCTGAATTTCCATACTCTTGTCTCCAATAACACCCCACAAGGGTACCTAATAGTCCCCTTGACCTAATCTCTTGTCGGTCCTAGCTCTGGATCTTTCCCACCCACAAGTGCGCCCCCTCCATATTCTTCATCTTAGTTAACAACACTCTTAGATACTCAGTGTGGCAGCTCCAGACTTTGGGTTTATTTTTCACCCTTCTTTCTCTCCCTTTCCACACAAAATCCATTAGTAAATCCCTTTGCCTCTCCCTCAAAATGGCCCCAGTGTAACTGGATAGCATCACTTCCACAGTCTGGTACTCCACACTCAGTAGTCTCCTGCTTCCCCTCTTGCCCCTTTTAGTCTGCTTTCCACATGTTGGCTAGGTAATCCTCTGAAATGTAAATCAGTTAAGTTCTCTCCCTTATGAAAGAGCCCCCAATGATTTTCTATCATGTTTAGAACAAAATTCATAGTCTATCTGTGATCCAGCCCTTGCGCACAATCGCCTAGCCACATTGGCCTTCTCGTTGTTCTTCACTCAATACGCAGAGTTTTTCCTGCCCTGTTCCCCCTGACTTGGTTGCTCTTCTCTTAAAGTTTCCCAGGGCTGGTGCCCGCCCTTTGTTCATAGCTCTCCTTGAATATTGCCTCCCCCTGAGAGCCCCCTTCTCTCTATCCCTTCACCCAGCTTTATTGTTCATCATACACTTAGATTGCTCCGCCTGATGTTGCATGTTTATTATATGATATATATTTGTGTATTTATTTTCTATCATCCCAGTTAGAATTAAGACTTCGTCAGGGCAAAAACTTGATCTGTTTTTCTCATGACTTTATTGTAGCACCTAAAACAATGCCTACCACAAAATAGGTGCTTAATAATGCTTCTTGGCTGGTTTTGGATCACAGTCACTGAATGCTTTTGGAAAGACTCTGTGTATCACACTATGTATTGTTTCAGTAAAGCATCCAGCAGGAGGGTCTGCTGGTGCTTGGCCAGGGTGGGAGCACAAGTCTACTCTGCAGACTTACTGGGAGGCCAAGAAATGAATCGCAACTTCTTGGGGCAGCAGGAACTCGGGATGGGCTCCATTTGTTATCTCCCCTGGTGACAGACCAGTCCCCAGTGAGGTCATCTGAGCATCTGCAGGCATCTCTGCCAGGAGCCCACTAACTGGAAATGACATCAGCCACCAGCAAAGTGACTTGGGCGCCCAGCAGACACGTCCCGCTGATCCCTGTCTGGAGCTCATCTCCCTGCCTACCTGAAAGTCTTCTGGCTGGCACTATGGCAAACAAAGAGGCATTTGAGAGGGAATTAAGTTGACTTTAAAAGATAGCCTCAAAGTGTTTCCCAACACATCGATGCTTATGTTGAATTATAGGTGCTAATAAAGCTGTCAGAGCTTTGGCTCAAGAACCAAACCCAAGCTGAAGGATCTCTGGGAAATGAGAATTCATATGGGCCTAGAAAGTCGTCCCTGGCCCAGCTGGAGCTTCACACACATGTTACAAGGCCAGGAGAGGGCTGGCCATTCCAATGCACAGCTGTTTGGCCCAGGGGCTTGCCATGATCTTAAAGTAGAAGGCCACTTTGTTGATGCCTCAACTCAGCTTCTCTCCCACTGACAGATACTTTCTCCAAATACCATCCACTGGTTTTCCATGTCATGAATCTTTTACACCATTCTTCTGTATCTCATTGTGATATCTGACTCCTCCATATCTCACTGTGTTCTGGGACTGCCTTGATCCTTTCTGAAATACTGCAGCCGTTAAGCCTGGGCGACCACTGGAATCATAGTAAAAAAGCTCAGTGTTTAGAGTATCAGAGCGTTCCTCCTGGGCCTTACCTAGGACCAGGACCCTACCGTCTGTGCTTCTGTTTGAAAGGCACAGAGATAAGACCCAGATCTCACATGGAGCTCTATTTCTGGGAATTTATTATATGCTAGGCCTTGTGCCAAGTTTTTCACTTTTGTTATCTTTTGAAAGCATCCAAGAATCTTGTATTTATTCATTCATTTCAACAAATACGTATTGAAAAACCTATAATATCCCAGGCACTGGACTAGATTCTTGGGATACCGTGAGGAATGGACAGACATATATCAGGCTCCATTCCCTTGAATTTGGTCACATGAACAACAAACATTATCAGTGAATTTCAAATCACTGCATATTTTGGAGGAGAAGTCACTCATTTAAGGGGCTCTAACTGAGTTTAGGCCTATGCTTATTAAGGTTGCTGAGTTAGCAAAAAGTGAAATTTAATACCCGATAGTGGGATCTGAGACCAAGTGAGTTTGGTTCTGAAGTCTGCACTCTTTCCTGTGCCACATGGCCTCTATAGCTGCCATGATGGGGAGGAAAAAATTATAACTTCCCAGACACTTGAGGAGCTGTGCTCCAAGAGCCCCTGGGAGGCCTCTTAGGGGATGGCCTGCATGTTCCTTGTCTTTCCTCCAACTCAGCGTCTCACTCATTGATGGAATACTGTTTCTTCAACTGCAGTCAACTGGCATTTCCATCTAATGAACCTTTACTCTCTTCCCAGTTATAGTAGCCTGATTCTGCCAGGTGAGACTCTTGTGGTCCTTGCCAGCTCTGGCCTCACTCTGAGAGTCCAGTTCCTCATGGCTATAGTGGCAGTCCTGTCAGTCATGGCTAATGTCCACAGATCCTCTGGATCAGGCCCCTTATTATGCATAGTTCTCTGGATGTGAGTGATGGATACTAAACTGGCTTAACAGTGAAGAACATTTCTTCCCTGAACCAAACATAGACGTGGACATAATCAAATATTTTCAAAATCAATCATTGCTCCGATACAGTTTTTGGGCTCCAAAAACTAAAAAGTGCCTAGGAGATATTTCCTTCAGGAATGGCTGGATCTAGTTTTTGCTCGAGCGAGAATTTGCCTTATTTTATTTCTTTCTTAGAACTACTTCTTCTTCTTTTTAAAATTTTTTTGTATCAGGGATTGAACCCAGAGGTACTTAATCACTGAGCTACATCCCCACCTCTTTTTATTTTGAGACATGGTTTTGCTAATTTGCTTAGGTCCTCATTAAGTTACTGAGATTAGCTTTGAACTTGCGATCCTCCTGCCTTAGCCTTCCATCTCTAGGATTATAGGCAAGTGTCACCACATCCAACTCTGAACTACTTTTATTTGTGGTGTCTTCCTTCTCAGGGTGATTCATTTCCTAACAAGATCTTCACCAACATTAACAACTTCTGACGAAACATCACATCACCTCAACAAATCTGGCAGAAAGAGCTTCTCTTCTGTAGTAGTTTCAGCAAAAGTCTCCATTTGTGATTCTCACTGGATCTGCTTGAGTCAAATGCCCATCCTTCAGTTAATCACTCTGAGGAGGAGAATGAAGTACTCTAAGTGGCTGCGCTAGAGGTGTTTCCCCTGGAGCTGCCTGGGTAGAATCAGCCTAGTCCAAAATAGATACACTGAGAGTGGGGTGTGGGAACTCCCCAAAGGTGGATCAGATGTTGTCACCCTCTGAAGGGAAGTTGATGGAGAGCCCATGAAAACCTTCCAACTGTCCACTTTCAAACTATGATTTTTGCTATTTCTAGTATTTCTGGTTCAGCCTACCTGATCCCTTCCCCCTTTCTACCTGTATAAACCTTCCCAGACCCAAACTCAATTTCTTCTAGGAATCCTTCCTTTATCTCAAGGACAGTCCCTTCTCTTTCTTTCCCCAGAACCCTTTTATCCACACCTTTCTCTGGGCTCAGGAAGCTTTGTAATCTAGTCATCTGGGCTGGTCCCTTCCCAGACTGGGTGTAGCCTGGGGAGGGACTAGGACGTCTGTATGGATCTTTCTCCCCTGGACAGGGCATAAGGAAGGTACTCAAATGATATTTGCAGATCCATCCTTATATCAGATATGGTCATGAGAAAAAAATCATACAAAGACAATATTAGCAACAATTTAGTTAGTGAGTTGAACTGGACATTTTCTCTTACCTCTTCCTGCTTTGCCACCCCTCACAGGTCTCCCCACCTGGTAGAGATGCTTCAAGCTGGGACACGCCTCAGGGAGCAGCCAGTTTAAAACCAGAGCTGAATTAGACCTGATTCTCCTGACAACTGGTTCATTCATAATCTCATTTTGATCCAGTTTTCAAAAATATTTTTTGTCTTCCAACACTCTTATAAAGTAGATATTATTACTCCTTTACTTTATGGTGTGGAAACTAAGGCTCAGAAACATAAAGTGGCTTGCTTTACTTCAGGTTTCATTTTCATTCTGACTTTGTATTCCTTTCATCTGGTCTTCTTAATAAGTGTGTTTCTTTTATTTTAGTTTTATTTCTATTATGTTAGAAGTGTTTAGGTGAACCACCTGGAAACTATTTTGGATGAGGATGGGGTATAAACATATGCTGATATAAAGAGTAAATCACCCAACGACACACGGACATGTCACTGAAACCTCGTCTACTCTGTGGCCTGTGTTCCCTCAGCTTCTTCTACTGGAAGTCTCCACATGCTGGGACTGAGGGTGAAGGAGAAGGAGGAGTCTGTGGGAGAAGGGTAGGAGGATGGGTTGCCCTGGAGCCTAGAAACAATATGAATCGCTCACCTCCGTCCTCAGATGCCTCTTGCTTTCCCCAGTAGACATGAGCTCATGGAACTCGAGTTCATATTCCTTTCCATAGATTTTCCTTTTCCTGCAGTAAGGTTAAATGGAACCATCACAGGGATGCATTCAGTAAAAGCAGCCATTGGATAGTAATGGGATAATTGTGCCGGCCCTGGTACCACAGAGATGATAACTAGCATTGCTTTAGGAATGTACAGAGGCCACATTTACGTTTTAGGGCAGCTCCTTTGAAAACTTTGGCATGGGTCCCCAGCACTGTTTTCCTTCCCGCAGCGCGATGTGAGAACACTGTTACAGTGCGTGCCTTGTTTAAGCACAAGTCAGGCACTGTGCAGCCTGGGAGGTGAATTATGCCCCAGATGAATGGCGGAAATCCTCGGCAGGGATGGGTACAGTTCCTGCAGGCTCAGCGCATGTATATTATGACACTGTCTGTTGCCCACAGGCCCCATGGTTATCACACCAGTATAAGGAGCAGCTGAAGTTGGAGGAGCAAGGCAGGGTTTCCATTATTCACATTCTTGATCTTGACGTTCAAGGTTCTCTGCATTTTGGTGCTATCTCTAATTTTATGATTATTTCTGCTATTATATGTTATATATACTTTAAAGATTGTGTGTGTGTGTGTGTGTGTGTGTGTGTGTGTTTAAATCAAAAGGGAAACTAAGTTTCATTCTACATACCAACTCTGAGAACTTGAGAGTGACTGCGTAGAACACTGTGTTGAGAAAGATTATGAGGCCACATCCTTACTCGACAGGATTGAGTTCTGCAGTTACTTGGTGAGTTCTGCCATGAGCCAAAGTGAGGAGGTGACAGCATACACATCTGCCAGCCCTTATCTCTGCCCAGCATGCTAGATTAATGAGATAGGCTACGATTTTCTTCCCATTTGTGAGGAATTATTTTCTTGTGAGTGTCTGTTAACATTCTTCACTTTTAAAGGACCATTACAAATCTTCTGTTTTCCCATAAAGCTATATTTAAGTTGCCTAAGCAGGCACATTTTTCCTTTTCTTCACTGTTTCTTTAGCCTTTAGTAATATTTTTAATTCAGTACCATTTTTTAGCTTGAAGAGTTATTCATGTGTATGTTGTAGTTCTCCTGAAGTGAGAACTATGTACCATTCCTTCATGGTAGAAATCAAATCTCTTTTATCTTGATATTTCTGTGACTATTTGCTAAAAGAAAGGCTAGATTCTGGGAATGGGTCTTACTCCTGAGTCAAGTCTCCACATTTTACAGATGGTAAAACAGACTTAGGACAGGATTGGAGAGTTGTCAAAGTCACGCCTTAGGAGTAGTGATTCTGACTCCACAGCTCAGACTCCTGGAGCACTGGCATTGGAAGGACTATTGAAGTCTTCCTGTCTTAGCTTTGGTGACTAGGAAGTTGGGAGTGCAAAGACAACTCACTTTTGCTTGCTGCTTCCTTATCTTGGGCTTCAGGGTTCTAGGTGTTGTGTTACCTTTAAGGTAAATGTGACTTTATTGTGAACCAAAAAAACAAAAACAAAAAAATAAAAATATATATATATATATATATATATATATATAGAATAGTGAACAAAAAATATAAATTCATCCATTCACTCACTCTTTCAATCTTCAACCACAGGGAATAATTGACATTATTCTAAATCCTAGGATAGAACAGTGTACTAAACAGGCAAAAATCCATGAGTTGAAATTTGAGGAGGATGTGTATGTGTTTGTTTTTATTGATGCTAACTCACTAAATTTTCATAAACTTAATGTCATAGTTAACATTATAATTATCCCCATTTTGCAGATGAGGATATTAAGGCCAAAGAGGTTAAGTAATTTATCCAGTGTTGGATTTAGAAGGTGATAGAAGCAAGATTTGAACTCAGGAAATCTTACTCCAGTCCCTCTGCCCTGAACCACTATTGCCATGTTACAGATGGAAAATAGAGATTCAGAGAGGGTTACTAAGCCAAGGCCACATAGCTAGTATAGGAGAAGGGTTGGGCTGTATCACTCTCACACTAGGTTCTTTTCATGCCACCAGTATTTTGCCTTTCTTTCCCATACTGTGGGTGGAGAACGGGACAGACAAAATCTGTGGTACTGTGGCCTATAAGATCTGAGGTGGTGCTATGGCCTGTAATTCTCTTGAGGATTAATTCTCTTGCAGGATAGACACGAGCTGTTTGTCACACTGGTGAGATGGTGGGAGGGTGGGGAACAGACTTCCAACACACCAAATATTACCCTAATTGGCTCAAAGGCCATGATTGTATCAAGTTCCAGAAATTATGAGTGAACCAGACAATCAGGTCACCACAGTAGGTTGGCAAATTATTGGCCCAAGTGTTGTAATTATTAAATGTAGGAGAGAGGGAGAGAGACAGAAAGAGAAGGAGGGAGGGAAGGAGGAAGAGATAGAGATAGAGATAGAGATAGAGATAGAGAGAGAGAGAGAGAGAGAGAGAGAGAGAGAAAGAAAGAGAAATAAGGCAAGAAACTCAGACACTTAGTCCGGGATAATTGATCCAAAAATTATGGGTTCCAAGAAGGCCAACACTTGCTTAAATTTAGATTTGGACTCGGCTCCTGTCACACGCACACAAATGACTACTGTTTCCTGGACACCCACTCAGCACACACAATCGGCCCCTCAGCTCTGCCAGCCCGCAGGAACAAAGGGGATTTTGATTCTGATTATTTTTAAACTTTAATGACAAATCCTTTCCTTCTCCACATTAAAAAATAAAGGCCATGCATAGTACCATTAAGGGACTGCTCGCTGCTGCTGGATTCTCGGAGGCACTTACGTTTTTAAATTTTAATTTCTGGGTTGAAATTTTTATTGAAAACATCACTATCTTTCTAAACAACAAAAAAAAGTTTCTTCTCTTGTCACCGTACTAGTTTGTTCTTGTGCTTGCTCTCACTTTACCTCCACAGGAGGCCTTCCTGCTGCTTCTTGGCTTTAAGGCTCTGGGAAGCCAGACTCCAGCCTGGTGACATGACTTGGCTGTTCTCACCCGGGACAAGTGGTCATTATTATTGTTATTATTATTTTATTAGCCAGAGTTCGTTTTAGGGGCAGGCAGAGGATTTAAGCCTTCAAATCCTTGACCGCTCAGGGGCAAAGTCCCCCTAATGATAATGATGATGATGACTAACAATGATATCATGATGGTGGTATTGACGAAACCCCTGTCACATTTCCTGACCACGTCCCAAGTGCCAGCCCCGGCTCCTGGTACTTTCGGTGGATTATCTATCTGCATTCTTCAACACACTATGGAGAAGCTTGTGTTACCCCCATTTTGGAGAAAAAGAGATAGACTAGAAGAGTGTACTGCATCAGGGAAGGTGAGATGTATCAGTAATCATTCCAGAATGATGTGGACAACAAAAGACACCACCAGAAAATCAGATTTGAAGGGCTTAATGAGCTCCAAAGAGAAATTTCTTCCTTATGCCCCAAACCAGGAAGACTTCATGATGAAGAGAACATTTTAGTTAAATGGGGGAAAGCAGGGTAGGATTTTGAAATGCAGGGGTT
>JAJEJO010000294.1:1014510-1108178 GCA_020662805.1 Glaucomys volans
GGGAGGCCAGAAAATTCTCTTAGTAAATACAAGAAAGTAGGAGTTATGTTTGGAAATAATGGGCTGAGCCATTGGAGGAAGAGGAGGTGCAGAGGGAGGGCAGGATGCAGGGCCACTGTGGTTAGTTCTTGGAGGACCTTAGATATCAGCCTGTGGATCTTGATCTTTTCTCTGTAGGCAGCAAGTCATCCAACTGTTTAATCAAGGGAGTCACCACAATGGAATCAGTTTAGAAAGATCACTGTAGCAAAGGGTAAATGGGAAATTGGGGGAAGTAAGCAGGAAGCAGATAGAGTAGAAGGGGGACTGTTGGAAGAGACTCTTCCCGATTCTATTTCTTATCTGGCCATGCTCTGACTGATGACTGTCCCTGGGCCCCATTCCTCCACTTTGGACTCCCAGGTGGCCCCTTGGGTCCCAGCTTGACCCTCAGATAGCTCTCTGCTGCCCCCACCTGGCCAAATAGCCCATGTCACAGTTCACTTGCAGTGTCTGTCCCAGAGATTGAACATATTTGTTAATGTCACTGTTATGAATATGGCTGCTACTACTGCTGTCCAAGATTCAGGGCACATGCTATGTGCTGAGCATGTTTGTGTTTTTTACGTGTATTAAGTACTTACCATTAACTTCACAGGAACTTTATGAAGTGGCTACTATTATTTCCATCTAGCAGGTAAAAGGACTGAAGAATAGAAATGTTTTCTTCAAGATGGGACATTGTGAGGGTTTTGCCTGGAACCTGCAATCTGGGATTTCTTCCTTCCACTCTCTTCTGTCTAGCCCCAATGGAGGACCTGGTTAGACCCCCCATGAGTTCTAGCTAGGGTGTGACTGCCTCAGGGGGTGGCCTGGGCTGGATGGCAGGAGGAATGGGGGTTAGGGTGATCATATGTACACTTGTGGCCGAAGGGAGAGGCAGAGCATTATGTGGGAAATGGGAGGCTGGCTGCCTGGAAGACAGATTCAGAAAAAGCCAGAAAGGGAGCAAAAGGCATGGCAGAGGAAGGTTAATGTGCAAGGCTGTGACTGGCATGGGGGTCTGGGGCTGGCTTTGTGTGATTATTCACTTAAACAGACAGTATTCTTACTACTGAAACAAATCTTTCCAACTTGACAATACTATGGGGTTAAGGCTCTAACTAGTCTTATTAAGGAAACCCACTGGCATCTTTAAAGCCAGGAGCAGGGCTCTGAGGAGGTGGGAGACAGAACAGGGTCATTTCTAATGTAGGCACAGTGGGGTGGGGAGATTCAGGTCAGGGGCACAGCTGGAGGTCTGCTGGAAGGAGCTGGCAGAAGAGGGGTGGGGAGAGCCAAATGGGAACTTCTCCCACTTCCCATTTTGCCTGGGGCCAGCCTTGGGCACAATGATAACATTTCTATAAAACAATTCTCAGGAAGGCTGGTAGGAGAGGGGAAAGAGGCATACCTTTCTACAATGAAGTGCATTCTGCCAACTGAATGATTTTGCTGGGATCAGCTGAAGTTGTGAATGTGTTTTGAGTATATACAAAGTGTCAGGCCAGGATTGGGAGTGAGAGTCAGGAGTAGGTGTGTGTGTGCATTCTGAGTGTCACACCTTCCTTAGGTCCAGTAGGTCATCTTGGTGCCCCAAATGCTTTCTGTCTTCTGGCTGATGGTGAAATGTAGCCGCTGACAGATCAATGAAAGGATGTGAATAAAATTGGAAAGGAAACCTTTTGGGGAGTGTTACTCATGGCAAGAAACAGACCATCTTAAGACCAGAGTAATTTATTGTAAGGATGTATGTATAGAAAACTTGAAATTTGCTTATGTTTCAAACCAAGATGGCCCTGTAGACCTACTACTCTTCTGGACTCTCTTCTGGGCTGTGAAGTCCTGGGTTCACAGCATCTCTGACTTGGTTTAATCAGATTCCCAAAATCAAGGAGATAGTTGTGTCTACATGCTGCAGCCCAAACTGTGTCAAGAGTCTGAGTGACTAGCCTAGCTATGTATCATTGCTCCCACTGGAGGGTATTCTTCACGAAAGCCTCATGGGAAACTGTCTGGCCAATGGACAGGGCACCTTGGAGCTTGGTGGTCCAGTTGCTGACCACCTAGCCCTAAGAATAGTTTGTAGTTACATCCTTCATCAGATGGGTAGCTACGTTGGTTTTGGACGGGAGAATGTGAAGAAATTGGCACCATAAAAGACATGTTTAATGCAAGAATACATCTGATTTTGGTCTCCATGGAAGTCATCCTAGGAGTGGAAGAAAGAATGAGGGAAAGAAGAAACAGAGGGACATGTATGGAAACAAAAAGCATTTTCTGGAACCTTGAAAGTCAAAGTTGAAACATACATTAAAGGAAATTGAATGTGGAAGAAAGGAACCATCATTTACATCATAAACCAATTCTTCCCTCATTTCTAAGACTATCTTCTCCAAATTGCCCATCTAGGAGAAGAGATTTCTCAAAGCAGATGATTTAATGGGTCAGTCAACTTCTTTATAAATAAAGGACAGATCTTTACTGTTTATTGGTATTCACTGAGACATGCTTAAGTAAAGACCTTGTCAACCACGAACATTTGAAGTTCGTAGGATTAGGAGATAAATGCAAAACGATCAAACCACAGAAAAGAAAGAAAAATTAAAATTAAATTTTGATTAAATATTTGAATTAGAAATGGCTTTGTAATCTCAAAACTAATACAAGTGCCAACGGGAAAAAATTGATATCTTTGGCTATATAAAAATATAATACTTCTGTATGGAAAAAATTAACATAAACAAATTAAAATAGAAAAACTTGGTACAAATGTCAAAGTATTAATAGCCTTACTGTATGAAGATTTCATAAAAATTGATAACAATACACCAAGTTTTCAATGGCTAATGGAGAGAGGATATGAACATGCATAAGAGAGGAAATGTATAATTAATAAATATTTGAACAAAATCTTTGTTCTACTAATCAGAGAAATGAAAATTAAAACAGTAACCAGAGGATATGCTCCTGGCCTTTTCCTACTCAAATTAGCAAAAATTAGAAACAATACCTGGTACAGGTATAGGAACAATAAAACAGCTGCACTCTTACCTCACAGAAAGGAGTTTATGATGTGGTATGGTTTTTGGAAAATACTATGGTAAGGGGCATATGGGAGTTTGTCAAAGGAAAAAAAATCAAAGATGTTCATGAAAGTATTTATCATAATGATCAACTGGAAAGCTCTCATAACGTACCACTGCAGAGGAAGATAAAAGTTAACCATAGTTCCTTTATGTGCACAGATGTGTCACCTTTAGGATGTTTCCAACAACCTGAGGAAATGCTAACATCATTGTGTTAAATTAAACCTGTGTGTTGCATGTGAACACAACCACGTACAACAGAAGCATAGCAGAGAAGACCAACGGCAAAGTGTTTGTTTCCTCTGCTTAATGGACAATTCTGAATCATTATGTGTTTTTGTTTGTTTTGTTGCTTTTCTTTTTGATTTAAATAAACTTGCATTATTCTTCCAATGTAAATAAGAAATGAGTGTGAGAGTGTGGGCATTCATTTAAACTTGAACAGAGCAAATAAAAGGGATCGTGAGGGAAGAAATGTGAGAGACAGCATGGTAGGAGGGTGGGCCTCGTGGCTGTGCTGTCTGCTCCATCCACTCTTCCCTCTGGTGTGTCATCTTGCAATTCAGGAGCCACTGGTCTCATCCCAAGCTCTGGGACTGGACCCTGATTGGCGGAAACCAATTTAAGTACTCCCTCCTGTAACCATGTGGTTTTGGTAACCCAGGTTCAAGCCAAAGAGACTATGGAAATTCTCCCTGGAGCTCTTCAAATTGATGCCTATGGGATTTTCTCTGTCCCTTCTGGGTGTGAACAGGAAGCATGTGGCCCTGGCTGCTTCTGGTTCCTATCATAAAACCCTGAGGGAAGTCAGTGTGTGCGCAAAGCCAACACCAAGAGGAGCTGTGTTGCTGCTCCTCCTACCTTTTTGATTAAGTCAGCTTAAAATTCACTAAGTTGGTTTCAGTTCTGTTTTGTTTTCTAAATAATGTTACTTATAAGAATTTCTGATACCTGACATCACTTCCCAGAGACAGATTATAACAGAAGTAGAAGGGAATGTAGAATAAATTTGAGGATATGTGTCTGACTTCAATATTGGGAGAAGGAGCTTGAGAAAGCACTAGAAACCAAGATGAGTCCTGGAAACCCACAATGATGATTACAGTGATCTGGAAGGAGAAAGCCCTTTAAAATGATGATCAGTGCAATACAAATATATCATTTTATTTCTTCTCATCCTGGTCTTGATGTTCCTGCCAAGTTATGTGGACTGGGGTAAGAAATAATGTCAATAGTGTTAGTGCCTCCCAAGAAGGATGTTTCTATCCTGTCTTAACATATTAGGCAGGTTTCAGACTGTTTCTGGAGTTGGACTGTGCTTAGCTAGCCATTTGGTTGAACCCTGATGTTTAGATGAACTACACACATGGATGTGCCATGTCCAGTGATCTATTGTCTACTGATTACTGACCACCAAAGAGCTACCAGTTTGGGATGAAGGGAGGGGGAGTTTGTAGGTCTAGGTAATCCCTGGCTTTGGATTTGAGGAAGAAAACCTTCATTTTTGGATTGGGGAAGAAAATTCTCAGCTCATCTAAGCAATTCTCACTTTGAAATTAAAACCTGTCCAGATTTTACTAAAGATTTTTGAGGTGTTTGTGTGTGTATGAGAGAGAGAGAGAGAGAGAGAGAGAGAGAGAGAGAGAGAGAGAGAAGCACAGAGAGACAGATAGAGACAGATAATAATAAAACTGTGATTTTCATATTTGACACTGAGATTCCTGCATGCCTGGTAAATATTTTCACTCTACTCAATCACCTGAATGAAGTCAATTATTCATTTAGTAATACATGCGTTTTACAAATGTTTATTGGGGACCTGCTGTCGATTATGCTGATGCTCAGTTTGGGGGGGGGGACGGGATACTTGAATAAATTATACAGTAGGAAAAATGCATTTATTTTAGCCCTTACTATATACCAACACTATAGTAAGTACTTGTTTTGCATTTTTTACCACATTTCACCTACTGAAAGTCTGTATCTTAGCATTATTATTTATTCCAATTTTGCAAATGAGGAACCCGAAGATCAGATAAGTAACTTGTCTAAGATCACACAACCTCTGTGAAGTAGAACCAGATTCAAACTGGAGTTTATACACACTTAACCTCTATGCCAAGGAGAAGACAGAAGCCCAAATAATAAGTTAAATTCCCATAGGATCATGTGGTGGATGTAAGGCACAGAGGAAGTTGAGAAGGTGGCTACTGATTCTGGTGAGGAAATGCTTGGAAGAAAAATCATCATTTGAGCTGAATCTTGAAAGATTCAGAGAAGAAGATAGGTAATGAGAAGGAAATAGATTCCAGTAGGGAGAAGAACTTGAACAAAGATGTGAAGATGATGACTGGCGTCCCTGAGCCTGGGGAGCACCCCAGTTAGTTGTGAATGTAGAAATCAGTTCAGTTGGGTAGCAGCAAGAGAAAAGATGATCAAAGAGGCTTTGTCAAGTGGAGGAGTTTGAACTTGACCTTGCAGAGAAGGGCTTTTCCAACAGAGGTTTTCCTGCCTGGGGTAATATGATTATATTTGTGTTTTAGAATTATCTCATAGGTATTAGTGTACCAAGGGGGATTAAAAATAGAGAGACCAGACACACAGAAATGGTCAGTGGAGGCCTTTGCAAGCTCCAGGGAGTCATAGTAAGAGAACTTATGCCAATCCTGCCCCCATCTCATAATTTTAGAAGCTCCTACCAATTTGGAGTTTTGCTTTTCTAGAGTTATGGCTGCAAATAGAGAGGCGGTATAATATAATAGAGAACTCTGGTGTCAAATTCTCCTGCCTTCAAATCCTGGCTCTACCATTTACCTAGTAATGTGTGACCAATGAAACTTTTCTCATGTATAAACAAGTAATAAAACCTAACTCATAAGATATTGGGAGGATTAAATGCAGTAATTTATGTAAAGTGCCTAGCATAAAGAAATTCTAAGAATAGTAGCTCCCTTCCCCATCCTGTCATACTAAGAAATGTTCAATTGGTGCCCCCAGATCAGTTATGACCTGCTGTGTACTGACAATTTCCGAAACTGAGTGAAAACATTTAGCCTTCTAATCTCATTCTGTTTTTGTTGTTGTTGCTCCATTGATTTAATAAATTGATTTATTTTAGTACACTTTTTTAAACCACTTTAGCAATATTAGTCAGGCTAGACTAGGGTATGCTGCAGTAACAAACTAACTCTGAATATCAATGGCTGAATATAACAAATTTTATTTTTCCTTAATTTTACATTATCATCAGTCATTAGCAGAGGGTGTTTCTTCATGAAGTCACCCATGGGCTCAGGCTGACAAAGACCACAATATCTTATAATTATGCAATCTGGAATGCAAATTCTCTTAATACCCCGTAGAAATGGAAATGAGAGATTGGAGGGGGTACACAGGAGTTTATCTCTCTGGAAATAGAAGTAACACATTACACATCCATTCATGGTCCCTTGTTCTGGACTATAATATGGCCTAAGTCTAACTATAGGAGAGATAAGAAATTTAAGAGACAACATAGAATATTTGGTGAGCACTAGTTAATCTGTTACATAAACTATGGCCACATAAAAATTACAAAAAATGAAAAAGGTGTATTTTCCTTTAGTTAAAATCTTGTTCTTAATAAATGAATTTATTTTTCCTTATTTTAGTTCTTATCATAGTCCTTTGCTTCAAGGTAACTCATCATGAAAGATCTCCCATGCTCTTTGCAGTGAAGGATTTTTCAAATAGCAGAGGTACCTCAGAAATAATTCCATGTCCCATATTGGTAAGTTACCCATTGACGTTTTGTTCTGACTCTCCCTGCTTCAATAGGAAAACCTCTGTGAGTGCTAGTTAGGGAGTGGGTTAGAGTACACAGAGTGGTGAACTCATGGAAGATGTAACTACCTTCTATACACAAACTCTGATGATAAACAGGACATTTTGTGTTTCTAAAGCACTATCTCCAGTTTGGGATCCAACACATGTTGTGCCAGAATCATGTATTTGTCACTTTAAACATATATCAAAGTCCTATCTTTGATGTATTAAGTCTTTGAAAAAGGGCCTAGGAGTCTTTTTTTTTTTTTTTTTTTTTTTTCACAGAGGGTGTCCCCCGGGGCACTCCCCCACTGAGCCACACCCCCAGCCCTTTTTTGTATTTTGTTTAGAGACAGGGTCTCACTGAGTTGCTTAGGGCCTCGCTAAGTTGCCGAGGCTGGCTTTGAACTCTCGATCCTCCTGCCTCAGCCTCCCAAGTGCTGGGATTACAGGCATGTGCCACCTTGCCCAGCGGGCCTAGGAGTCTTAAACAGTGTTTAGCCTTGCTTTGAGATTAAACCCAAGAAAACCTGAACCATTTGAGTATTGTGGATCATTCCTGGGCACATCTATGGGACTGGGCAGGATGCAGCTAGGAATGGCTGTGTGTGATTGCCAAGACTGGGCTTGAAGAACCACCACCTATAGGTTTCAGTGAGGACCTGGGTCAAGTATGGCCCTGTGGGAGTAAAGTCACACAAGTTTCACCCTCCCTCAGAGGATTATATTGACCTATACCAGAGATGGAGACAAACCAGATATTGTTCCAGATATGCCAGCATCAGGGAAGTGGGCCAGTGTTCCACAATGACATCAGGTAATAAGGAGAAGTGTTGCCAGCAAAGATGGGGGCTGACTAGGAGACAGCAGAGCTCTTGTTCAGAAGCAGAGTCCTGTGTACCCCTTTTTGACTGTAAACACCATCTCAGTGCTGGGACAGTTGAAGGGTGGACTACTCACATGTGTGATGTTGGATGGATTATCAATCCAGAAGCTAGATGCTCTAGACTATTCGAGTTTGGAGAAATGAAAGACATGACAAGATCCTGTCTTGAAAGTTGTGAGAAAATTTATACTGATATGTCCAGATGGAAGAGTTGAGGCCAAGACAGAAGACTTTCCTGAGCTAAAACAGTTAAGAGTGGCACAGTTTCCTACCCAAATCTCTTCACTCCCAGTTTAGTCTTCTTGCTGTGGAACCATTGCTCAATGCAAAATCTTAGCAGTCTAGAAATTCCCAGAGTATAACTCTATCTTCCTCTTTTCCTCCCCACAGTTTCAGAGATTTCTTCTTTGCTTGTTTTTCTGCTTTCCATTTTTTTCTTTTGCTGCATCTGATTCACACAGGCTACTCTGGATCTGGGCAGGTATATAGATGAAAAGGTAAGGCATATCTCATGGGAATTGAGAGAATTCTTAGGGCAGAGTTGGAGCAATGGCATCAGAGATGCCAAATTAATAAGATGAACTCATTTGTTTTATCTAATGCCATTGCTCAAATCTGATCCCATAGTTTTCATTAAGTTACCAGGGCCAATTCTTAGTTCAATAACAAATTTGTTTCAACAGTTCATACTCCTTTTTATCAGACATGGGAGGCCATGTTACATGGAGTTAGAAAGGTGTGAATACTGAGAAAATCATTTAACCTCTCTGAGTCTAATTCCATTATCTATAACATGAATGTTCCTATAACCAAATTAAGCAATAGCCATGTAATATTTTTCCTTTTACAAAGCCAGATGTACAGCAGATATTTAAACAATCCTTGGTTTCTTTCTCCTTTTTTAGAATCATTCCTATTGAAAAGAAATGCTGGAACATGAAGAACTGAGGAACCAGGAACCCTGACTGGGTTCTTGCCAGCCCACCTGGGTGCTTGGCAAATGTCTCAACACTTGAAACAGCTAATTCTGAATGTCAGATACTATGATAAAGAAACGTGGGAGGAAAAACTATTGACCTATTTCCTGGAGAAAGGAAATATTCTGCCAAAACCAAGATGTTTCCAGAGAGTGAGTTGGTTTTGATAAATAATTAACTTGGGTGGATTTCATTGTGTCTGGAAGAGTAATTACAACAGCATGTTCACGCCCCTGGAGTTCTGTTGTCACATTTTCCACGATAAAATCTCCTTTGAAAAAATGGGCTCAGAAACTTGGCTATAAAATAGTGCTCTGGTCTGAAGAATGCCATGAAAACTTTCATAGTTTATGGGCAGCGCTTTTAATCAGACCAAAAGATGTTCTATTATTTCCAACTGGGCCTCAATTAAACCAAGGTAAATGAAATTGTATTGCCTTGGGAGGCATTTCAAGGCCACCAAAGAAGAACAACCCTTCTGTTGTCCAACTGAGAGTATTGATCCACTCAACAGTTATTAAGCATCTTGTCACTTGCCAAATGTCTTCCTCCAAGCCAGATGCTGGGTTGGGATGTGGCAATAGCAAGAGCTGTAACTAAGAAGATAAGATGGTACATTATGATATAGTAGAAAAAGTGTGGATGTCAGGAGATGGATTCAAATGTAATCTCTTCTAATAACAAAATCTAAGGGTGTCTCAGTCCCCCTTTCTATGATGGGAAGTAATTGAATTAGTTGCTAAATAGATACAGGTTTTTAGACCATCTCTGTTGGCTGTATTGAGTGGCATTCTGAGGTTATGCCCTTGCTTGGTAGGAAAGAGCATTATGCAGGAACAAAGGATGCTTCAACTCTTCTGCATGAGACCAAGAGAAGTAGGGATGGGAAGGAGAAGGTAAAGAGAGAAACACAAGAAAAAACAAAGGGTAATTAGGCAGAAACAATGTTATTTTCCTTCTGGGGTTCTACAGTTGGGTGAAAACACATGGCTAAATTCTAGCCAGCAGAGTGTGGGCAGAAATAATGGTTGCCACTTCTTGACTTGAATCCAGAAACATCCTACATGATTCTCCATACTCAAATCCTCATATTTATCTCTCTCTTTCAATTGGATGCACACTATTCAGAGGAAAATTCTGAGATGTAACCACTAGAGAGAGAGATGGGATTCCTGGAACATTGCACTAGACTTCCCTTTAAATACCTGATTGGACTATGGTATGGGTAAGAAATTTTTTTTATAAGCCACAGATTTTGGGATTGTTTGTTAGATAGCATTTAGCCTATTTTTCCTGGAAGACTGTGGGAAACAGGAAATTATATGGGGAGTGACCGTGGGACATGCATTGTGGTAAATTAATAAAGGTGATTTTTGATGTGGTCAAGTTGAATATCTAATTTGAAGTCATTAACCTTCCCTTGATGGAAATCCTCCTTCATCTCAGCCTCATTCCTAATCAAAACTGCTTTGTGAGAATTCCAGATTTCAGTGAAATATAGAAAATGAAGAATGTAGTATATGGGCTGATTCAGAGAAGAGATAATACTCCAAAAGTAGGAGCACCAAGGTATCTATTATAGTTTGGATCTGGAATACCCCCACAAAGGCTTGTGTGTTGAAAGCTTGGTCCTCAGTGCAGTGGTATTCAGAGGTGGGGCTTTGGGATGTGATTGGATCACGAGGGCTCTGGTCTCATCAATGGATTAATTCACTGATGTGTTCATAATTGAATGCACTATTGGGAGGTGGTAGAAACTAGGACATGGGGCCTAGTTGTAGGAAGTAGGTCATTGGGGATATTCCCTGGGAGAGTATACTTTATCCCTGGCCCCCTTCTCATTCTCTCTCTCTCCATCTCCTGTGTGCTGTGATGTGAGCCACTTTGCTTTATCCCATGCTCCCTGCCATAATGTTCCACCTAACCCTGGCTCCCAAAGCAATGGAGCTGGGTGACCAGGGACTGAAACCTCTGAAACCATGAGCCAAAGTAAGTCTTTCCTCTGATAAGTTGTTTATCTTAGGTATTTGGTCACAGTGACAAAAAGCTGACTGACAAAAAAGAACTAAGTCTCCTGGGAATTTGCAATAGATTCATACAAGTCATGAAAAGAGATTTTGACTCATTTTTGTCTAGACAGTAAGAAGCAAGAGAGACTCCATCTGACCTTAGGCTTACCAAGACTTAAGGTCTCAAAACAAACTAGTAATCTAGCCATCACCGAAGCATAGGCCTCTCTCAGGGCCCTTCCTGAGTCTCAGCATGGCTCCCATTTTGCCACCTTCCTCTCTGCCTGTCTCTGCTTTTTCAAGACCACTTAGACCACAAGAATGTGCTCTAGGGAATCCTGTCTATCAAGAAATGCAAAGTCCCTGCATCCTTTAGTGATGGAGTTAGAATTTGGCTCCAGACTTTGGATAAGTGAAATAAGATGAGATATTTGTGGAGCAAATCAGCCTATTCCTCATCTTCAGGGATGGAGCTGCTTATGAAATAGGATTGAATTCTATGAAATTCCTGGGACAAATACTTGTCTATTTTCTTGAACTACATTTAGATAAAAGGTTGGACTGGCTGTGATTAGCTACCAATGAATCAGTGCCAATGGACAGTGGAATGATTTCCCCTGGATCAAGTTTCACCACAACTCTCAAAGAATACATATTTTTAGATGTGAATTTCAGAAAAGTGTTCTCCTTTTGCTATGATTTTGGGAGTCTTGCCAGGTGGATGTGTTAACTTTCCAGGCCAGTGGCTGAAATCTGAACCATTGTTTTCCTTTGAGATTGTTTGTCAGATCTTAAAGTCTCAGGGCTGGGGATTCCAGATGTATCCCCTTTGCTGTTCACAGTTTGTGCACTCTAAGATCCAGGATGATTTAGTTACAGATTAGAACTCTACACCTTCTCGCCCCCCCCATTCCCTCCTTAGGCAGTCCCTAAAGCCAAGGATGATGGCAATTCTCAGAAATCTAGGGTTAGAATTTTCTGTTTTATGAATTCCTAGCACTGAGAGGGTACTGAAAGACTCCCTGATTCAATCTAGTTGCTTGTTATTACAAAATAATGCCCTGAGAGGTGAAGCAATATGAAGGAGGTTATACAGTGAGCATAGGTCATAAGCAGAAAGTGAAAAATGATAGGATGTTTTTGATACACTGTAATTTTATTGAAGTATTCTGTAAAAGAGTACAGGTGGAAGTAAAGAATAAAAATAAAGGTTTTGTTATTAGAATATGAAAAAGAAATCAATCAAAAACATCCTGAAAAGGTAATTCATAAAACTTTCTTCTCCTCCAATTAAAAGAGAATGAAAAATATTGAAGAAAATACAGCAAAGGCGGACCAAAACTAGGGAAGTGTTCCAATACTCTGACTATGGGGAAAGTGGTTTTCAGCTCCACAGCAATTTGGACAATACTGAAAGAAGATGCCCAGTATGAATGCCTGACTCTCCTTAGCAACATCAAAACAGGGCAGGAGGAATGGGAAGGAAAATCTGAACTCTGCTTTCCAGATTTGGAGGCATTGGGATTAAGATGCAGATTTTTCTAGGGAACTACCTCCTTTGAAGAACCTTTTCCCCATGTTGATAAAGGTACATTATAAAGTCTGTGCTGGAACTGCTGCCAATATTTTCTTTGACCTTTGTCAGTACAGATGGTATGAGAGGCATTGAGGGGTAATTTCTTAAGATGCTCTGTTTGGGCTGATCTAGCAGCAGGAAACAGCTTGGTGGGCTGTGGAAATCAGTGCATGGCTAAACCAATTCAAAAGCATATGAAAAATGAAGACAGCATCTTTTTTTAATGCAAGAAAGGAATTTATTCAGGTAGCCATCATGGGAATGAATAGGGACCAATATCCTAAGCCCCATTTAATCGACTACCAACAAGAGCTTTGAAATTGTACAGGGAAGGAACTAGATTTGGGGGCTTGTATAGCTGGTAGTCTTGGTCAGATCCTGGTCTAGTTGATCATTATCTCAGTATTACTAATCCTAAAATAAGGACAGCATCTTTTATAGCCAGTCACCTTAACAGAGGAGCAAGCCCAAATGCAAAGCTCAGTCCTGTTCCTCCATGAGACAGGGGAACTGAGTCACCAATGTAATGGTGCTATCCTCAGTTATTTCCAAAACTTAGAAAAAAAGTAAAGACTAAATTCTCTAATTGTGGTTGCACAAAACCCCAGCTTTGTCCACACCCTTTGGGCACTTAAATGACTAGAGAGAGAAGCAGTCAAATGTTCCAACTCATATTCCAAGGAAAAGATTCAGTGCTCAGAGCAAAAGGGAATCCGTACCAACTTGGGAGAGGAGTGGCTTTGGGTAAAATGGACCTGTTCAAATACAAGCAAAATGAAGTTCCTGCAAATAGGAGACCATAATAAGAACTAGCAATAATAAATAAATGGAACCTGACGTGCAGAATACAAATAGAGCAAATTTTGAAAGAAAGTATATTTGACAGAATAGAAAAAAGTAATTCACATCAAGTTAGTTTTAGCGGGAACTAATTCACATCCTCAAGGAAAGTATAGGGTTTATGGAATAGAAGGTACATTGATAAATTATGCAGCTAATTAAAAGAAAACTGGTAGAGGGAGGAAATGAATTGAAGTGAAAACAATATACTCTAAACTTAAAAATAAAACATTAATTTTTAAAAACCAAAATTAATACTGGAGCATATTGCCAATGGTGTAGAGATAGGATTAAGAAAATAAGAAGATGAAGAACAAGAAGGAAATGAAAGTAACCAAAAATATGATAAAATGATCAGGAAAACACAGTATATGAAGAAAGGAAGCACTGCAAGTGGAATAGAAATGTGTTCTATGACCTAAGAGAAGAAAACTTTTCAGAGTGAAGGTATGTCTGGCATTTTTAACTTGAAGAGTTCACACTATTTCAGGAAACTTAACAGAGAACAAAAAAACATCAAATATAGCCTGATGAAGCTATTATATTTCAAAGAAAACGGAAAAACCTCATTTAAACTTCAAGAGTTACATCACTTAAAGAGAAAAATAAGTCAGGTTGACCTCAGGATACCAGGAAAAAAGCAAACCTGAAAAGAAAACAGGAATTCTATGACCAGCTAAGTTGCCACCAATATCTGAAAGCAACAGAAAGTTATTCTTAAATGTAAAAGGTCTTTGAAAATGTTTTGTCCATGTGCTGTTCCTGAAAAAATCTACTTATTGATGTAGATCAGACAGCTGGAAGATTTTTAAGAACAGTAGAAGTAAAAGAGATCAAGAATGGGCAAATATGAGTATGAAAAGGCTGAATTGAGCAGTAAATGTGATAAACATGTAATTATACCTAAAGAACTGTAGTAATTATAGTTAAAATTGTTTGTAAATGTTATATCTTTTTAGAGAAAAGGTAATGTTAAAAAAGCAACAAGATCTCTGAGAAAAAATTTTGTAAGAGATTGGAGGAAAAAAAATACCAGTGTATCCATTTTACCATTGGAGAAGGATAGAATTGATGACTGTCAATAGGTTTGGTTTTCAAAAGTACAATTTGATCTCATTTATAAACTTTTATATGAAAATCTATTGAAATGAAATATTAGCAATTCAAACAGCAGATTTACATACCATTATGAATTTCTCTTATGTTTCAGGCTGTTTGTATATGACATAACAGACAAAATTCCTGTCTATCATAAAGTTTACATTCTAAACTATGATCAAGAAAGTAAGCGGATTAAGTCTATAGCATGTACTAATATAATTTAGAATCTTAGCAAGATGAAAGTGAGAAAACATATTCTCTTGATAGGTTGTTGAAAGCTTGACAAAAACTGGGATTCCATTCTTGATTATAAAACGTCCACAACAACATCCTTAATACAGTAGGACAAAAGGGAGATTTCTGTTTCTGACATGAATATACTAAAATGTGTTCATTATGAATTGCTAGAAGCATTTTGATTAAAGCCAAAACCAAAACAAAGATAGCTACTGTGGTAGGCAGAACATTGGACTCCCAAAGATATCTCCATACATATGTCTACAACTTGTGAATATGTGAGATGTCAGGTGAAGGAAAATTGAGTTTTGGCACAGAGTTAAAATTATTATCTTCTGAACATAGAAAGGAGTTGTCCTGAATTATTCAGGTGGGCCCAATGTCATCACAATAGTCTTAAAAGTTGAAGAGGTGGATATGCAGAAGAGGTGTCTACAGAAGAAGGATAGAAAGAGCCTGCAGCATTGCTGGCTTTGAAGATGGCACCAGGGGTTTTAAGTTGAAGAACATGAGTGGTGTCTAGAAATTGGTAAGGTCAAAGACATCTCTTCTCTGAAGCTTTCCAGAAAGGAATGCAGCTCTGCTGGCACCCTGACTTAGCTTGGTGAGACCTATTTTTGGATTTGTAACTTCCAGATCTATAAGATTGCAAATTTGTACTGTTCAAGCCTCTAAAGTTGTAGTAGATGGCATGGCAGCCATAGAAACCCACTGTCTCTGCTATAATTATGGAAGTATGTGAATATGAGTATTAAAAAGGAAATAGTATTTTTTACAGATTATTGTCTATAAAACTAAAAAGAATCAACAAACCCTCTGAAAATATTGAATTAACTTAATAAGAGTATTCAGTTAAGAGAATCTTTAATGATTAATGTAAAAACAAACACAAAAGCTTTCTTATATATCAACAATAAAGGATATAATATGATAAAGTAGCCATTTATTGAGGCATAATTTTATAAAATGCCTAGAGTAAATCCATCAAGAAATGTACAAGGTATGCTGAAGAAAATATACAATACTATGAAGCATGACAAGGAAAAATGAAGATATTTCCTTATTCTAATATTAACAGTCTTACTATAAAGTGTCTCTTAAAAATTGAATATAATACGATTTTCCCAAATATACCCAGTATCTTAGTAATGGAAATGTGTAAAAATTACTTTGAATTCACTTCTGAGAGTAAATTTGCAAGATTAACTAGAAAGAAAATTACCATACAAGATTTTTTTAAGAACTGTAAAGCTATATAATTTTAGAAGTGTGGGATTACTGTACAGCTAGAAAGAGTACAATTAACTAAACTTGATCAGATGTAGATTCCAATAAATGTGGGAAAGTATTATATGATAAAATGGTATTTCAGATCAGTATAGGAAATCACTAGGATTTTCCAGGACAGACTGATTAACAAATAGTGTTAAAATAATTGGTCATTTGGTAAAACAATGAGGATGAATTGATATTTTATGTTTTATATAAAAATTAATTTCATATAGCTCATATTTAAAATGTAAAATTTAAAGTCATGAATATTAAAAATGGTGAACATTATTTTCTTAGGCATAGGAGGCAGTACCACAAAACTCAGAGAAATATATATAAAGTCAAAATTTCAGAAACAAATTGTGAAACATTCTCAAGTAAGTACCAAAGAATCCAATAGTAATTGGATTAAAATTACAAGCAGCCATTGAGGAAAAAGTAATATAAAGGCCCATGAACATCTGAAGAAATAATTCAACTTAAGCTTCAATAAAATAAGCCCATGTTAAACCTATGACATACTTCCATTGTACCATATCAGATTGGTGAGGAGGGAAAATAACGATAACATCCAGAGTGCTCAAGGCTGTGGGGAAGTGGGAGCATTCAAACAAAAGTGGGTAGGTATGAATGTACAACATACCTGAAAGGCAGGATTTAGAAGGTACATGTCCTGTAATCCTACTAATATAAGTGTATGCTGTGGTGATAACTGGAAAAAGAATTCAAGCATGTAGGCATGGTTGTTAAAGACTTGTGCCTAATAGTGAAAGAGAGGAAACAATCTGAATATCTACAGAGGAGTGTGAAATTAAATGGTGGTACATCTATACAAGGTGTAGAGATGGAAATTAATTATATTGATTTATATCTGTTTAATAGTTTCTGAAATTCCTTTAAAATCCATCTTAGCCTTAAAAGCATATATTGTTGAGTGAGGAATAGGAACTGACATTGAGGGGTCTGGAAAAATATTTATCAAAGTCTTGATGGTGGAGGTTTTGTTGTTTTTCTGATTGTTGTTGTCTTTTGTGTACTTCTATATAATTTTGGATTATTTTCTGCAATTATCTTTGCAGAGGAAATAAACCTCAGGTTTAGTAAAGTTCATGAATATTTAAAAAAGAATCAAATACCTCATTGCAAAGTGATGATTCTGTTAGAATCATTTTGTGAACAAAACATTTAATTTACTTGGAGATATCTTAACAGGAAAAATATTTAATTTCCTCCAAAAGATTCCCTGTTATGCAAAAATTCTAAAGTAGAAACAATTGCTTCAAGTTATGAATTGTACAAGGAATTATACTTTGGGCTGGTAAAACTATTACATGATTTAGAGTCATCTCCCACCCTTATAAATATTTCCATTGATGCCATGGTAGAGAGATGACTCTCTCTGGAGGCCCTAATGTGGCCACAAAGTGGGCTAGTAGATTTAATGATGTAATAGAAGGAGCCATAGTATTAACTGAGGTGAAACAAAACTTATTTCCATTGATTTCAGCTACAGAAAATCATGCTCAGAAGTTAAGTGACTTGAGCAGATTCAAACAGTGAGTAAATGAGAGCCTTGAGACTTGTCTTGCAGCTATGATTTGCAAGTTATTTTCTTTATATGTCTCTCCTAGAGTGTTTATGGAGTTGCTTACAAAAAGAGACTTCATGGGTGGGGAGGTGTCCATGCAGATAGGATACAACCAGAGTTACTCTGCCTTAGTCTGTTTGATGTATTGGGTTTTTAACAATGTTTGAAAATTAGTCTACTACATCACTTAGCAATTTGCCCAATGAATATAAACTAACCACTCTGGTGATCCAGCCCAGAGCACTTTCAGACAGAGACTTATAATTTTTCCATAGTGTGAGTTCCTCAGAATCTATTCTAAGGTCTTTGACTGATTGGCCAGGGACAACTGATTAAATATCCTTTTTCTTATTCTTTTCTGATTATTTGGGAAAATCTACCTCTGAATGTAGTATTACTCAGAGACCTTTAGAAAGTATACCTTGTGAATTTACGTGAGTCATATCAGTAAATGACTCTAGCAGAGGTTGTCAAAAGCTGAATTAATGCAGGAGACAGATGTCCAGAATTACTTTTCTGGCTCACATTTTTGTTGAGGTCATTGATGAAGTTACACATATCATGCTGTTCAATTTGTGAATAACTTTAAGCTGAAAGTATCATGGAATACCATGGTTGAGCAAGAAGCAGGAACTTAAAAGGATTTAAACAGTAAAGACAATGGACATGAACTTCTTATTGGCATTGTCCCCAAATGTTCTTTGTAAATTAGAGAAGTCCACATTATTAGAAGTGTTAAATTGGAGGCTATTTATCATTAGTAGGGGAGGCAAGAGATTCTGAGGCCTCGATTATCTTCCCTAACTGAGCAATTCTAGTTCAGTATGCACAGTTCTCTTTAAGAAGAGGATCAGTGAATGCTTTCTTAATATCAGATGTTCTTACATGTTGCTCAATAAGGAACCAATAGGAAGAGTGTCCCTCAGATACTGTAACCAAAGACATTGGATTGATCAAAAGAAGACTTTAAGGGACTTTCTAAACTATCCTTCTTGGACTAGACACATATGCAAGCTCTTTGATAATGAGACAAGAAGCTGCCAGTAAAGTTATGGAGCAAGGTTGGAAGGGAAACAGGACAGGTCTTCTGAGAAGTCAGAGGAGAGTCAGAGAGAGGCATGTGGAGGGGGTTGTGGCAATCAGAGGGGCTCACCATCTCCACATTGCTCATGAAGGGCATATCCAGCCTCTTGAAAATGCCCCTGAGAAAGGAAGCCACCATTTCCAGTGTGCATATCAGTGAGGATAGAGGTGAAGGAAGCATGATTTAGAGTCTTTAAGCCTCAATTGTATACTGTGATATACTAGGTGCAATTGAAAGTAACCCCAACTTCATAGGCTAAAATCCTGTCCCCCAAGGTGAAGGCATTTGTACTTGTGGGCACTGGTAGGTGATTGGGTTGTGAGGGGGGAGCCCTTATGAATGGCATTGGTGCCCTTATAGAGGGAATTCCAGAGTACTCGCTGCCATCTCTCTACCATGTGAGGATACAAGGAAAGGGCAGTCTGCAACCTGGAAAGTGTCCTTCCCAGAACCCAAAAATGTCATCATCCTGATTTTGGATTTCCAGAGTTGAGAACAGCAAGAAAAAGTTTCATTGATCATAAGCCACCTAGTCTGTGTACTGGTTTAAAATCTCAAATGGACAAAGATACAAGATATGTTCTGTTGTTTAACCTCTGTCTTAGTCTGTTTGTGTGGCCAAAGAAATACTTATAGACTGATGATTTAAGGAACAAACATTTCTTTCTCATAGTTCTGGAGACTGAGAAGCCTTAAGATCAAAGCTCTGGAAGATTCAGGTTCTGGTGAGGGCCCACATCATGTTTCACAGATGACCATTTCCTTATTGCGTCCTCACATGGCAGAAGGAGTGAAAGGGAATAGGGAATCTCCTCTATAGGGAACTAATCGCATTCATGAGGGCCCCACCCATGCCCCATGCCCTCATACCATCATCCTGGGAGCTAGAATTTCAATATATGAATATTGGGAGAACACAACATCCAATTCATAATAACCTCCTGTGTTTCTATTTTCATTCAAGGAAACTGATAATCCGCTCAGGGAAGTGAAATTCCCTTGAACCTACAGAATGTAAGTGGCAGAGCCTGAACCCTGGTTTGTTCAAGTTTTGATCTGTAATCAAATCTTATCTGGATTCAAATTTCCCAGATTCAAATCAGTGTGAGACTCCACAGCACAGACTATAGTGAATGGCATGCATCAAGAACTCAGTACCCTCCTGCAGAATGTCAGAAGCTTGAACAAATCATTGAGTTCAAGTTCATCAGGAGTTACAAACTCAATTATCTTCGTGGTATTACATAGAGAAGAGCACTTGAGTATACCCAGTAGGAAGGGGTGGGAACTGGGATGAACTAGAGAGGATGTACCTCATGGTAGAAGCTGCTGTTGCTCAGCTCCAAACCAACAAAACAGTGTGCAGGCTGGATGACTCTGGTGTCATCATTTGTCACCTTCTTGCTTTGGTTCATTCATTTTGCTTTTAGACACTTACCATGTTTACTTCAGTTTGATTCTCATAAGAATTCCAAGAGGCAGTGTTATGCTACCATTTTGTTAATGAAAGCAACTGGAACCAGAGCAGATTAAATGACTTGTCTAAGATCCCGAGCTAGGTTAATTGCCTGATGAAGTTATCATATACTCCCTCCCAACCTGCAGTCAGCATCTTTTGAAAAGGGACTATAAAAGGACCATCAATAAAGCACCTACTATGTATAAGCAGCAAATATCATTGGTTTATTCACTGGAATTCATATTTTATAATTCTCCAGTCATTTCTAGTATATACAAGATCAGCCCAGTGCCTTTTGGAAGAAGCTTGAAAAGAAGCAAAGATGGGAATGTGTACTCTTTGATTGACAGTTTTGGAAACTCCGAGGGTCCCAGATACTGCAGAGTCCTTAATGCTGTTCTTAAAGTTGGTCTTCAAGGTCATTGTTCAAAGGTAGAGCCTGTTATTTTAGTGTTCATTTTTAACTGGAGTCAGCAAACTATGACCTGTGGTCAAATTCATCTCTTATCATGTTTTTATAAAGTTTTATTAGAATGTAGCCATACCTCTTTGTGTATTTTCCATGGCTGCTTTCATCTTGCAATACTACAAAGACAGTGTTTAATCATTGTGACAGAAATATGTGGTCTGAAAAACCTAAAATATTTACTTTCTATAATATTTACTCTCTAATATTTACTATCTGCAAGACTTTACAGAAAAGGTTTGCCAGCCCCTGGTTTATTGTACATTTCGGTTCATTTCAGTACTTCTTGTTGAAATTTCCCACTTTCCCAAAACTCAGGGATGAATATTAATTCTGTTGCTATTTTTTCTTTTAACTTTGGGCAAATTGGCTATTTGTAGACATAAATATCCTGGCACGGTTTTTAGCCCTTATGTGAGCCCTTATGTACGTATACCATGGTGATGGAATGATGATTTCGTGGGTTTCACACCCTTTTTATAAGGTTTGCATATGGCTGTGGGGGAGGAGGAGTGTCCTGCTTCCTCCCCACAAACCCCAATTCAGGGGAGAAAGGAGAGCTGTGTGGTCCAGGGGTCTGTTTTCTTTGCTGTTACTTATGGTTGACTCATTAAGGACTTGTGAGGTTTAGGGAACAGGTGCCCAGATGAGAATGAATCTTTGGCTTTATTGTATAGAAACCCTGAGGTCTGCAAATATTAGGTTAAAGCAGAAGTCTTGTTTTTAATTGGGTCTTTTTAGTTATGTATGACAGTAGAATCCGTTTTGTATAATTATACAAGCATGGAATAAATCTTGTTCTAATTTAGACCCTAGTACCTCTCCTTCCCCTTCCCTCTCTCCATTCTCTGCTCCGTTCCCTCTATTGATCTTTCTGCCATTTACCTATAGTTTTTTAAAAATTAGTTTATTGTGGATGTACATGAAAACCAGGAGTCTTATTAGCAGTATTTCCATGGTTGCAAAAAGTTCAGCAGAAGTCCTCCTTTTCAGTAGTGAAAACCAAAGAGTCAATTGTTTCCATTTTCTCCTGTGTTGCAGGATGGTTTTAGTAAAATAAGACGCCCTTTCACGGACTCATGCTGATCCTAAAGGTTGGCATCTTTACAGGTTTCCTTTTCTTGATCTTGCTTTTCCATTTATACTTCCACCTCCCTGCTTTTTCATTTCGCTGATTTTTGTTTCGACTTCAAGTACTTAGTGGAAAGAAATGGGGCATGAATGCATACAAATATTCAGAAAAATAAATAAGCCTAATGGAAAATGCACACTTGCACAAAATAAGATCAAGCAGCCTACAAATATGTCAAAATTGTTGTGCTTTGGGATGAACGTTTTTTGCCTATGCCTGGTGATGCTGGTTATCTCATGTGGATCAAAAGTTAGGATCACTGCTGCCATCCTAGGACTGATTTTCTAAGGTCCTTGGGAGAACACATGAGAAGTAGTCCTTAACAATGAAAAGCTGAGCACCACTGGGTTAAATCAAGTCTCCCTGACTTTGACCATGGCCACATTGAGGATGTGTTTTCCTTGGCACAGTTCAGGAGCAGTCACTTTGTAAATGCATGCAGGTGAATAATACAGACCTTTGGAGGAGTAAACTAAGACTCGGAGAGTTGGAAAGCTGAAAGGTGCGAGGTAATATTTTGGGCAGAAGTGTGTAGATCTAAAAATTATAAATGTAACTGGCCTTGAGAAGCAGGTGTGAAGTTGACAGAGACCCAGTGCTCATTGAACCTCACTTCTCACTGCCCTGCTTTCATCTCCGGGGTTTCTTGTGTATCTCACAGCCAAGATTTACTCCTTGTACTTTTGGCTTGTCTCTCTGGCTTGTCCCTCCCTGATCTCCCCTATGAAAGTTATCTGTCACTTGGGATTTTGCTCTTTGCCTGGACCAATCTGATAAGCAGATTTGTCTAACATGTAAAGAAATGGGTCTTACGTGTGCTAAGCAGGGCTCCTTATATGGATCTACCCGCTTAGGGGTAAAACCCCCTTAGGGTTTTAGTCATTCTGACAACCAAAATAACCTTGGGTAAAGTGACGGAGTGCCAAACCAACAGCTCTGGGCTGTGTACTAGCACAGTCATTGATTATATGACTTTGAGTAAGTCATTGAAACTTCTCAGATATCAAGTTGCTAATCTATAATATGGGGTTAGGAATCCTAAATGGACAGAGTTGCTATGAGTAACAGATGATTATGCATGTGGATGTTTCCTAAAAACTCTAAAAGTCTGCATAAATATGAGATACCATATTATTATAAATAATTACATTTTTTATTTCATACCATTGTGACTGTTGATACAAGGCCATTGTGAAAAAGTGACAGATAATGAAGTGATATTTCAAGTGCATCTCTGAAGGGCAACCTATGATTCGGTGTTTTGGCAGACTCTAAGCCATCCTACCACAAATGGCCCAGAGATGGCTTTCTGCAGGATTTTCAACCAAGTGTGGAATAGATTATAGTACGAACCATTTTACCCAAGTAGGAAGTAACGCTAATACTAACGAATATCCTCTCTGTGACAATTTTTTCTAGGCATTATCTTCAAATTATTTAATCTTCACCACAACCCCCAAAAGAGGAAATGCAGAATCACCATGAGAGGGAACTGAGACTTGTTTTTGCTAACTAGCATCATCACTCCAGTGTTCTTTCCAGCATGTTAGGAATCTCCTTTTTTCACCTAGAGCCTGGTCCCTCCATGTGCTCTGTCCCCTGGCCCATGTTAGGCTTGTTCAGGTCACAAGAATTCCATTTATGGAAGATGCAAAGCTTGGAGTAATCTCGAGAGTTTAGAATGTAGGACCAAGAGTAATATTGGAGGGACAAAACAATGGGCCCAACATACAAGATGTAGCATAACAGGATAAATGCAAAGTCTTTTATTTAGTTTTGAAAAATCAATCACCCAATTATAAGATTGAAAAAACTTGTTAATGTATATGTATGTTGGAGCGTTTTAGATAACTAAAAAGTCCAAAGAACCCACAGTTGTGTTGTGCTTGCTAAAAAAAACCTAAAAGGTTGTATTTATAGACATCTATTGATTAGATTGAAGGGGTGATACTGAGCCATTGTCTGTATTGAACAAGTTCATACTACTGTAATGTACTCATATCTAAACCACCGTTGAATACTGGTGATAGGCTAGAGATCATTCAATGTTTGGCCAGGCTGGAGAAGGGAGCAGAAGTCATATGAATGAGGAGCAAATAAGGGGTTATACTTAGAGCAGAAGTAGAAAGATGTACTTGATACTTAAGGCATTTGGATCCATGTCACATGGAAGAGAGATTAGACTCATTGTTGAGATGCCAGGACAGAGGCCAGGAAAGAAAATGTTTGGGATGCAGAATTTGGCTCATATAGGAAGGGACTTACTGTTGATATTTTTTAAAGCAATTGAAGCTTACTTTTGCTGAAATGAAATAATATTCAATTATTAGAGAATTTTTATAACACACAAAAACAACAAAAGTATAAAGAAGCATTCAAAACTCAGTCGTAAAGTAACTCTGTTGTTATGACTGCATGACTGATATGATCCTGCAATATGTATAATCAGAAAAATGATAGACTACACTCCATTATGTATGATCTATCAAAAAGTATAAATGCATTCCACTGTCATGTATAACTAATTAGAACAAATAAAATAAATTTTTAAAAAACTCATTCATGACCCCCATATCCTGAGATCACCATTTACACAGAAAGTAAAAGTGACTTTGTGAGATGCATAATTGTACAAAGCTGAATGAGTTTTCCTTGGGGGTTATGGTAGTTTGAGCAGGTAGAGTAGGAAACATCTGAGGACCTGTTTAAAACCCATTCTTTATCATTCTGTATAGAACAAATTCAGGATTCTATATGCTTCCCAGAAACTTATTGACATCATTTCACTGGAACCTGGCATAGGTTGTCCTGAGGTTGAGCATTCTAGACGCTTGGACATGACCACTGTGGGGGGAGAAGGCAGGGTTACTTTGTGTCTTTCAAATCATGTGTGGTGGCAGCTGCCATCCCTGTCAACCCGATTATGTCACATAGTGCCCAAGTTTAGAATCACACAGCATCTTAGCTTTAATGAAAATTGCTCCCCTCCCTCTCAGCATTGAAAGATGGAGAATTCCATGATGTCCTACCCTGACTAGGGAGCTTGGCATGATAGTGTGACCTGAAATCATGGCAGGCAAATAGTATGGCTGTCAGGAGGAGCTGGGAAGGCGCTGGGCGAAGCCTGCCCAGTGGACCACTTATGGACCTAGAAGGTGAATATCAGAGTTAGCATCTGAGTAAGGGCCAAGGTCAACAATGAGCAGGAGCCAAAGAGAGAACAAAACCTAAGTATTTGAGGAGGAATCAGATGAGTTAGATTCCTGCAGAATATGTTTTACAAACATGAATTTGGTCTCCTCTCACAGTGATTTCTTCTCTCTCAGTGATGGAACTTTCTGTCAGAATCCCCAATTCTAGTACTGATCTGTAAAGAGTAGATATTTAGTGGGGAAACGTGATTTAACATAAGGACTGAAGAAAGGAGTCCTCGTAAGTGAAATCGGTTTCCTATGGCATCCTGAGTACACAGAAATCATGTTCTCACCCTGATGGCTCACATACAGAGCAGGAATCTGGCCTTTGATCAATTGAAGCTAGTGTGGATTCTGTGAGGTGGTGGCTACTAAATAGTCATCCCTTCCCCACCCTAAGATTCACCAGTGTCACATGGGAACAGCAGCACAATCATGCTCTTCTCAAGCCACAATTTTTCAAGTGTAGTTAAGCTAATTCAAACTCAAAGAAAAAGGGGGAAAAATGGGAGAAGGGGAAGATTAGGATCTTTCAGTCTGTATTTGATTTTTGTTTTTCCTCATAAGAATTGAGTAGAAATGCTAACTCTGAGACTCTTTTTAGGACTATTGAGCAGCATGGTCACAGCTTGGCTGCTGTTGTTTTCTTTAAAGTAACTTGGGGTCAGAAGTCCTAAAAAGTGCCTCTCATCTTACCTTGGACTACCCAGCTTCTGGCAGAATCAGGATCAATAACTGCATGCCTACTCAGAGGGGAAGCTGATGTTTGCCCTGGCTTTCTACTTCACAAGGACCCATGGCACTTTTGGCTCTTTATAAAGGGTAGGAAATCACCCTGTGACCTATGACGATGGCTGTGATTCACCCAGACAGAGAATCAGAGACTCTTAGAATCAGAGACTCAGAATGGCTTGAAGTTTCAGAATTATGAAGTCCTGGAGTCTCAGATTAGGAAGGGGCATTAGAAGTCATCCAGAATCCAGCCCCAAACCCCTGGCACAAAAAGGTTTACAGTAGAAGAGAGGGACAAGGAGTCTAGCCAAATTGCAGTAACTCCACCAAGAGGGATTTAATTCATTTCATTTAAATTTAATTTATGACTGCTTTGGATGGGTAACGTTGGTAATGAAAACTTAAAATGTGACTTAGTCTTTGATTCCAAATCATATCAGATTTCTTTATCCTGCAGAGTGGTGGGTTTATTTTCTTGTTGTTGTTCAGCTTTGTTTCAGTGGCTAAATCAAAATAAAGTCAATCCTTTTTTTCCCCTTTAACATCAGCTGAGGCTTCAGAACACTTACTATAGATTTTAATAACAAAAAGAAACCTTCAGTTAGGTAGAACACTTAGCAAGGGTATTGAGAGCGACGTGCCATTATAAAGGAGCATGTCTGGTTTGGCTGAAATCCCGCCTTTGTCTCCAGAGCTGTTTTGCTGTAAATTTAGAACAGAAATGCCCTTTCTGGAATAAAAATGTAGCTTTGTTGGCTACAAGTGCATGTTTGCTGCTTCACAATTTTAGAATTAGACGATGGACTTATTTAGTAGACATCGGAGGGTAAAAAGCAAGAGCCCGTAATTTAAAACATTCCACTCTACCACAGTCCAAGAAAAACATGGACCGGTGAACAAAACCAGCAGTATTGTAATAAGAAAACAACTAGGTGCATTTTTTCCAAAACCTAAAAACCAGGAATCTAAATGTATGAGTTACTGGCTAAAAATTCCATTTTCATGTCTCAGTTTTGAGCTGGAAAAACAACCTAGACCTGATAAACATCATTTTAAAAAATGCACAAGTTCTCCTGCAGCTGGAGGTGTGGACAGCAGACCTGCATCCATCTTTATATACTCAAGGGCACTTTCTGTTGCCTGGAGGGACCCTGTGCTAAAAGGATTTTACTTTGCAAAGATTCATAGACTTCCCAGTCGGGCCTGTGGTGATTTCTGCGGTTCCCTCTCCACAAGTTATTTGGCAATACCATTAAGGTATTTTATTTTTCCCCTAAACACTTTGAATATCTGTTCGAGGTCGTTGGAGCTTTCCAGGCAAATGATGTGGTGACGCAGTAATGCAGGTGGGCTCACCCAGGCCTAAAGGCAGGAGGGAGGGCTTGGCCTTTCTTCAGGAGGAGAGCTGAGGTGGACACACAGGCCTCTGTTCTAAGACAGTTTTGTAGGGATGGGGATGTCACTCAGCCATAGAGTGCTTGCCTGGCATTGTGTGAGCCCTGGGTTTGATCCCCAGAACCAAAGGGGGTAAAAGACAATTTTAGACCAGCTTGGAAACAACTAAAATCAAACACAAAACTCTACTGGTAAGAAACAATCTGCCTGAGTTAAAACTGTGACTACGTAAGAGGTCTTGGAGTTTAAGATAAGGCTACACTTAATGAAGGCCTGGGAGTTCTCCTTCCATTACAACATAAGATCTGATAACCTAAAATGTTCAGCAAGATAAACTTTTGTGAGGAAGGAAGAAGGAGGAAAGAACTTTCTGAGATGATGTTGCCATAGGAAAACTTTATTTCATTGGTTCATTTACATGATCAGTCACGGGGCCTCAAGAAGCCATATGCAGGCAGTAGGTGTGACCCCCCCAGAGAGTGTGTCTAACTTCTGAGTCTATGAATTGCATAATGAACTTGAGCCCACCAATGTAAAAATCAGGTGTCATGGCAATCATGACTTAGATTACACCCATCCAGGGAGAATCCTCTACTTAACAAGAGTTTTGACACAGAAAGGGAAAGGAGATGTAAATGTATGGGGATGATGAAAATGAGGGCTCCCATTTGGGAACCTATTGTTGGGCTCTATTTAGATGTAGGATGTCTCTTCTAATTCCTGCCTCACTGCTCAGGGAGTGAGTCAGGGTTATTTTTCTTTCCCCTAAATCTTTTTTCTATTGTACTTCTATTGAAAGTGAAAACGAATAGCTGGATCACTTGCCATTTAAGCAAAAGAGGGTTTATTGCCTTTAACCAGTTGTTACGGTGAGAATGCTGGACATGTCAGCAGTGGCTAAGTTCCCAGGTGCCTCGCTGGCTTTGTGGGCCCCCAGAGCATTCCTTTTCTGTCTCCACTGCCTACATGTCTGGAGTCGGGCCCTTTGGAGTATAGCCAGCAAAGAACCACAGACTGGGGCGCTGCTGCTCTGATGTCTTGTTCCTGCCTCTGCTTCTTCACTGGGAGTGTTCCTTGCAGAATGACGCCTGCTCCTTTGCTACCCTCTAGCTGGTTCAGGGAGAGGATCTACACTCGTTCCTTTGACAAGGATGTCCTTGAAAAGACAAGGATGACACCACAGCCTTGGGTTTGGGCAACTGATAGGGTCTTGGGCTACAAGTTTCTAGTGTCTTAAGCAGGGTATTAAGGAGCTCTAGGGATGTGGACGTTACATGCTCCATTAGGACCTCATCCTTTTCTCCTTTGTCTGAAGACCGACCTCAGACATTTCTCTGGTTAAGGATCACCTACCAAGATATGATATGGGGTACATACCTTTCTGGACATTCAGAAGGGAGCTTGTCAACATTTGAGTATGTTTGTGTATAGTAAGAACAAAACTGACCTGCCAGACCACTGCCTAGAATACCTTAATTTTTTTTCCAAAACTGTGAAGTGGCTCTGCCATTTCCACAAAAACTTTATTAAAACCTAGAGATGAGAAAAGGGAAAGACATCAGGTTAATACAATGGAGAACGATTTTATCTGGCTGATAAGCTGTGTCCTGCACCATGGTGTACATTGTCCTACTTCTAGACCAGCCTTCTCATGACAAGAGCCATTTTACCCTTATCTTCCAGACCCTAAGGTGAGACACCTAGATTGCTCAAACTAGATCTCTTGAAAAAAAAGTGGGGATCCACATTTTTTCTTCCCACCAGAAAAAGTGGTCTTCCTTGGTGTATGAGGACCTAGCTCTTTGCAAGACACCGGATGTGAGTAGGTCCTACCTGCTGCCTCTTTTTTCAGACAGCAGTGGAACAGCAGGCTCCGCTGCATTTATACCAGAGATGTACACAAAAGCAGAACCATTACCTGAGGCAAGTCACTTCTTTCTGTGTTTAAGTTAATTGGACTAAGAGCTATGTAAATTCTTATATTTGGGATTATTTATCTGCAAAGATTATTTATTGGGATGCCTTAATATATTGACATTATTTTTGTACCCCCACAGCATTCCTTTTCTAGAAAGAATCAAAATGTAGGGCTGCTTCAGAAAAGGCATTTTACAGCCATGATCCCATTGACTCTTCTACCCTATGAAGCAAGAGTATTAATTATCGGTACAGCCACTCTGGAAAGCAGCGTGGATATTCCTCAGAAAATTTGGAATGAACTCATCTTTGACCCAGTTATCCCACTCCTCAGTTTATATCCAGAGGAGTTAAAATTAGCATGTTACAGTAATGCAGCCACATCAATGTTTATAGCAGCTCAATTCACAATAGCTAGATTATGGAACCAACCTAGAGCCCCTTGAGCAGATGAATGTATAAAGAAGCTATGGTATATATACACCATGGAATACTATTCAGCCATAAAGAAGAATGATATGGCATTTGCAGATAAATGGATGGAGTTGGAGAATGTCATGCTAGGTGAAATAAGCCAATCCCAAAAAACCAAAGGTCGAATGTTTTCTCTGATAAGTGGTTGATGAAATTTAATCAGGTTGTGGGGGTGGGGGTGAGAGAAGAATGGAGGAGCTTTAGATTATGAAGAGGGAAATGAGGGGGGAGGGGCAGGGGTATGAAAAATGGTGGAATGAGACAGACATCATTACCCTATATACATGTATGATTACATGAACGGTATGAATCTACATCTTGCACAACCATAGAAATGAAAAGTTGGGGCTGGAGTTGTGGCTCAGTGGTAGAGTGCTTGCTTGCATGTGTGATGCCCTGGGTTTGATACTCAGCACCACATATAAATAAATAAAATAAAAAATCCATTGATAGCTAAAAAAATATTAAAAACAAAAATTGTTTTAAAAAAAGCACAAAAAAGAAATGAAAAGTTGTAACCCATTTGTGTACAATGAATCAAAATGAAGTCTGTAAAAAATTAAATTAATAAATAAAAATAAATTTCTATTAGTCACTTTGTAAAGTTAAAAAAAAAGAGTATTAATTATCCCCACATAACAGATGAGGAAACTGAATCTGAAAGCAAAGAACTGACTTGATCTAGTGTACACAGATATTAAGTAATTAAACTTAGGTCTGATAGTAATAGGCATACATGTTCTACCACCTCACCACAAAGTTGTTGAAAGGGTGGCAAATGGATTTTTCACTGTTACATTATGCTGGGGTGATTATTGTCTTAATATACTATCTTTCAGATCAGAAGCTTCTTAACGGTGAGGATCAGTCTTGGTTCACCCCTATATCCTCAGTGCCCAGCACAGATCCTTACACAAAATAGGCGTGTAAATATATGCTGAATGGACAAATGAAATATTCTGTCCAACATATCAATCAATTAATTATAGTTTTATAATGTTAATAATTATGAATGCCTATATTTTTATAGGACTTTAAGTTTTCAAAGACTTTTTCTTAGTGAAGTGTGTCTTAGGAGGACAAAGTGAAATTTAAGGACCTGGATCCTGGGAATACACACCAGTTCCCTAACCCTGGAATGAGACGATTAATCGTGAAGGAGACAAGCCTCACAAAATTGCCTCTGCAGATTTCTTTCTGGACCATATGTTCCAGGTTCTCTGGAACAGAGCTGGTTGCTTTATCTATTCCATTGTCCCCATAAGGATATTCTTACTTGTCAACCATGTGTCCTGATTTTTCATTTAGAAAATATGGTCACCATATGCATGTTATAAAACCTGAGTCCCTGGACTAACTTCACCCTTCAGTGGCGGGTATTGCCAAATCTCATATCCTGCTAAATTTGCTACATGTGCTGCAAGCAAGTGCTGATTCTGGCCCTTTGCATTGATCAGAACACATATATCAATGAGTCTATTTAAATCAGTAAGCTTTCCATAGGAAGGTGATTTCAATGACTTATTAGAGAAATACATTTTCAAGGCACATTTGAATTATTTCTTATTCTTTTTATTCAATCTGAGCATTTTCTGATTTTCCTAAAATAAAAGATTTGTGGTGACTCTTATAGGGGTCAATGAAATTAATAAAATACAGTGTGACAGTTTGTTGGATTTGTTTATGTACACATTTTCCAAACGGGACCACGTCAAATGGATATATTGATGAACTTGATTATCTGATTCCATGGGTATGCTAGATAAATTTTAGAGCAGAGTCTGGTATGAAAACAGACATTGTTTCTTGTTTGGGCTCTGACATTGTTGTATTCTGTGACTCTGAGAAGACTCCTTCTACTCTCTGGGCCTTAGTTTTCTCTTTGTACATTGAGTGACTTCATCCAAGTTGATGAGTCTTTTACTTTTCCCAGTGGAGCCTGTGAGTGCCTTGGAGGTCTAAGGATCTGCCCTGGCAAATCCCTCCCTGCTTTTACTTGAGCAGCTTGGCATGTGTCTGTTATTTGGACATACTGGAAATCAGTGTAAAATATTACTTAGGGGAAAAAGTTCTGCAATTAAGGTAGTTTCAGGTGTTTTTATGGATGTTTGGGTCTACATTTCTACCTCACATCTTTATTAAAATGTTCCTGTAAGTTATCTGGAGTTTAGATAAAACCTAGGCTTGCATATAAGGAATGAATTAATTGGATGAGAATCTCTTAGTATAATCAACTTAAGTAAAGGAGGCAGGGCTTAAAAATAATGTCAAGCTGGGATAGAGTCTGAAGGTGATCACTGAAGAACTTCTAGAACTTCAAAGACAGGATTAATGTGATCAAGGTGAAGTTTAAACCTGGGAGGTATCTTTGTTTCTAATGGTCAGGAGGGGACCGGTGTTGAGTCATTAGTTGCAGCACTAAAATGGACTTTAAAATTCATCAACTGTAGAGATATGTATTGAGAACTGGTCCTCCAGAACAAGAGTCAAACTTTTTTTTTTTTTTTTTTTTGGTACTGGGGATTGTACCCAGGTGCACTCGGTCACTGAGCCACATCCCCAGCCCTATTTTGTATTTTATTTAGAGACAGGGTCTCACTGAGTTGCTTAGAGCCTCGCTAAGTTGCTGAGGCTGGTATTGAACTCATGATCCTCCTGCCTCAGCCTCCAAGTGCTGGGATTACAGGCGTGAGCCACCGCGCCCGGCAAGAGAGTCAAACTTTGATATAGTTATTTGTATGCAGGGATTAAGTTGATCTGACTGGGAAAATTTCAGAAAATTGGAGGATCTGAGAGCATTCTAGCACAGGGATTATCAGTTCTTCACTTCTTGAGTTGCTGGTACTGGTGTCTTCAACCAAGCATACCCCTGAGGAAATTCTGACCAAGACTACAGAGTGTTTGCTAAGCTCAGGTTTGTATCTAGTAGAACCTAGAATATGCCTTGTTGCATTCAGCCTGTTAGTCAGTGAGCTTGGTCATGTGTGGCCCCAGGAACCCTTTGAAGTGCTGATTCTTATTACATGGATCCTTTCAAATTGGGTTTCTTATTTTAATTCCACACTCACCCACAGTCTATTTTCTTTGGTAGAAATTAGCTTGATTGAAACTCAAGTTTGCCACAGTCATTTGGACATCTATAAAGGCCACATGGCTCTCTCCTTAGCACAGGATCAGTCTTTCTTCTATTCCATCAGTCTGCATTGCTGAGATCCCACCATGTCTAGGAGTAAGTCTGTCCAAGATGTGAACATCTTATGCAGAAATGCTCAGAAACAGATTTAGGCAGAAATCTAAGTCTAGAGAAGGACCCTTCTTAGGGAAGAGTCTGCCATGTGGAGGGCCCCTGGAAATGCAGCTCAGTTTCAGCCCTGGCAGGTCATCCAGGACACCCAAGCAAGTGGTTCCAGCAGCCCATGGAGCTACCCTGTCTTCTGAGGGCCCCTGTGGCCACCGTAGGTGGGAGTGAATTTAACTTTCTCTCATTTATTTTCTTTTTAGTTCTTGGCATTACATGCTGTGAATCCAGGATACTGTCTCTTTATTAGTGTATCTCCAGTCTTGCCCCTGTTGTGGCTCTTTTCCAGGAACTCTTGATCTTTCTCCAAGACTAGAGGCATTTCCAGGAACCAAAGCCTATTTCAGAGGGTAATCAGCATCAAAAAGTTCTCTGTGTCCCCTGAAGAGAGGTTGGCTCAAATTCTATCACCTTGGAGCGAGCTACACCTCACCTTGTTCTCTCTCCTCTAAGACCCTGCCCTCTCAAAGTAGCAGAGCCCATGACAAGTGAGTTGATTTCCCTAGAATGTGCTGTGACAAATCTGCCTCCCTTAGGAGAAGTGGTGTGACCGCGTCATTATATGTTTTGACCTTCAGAAGCACACACCACCTGGCCCCGGCCCTCTCCAGATCTTCTGTTTTATTATTATTATTTGTTCTAATTAGTTATACATGACAGCAGAATGCATTTCAACTCATTGTACACAAATACAGCACAACTTTTCATTTCTCTGGTTGTACATGATGCAGAGTCACACCTTTCCTGCAATCATACATATACGTAGGGTAATAACATCCATCTCATTCTACCATCTTTCCCACCCCTGTACCCCCTCCTCTCCTCTCACTCCATTCTGCCTAATCCAAAGTTCCTCCATTCTTCCCTTGCCCACCCCCCATTATGGATCAGCATCCACGTATCAGCGCAAACCTTTGGCCTTTGGTTTTTTGGGATTGGCTTATTTCACTTAGCATGATATTCTCCAATTCCATCCATTTACTTGCATATGCCATAATTTCACTCTTCTTTAAGGCTGAGTAATATTCCATTGTGTATATATACCACAGTTTCTTTATCCATTCATCTACTGGAGGGCATCTAGGTTGGTTCCACAATCTAGCTATTGTGAATTGAGCAGCTATGAACATTGATATGATTATGTCACTGTAGTATGCTGATTTTAAGTGCTTTGGGTATAGACTGAGGAGTGAGATAGCTGGATCAAATGGTGGTTCCATTCCAAGTTTTCTAAGGAATCTCCATACTGCTTTCCATTTGCATCCCTCCCATCCCCATAGTTCTGACAAAAATGGAGTGGGAGGATACCTAAGCCTACAGTGTCATCTCTGCCCACAAGTTTCTTTGCTTTCCAATGGTTTCTTTGCTTTCCAATCTTTCAGGGTAAAATTGACATCCCTTTGCCTATTCCCTATTCTACCCAGCACAGCCTGACTGAGCTCAATATTCAGCACACATGATTGATTGAGTGTGGGATAAGGTGTCTGTGTGCTTGTCCAGTTCCGACAGCACATTTATCCTTTTATTTCAAGTGACTTTTCATCACAGCCATGGGAATCAGGGAAGGTTGGCTGGATGACTGACCTCAGCTGGGATGCCGAGACAGCTGGGTCTTTCTGTCTTTGTGTAATCCAGGGCTGCTGCCTCTGCATGTGGCCTTTCTCCTTTGTTCCTCCAAGTATACCTTCCAGCAGGTAGTAAGACGTCTTACACAGCAGCTCTGGGCTCCTGGAGCTGCAAAAGTGGTCAGATAGTCTAGCCGAAGCCTAGACTTGGCCTGTATAATGCTGCATTCTGTTGGTTAAAGTGAGTCACAGACCAATGCAAATTCAACGTGGGAGGAGACTGCACCAGGACATGAATGTTGGGATAATGGGGTTCATCTTATCTCTGAACATAGCTTCAAATATGTGATAAGTTTGGGGGATTTAAGGCTTATGATGCTCTTTTACTTTCATAATTTCCTAACTGATGATAGGAACAGCTAGGTGGTTAAACCAGCCACAGAAATCTCTGCCTCCTAGGTAACCCCAGAGTTAGAAGAGGAACTGATAGTTCTCAGGAGGATTTTCTTAAATCAGGGTGATGCCTTTGGAGTCCTTCAGATGAAGATAAAGATGACCCTGGGCATGTTTCTAGGTTAGTCTTACCAAATATGTAGGCTCTGTTCCCCTCTAGGCAGCATATCTAAATGCACAGCTAGAGATGAGTTAATGGCAAAGTAGGATCTTCCCAAGTCTGTTGTCTAGTCAGCTCCAAAGCAGTACATGCTCAAGATGTATGGTGTGTACAAAGGACAGGAGCATTTCAAAAATGGATTTGGTTCCTTATATTACCACTTAACAGATGTGGGAACTACAGTCCCTGCCTCAGAGTAGGGATTTAATAAACATTAGTTTTTCTTTTTCTCATGTATTTTTGTAGATTATCATAAAAACAATAAACATTTAAGGAGACTACACAATGAATCAGGTAATGTTTTTACTTGATGGCTGGAGCATATAGGGGGTGAATGAGTGGGAGGAATAGAGAGTTGCTCATCTATCTATTTGTAGCTTTTGGGAGCCAGATAGATGGTGAAGTCATTCACGTGATAAGGAAAATAGCAGGAGGAGACAGTTTCTGCCATCTTGTAGGATTTTCTGGTCATTATAGCCCCATCCCTGCAGCACTAGGGCTCTCCTCTAGAACTCATATTCCTAGTGTGCAGGTGGACGTCAGTCCTCACTGGAAAGGGTGACATTACACAGGAACAAAAGTAAACCTTTGGCTTTGGAAGTCACTGAGACTTTGGCTGTTACCATGGTTTTACCCAGTGAAAGCTGACTAACACAGAAGTTGGTACCAGGAGTGGGGTGCTGCCATAACAGAACAAAACAAAAACAATCAAATTATGTGGCATTAGCCTCACAGTCAAGCAGTGAATAGTAGGGAAACTTATTGAAGGTGTAACACAGTGACTCAAGCAGTGATGAAACATTTGTTAAAATTATTTGCTGAGATGATTTGGAGGGCAGATGATTCACCTAAGGAAGCTGTGACTTTAGGTGAAGATATTGGCCAATGGAATGAGACATAGAGCTTCACTGTTCTTAGCATCATGGGAGAAGGTACAAAGAAAGAGCTGAGTTCAGATGTATATGGCCAGTTTTCAAACAGTAATGAAAGAGAAAAAAGAGAACCCAGGACATTTAGGGCTTGCAGAACGTAGCTGATTCTTAAATATAACCCATAAAATTTAAACTAAGAATTGTGTTAATCAACAAAAGTGAATTGTAGGATGACTTCAAGGCAAAGTTCAAATCAAGGATGTGACCTCCATGTTCTTTGTTAAAATCTCTAATTTATTAAGCTGACCCTTAATAAATTGTTTAAATCAGATAAAACAGTCTAGGGAAAGGAAACTATTTCCTCTCAAACTATGATAACTTCTAAGCACTGCCAATTAATTCCAGAAAGAGACCTGTCTTAAAAAGATTGAGTGTGGCTATTGGCATATAAGGTTGGTTGATGAAAAAGCCAGTGATGTGTTGGAAACAGCTTTGTTTCTAAAAGGGCCGCCAGTGTGAACATGAGACTGTGTGTCAAAGACACAAAATAATTTTAGGGCCTTCAAATGGCTTCCACTTAGCTCCCAAGGAGAGAATTTTCTCTAATGTTCTCAATAGGTGTGTTAGAAGATAATGGAAAAGGCCTTATCAAAGTGTGGAGCCTTGAGCTGTGGCATGGGCTGCTGAACACACTGGTGACCAACCTGGAATCTACTCAGGGAATATTCTCTACCCCAGCATATTGGTTTATAAGATTTGCCCAGCCAGATCTCAGAATTGCTATAGATCAGTGATGGCTTGGTGCTTGCTGTCTTTCCATTCTTCTCCTGTACAAATGGGAGCACTCCTTGCAGCTAGGTTGACCTAGTGCCACTAATGGATGTTGAGTTTGGGGAAGAAAAGATGATTGTGTGTTGTTTCATTTTTGGTTTTTGTTCTGAGGTCTCTGGATCGAAAGGAGCCACATTTTGACCACATGTGGTATACAGACTATCATATGAGCCTTTGACTTAATCTCACATCCAATTAGACTTTCGGTCTTCTTCCTTGGAGAAATGCTACATTTGGTGTGCAGAAATGTGGGGAGAAAACTATTTACAAGCAAGATGCATACTGTGAAATATTGTATCATTGTTTTCAATTTTTGTTTCCTCCTTACCAAGAAGTTTATATATCCTTGCCTCTTGCCATGTGATTTGCAGGGCATCTTTTGAGGGAGGAATATAATTCCTTACCACATTTTTTGTTCAATCATATTTTTGTAATCAACAAAATATGAGTGAAATTCTCATGTGCCATTGTGAACAGAAACTTTAAGATCCATTGAGTGTTTCCACTAGTTCTCTTGATCTTTTTCCTTCATCATGATACCAAGATAAAGGATGCTTTCCCAGTCTGGTTTCCAGGATGAGGAGGCCAGGCAGCCAATCTTCAGTGAACAGGTAATGTGGGGAAGAAATAAATCTTTATTGTTAAATTCTCTGAAATTTTTTGGGGTTTTGATATTGTAGGCTTGCTATCATCACATAGCTGGCTGATATCATCTGAGTATTAGACTAGTAGCTCCTGGGACCCAGGGTGGTCCCATCTCAGGCCCCTGGGTTATATTAGAAGAGTTCACCAAATAGTTTCTGACTTTCTTATTAATCAGAATTTATCTTCTGCCTTTCAGAAAGTCAAGACATTGAAAGGTACTCTTTTTTTGTAGGTGACAGTTATAATTTGATAATATCCCATATATTACAGTAAATAAATACATAAGTACAATAGGAATATACTTTCTTGCCATATTTTTGGTTTGATCATATTTTTGGTGTCATCATCTAAGGGAGTTATATCAAAACTATATTTCACATAGATGTATGTATCTCTATCTATTGATTGATTAATAAATCATATATTGCAAATTAACTAGAGCAGGTTTGAGAAATACAGACAAGCATACTATAAAGAAGAAAAAATGATGCCATTGTCCCAAACTATCTTATCTTACATTGTTAATATTTAAATAATTCGAAATCAGAAAAATTGCAAGAATAGCACAGATTATTCTACTTTTCCTTTCAGTTTCCCTTAAATGTCTACAATTTATGATATATATTTTGTCATTCTGTTTATTTTTTCTGAACCAGTTATGAATAGAGACATGATGCCTTTTTATTCCTGAATATTTAAGGATGTATTTCCTTTGCAAAAGCATAATGTCTTACACAACAAAAGTTTATCAAAATTGGGAAATTAACATTTGTGCGATGCCATCATCTAATCTATGTACCTTAATCAAACTAATTGTTCCAATAATGTCTTTAGTGGCAAAGAAAAAATTCTATTTGAAGAACTAACCCATGATCATGCATTGCTTTTTTCTGTCCTGTTTCAGTCTCTTTTCAACCATGATGCTAGTACCTCAGGCTGTCTGTCTGTCTTTCATGTTCTTGATACTCTTGAAGACTATTGATCAACTTTCATACACTAGCATTCAATATGGGTGTTACCTTGGTTTTCAAGATTGGATTCAAATTTAGTATTTTTGACATGAACTTTGCAGAAATAAACTTGTGCTATTCTCACTGCATTATATCACCATCAGGATACAGATTTCTCCCATTACAAAGAATGTTAATTTGAATCATTCAGCAATGGTATCTACTGACTTCTTCATGTAGAGTTACTATTTTTCCTTTTGAAATTAATAAATATTTTTTGACTAAATCCATATCCTGTTTCTCATCAAAATTCTACCTGCTAGTCACAGCACATATTAATAATTCTTAATTTAATCACTTATTACTATGGTAGCTAAGTAGTGATTTTCTAATTTTATTAAATTTGCTGTACATTTGTGAGTTGACATTCTACTGCAAGGAATAACTTTCCATTCTTTCTGATTTTATTTATTTATTCATTCATTCATTTAATTTGCTTTCCAGTCTGGGTTCATGAATTCTTATTTTATTATTAGGGTTCTAATTCATTATTTATTCAGCTTGTCAAATTGTCCTAGATTTAGCCAGTGAGTACCCCTTTGAACTGATTTCTATGTCCTTTATTTATTTATTTATTTATTTTTTATTTAATTTTGAGTCATTGAACACAAATGGAGTACTCATATTGTTTCCCTGGTTGTACACAAAGTAGAGTCACACCATCTGTGCATTCATATATATACACCCAGGCAATGATGTCTGTCACACATTCTGTTATTATTACCCCCCCGACCCCACCCCTCCCTTTCCTCTATGCTATCTATCCTTCCTCCATTCTTGCCTCCCTTCCACCCCGCATTGTGCATCATCATTCACTTATCAGAGAGATCATTCAGCCTTTGGAGTTTTGGGATTGGCTAATCTCACTTAGCATAATGGTCTCCAACATCATCCATTTACCTGCAAATGCCATAATTTTATTCATCTTTATGGCTGAGTAATATTCCATTGTGTATATATACTGCAGTTTCTTTATCCATTCATCTATTGAAGGGCATCTAGGTTGGTTCCACAATCTAACTATTGTGAATTGGGCAGCTGTGAACATTGATGTGGCTGCATCACTGTAGTAATCTGATTTTAAGTCCTTTGGGTATCGGTCAAGGAGTGGGATAGCTGGGTCAAATGGTGGATCCATTCCAAGTTTTCGAAGGAATCTCCACACTGCTTTCCAGAGTGGCTGCACCAACCTGCAATCCCACCAGCAATGTATGAGTGTACTCTTTTCCCTACATCCTCGCCAACACCTGTTGTTGCCTGTATTCTTAATAAAAGACATTCTAATTGGGGTTCTATGTCCTTTTGACATCTTCCTGTCATATTTTGAGTGCTTACGTACTATTTGGGATAAGACAATATTCAAGTACCTCTTATGCTTTCCCAGTTTCAGCCATGGAATCAGACATTTCTCCAAAGATTCTTGGCTCTTTTTAGTGGGCGGTGGAATTCAGAAACTAAGATATGGATCCTAGGTATTGTTATTACTACCAAGAAAGTCATCATTTTAACATTTAATATTTGACTTGACATTTCAATATTTTACTTTGCCTTTTTCCTTATGCATTGTTTTTTGTAAACTTGACATTGTACCAGACTAAAATTTTTATTCCTACTTTTCCATTTAACAGCATAACATGAACATTTCCCTGGTTATTCTGAGCAAATTTTTCAGATAATTAGATAAGTTTTGTTGGTAGATGATTGCATTTTGCATCCTTGAAATATTTCCAGTTTAACTTTATTATTCACAATCAGTAATACTGAATGGTTTTTAAAGCATTTTCTCAAACAGTCTTCATCTCAGTTCTCACAGCAATCCTATGAGCTAGGCTTTTTTGGTGTTCTTTTACTCCCAAGAGCCTGAGACTTGAGGACTGTGCTGCTCAGACACATCCTGTGATGAGCTGCGCTCAGTTGAGCTGGATGAAGCCCAGGCCCCCTGGTTAATGCATGGTATTGTTAGGCATCTGCTCATGTGTATGCATTTGTCTTCTGAACTTAATTCTAAGCTACTTGATGGCAGAGACCATGTTTTAATGTGCATTGTGTCCCCACAATTCTAGTACATCACAGGTGCTCAATAGTTTATCACTTGGTTCAGGAAAGCATCTGAAAAGTCTTTGCCCCAAGCAAATTCTTAGGAAGATTTTCTACTGGGAGCTAGCTATAAAAGCACATCTCTCTCTTTTTAGGACATTGGTGACCAGACATCTTAATTATTGCTATTCTTTGCAAGGGATGCCATCAGCAAGGGAGGAAGAGAAGAGCAATCTGTTTGGATAGGGAGGGGCAAACTCAATAAATTTGCCAGCTGCACTTGATATCTTAGCAGCAAAACAAGCCATCCCACACTGCCTTGTAACTGCAACACAAGGCCGAGGACACGGTCGTTAACTACCCCATGGTAGGAATCCTTATCTGCAGCAGATTATGGGCCCAGAGACCACATGGGGACAAATTTGTAATAAATGATACTGTTCCAATTAGGACCTGGTTCAGCTGAAAATTAAAAGCACAAAATCAAAAGCCCCCTCCCCCCTTAGCCACTTCCTTGCAGACATCCGGACCAGGAGGCTTTTTGACGTTGATTGTCTCCTCTAGCAGCTTTCAGTTGAGGACCAAGCCAAATTGCATCACGTGCGCTAATTATCCCTCTCCTGAGACTGCAAAGTTCCTAGTTAATCGGGAGTTAGTCCAAACTACTTACTGAGTTTCCAAGGTGGCAGCTCTGTGTTGGGGGCCAGGACAGACCTTAGCTGCCTAAAGGCCACCAGCATGAAGTTTTCCTCCTAAGTCCACTTTCCTCGAAAGTGGAGGACCTTGGGGCTTTGAAAAAAAAAAAGTGGAATTGGAACTCCTGCAGGGAAAGAGAAGTCATCTCCTCCCCAGCTCCCCCAACTTAGTCACTGACCTCGCCATTTCCCGGGCTTCTTCCCCTCAGCGTGGAGCACTCACACCCGCTGCATCTAAGTGCTCATCAAGACCTGTTGCTTATGCTGTCTGAATGTTTCTCACATCTTCTTTGAGTGGCACAGAATTTAGTTTACTCAGGATCATTTAGGTGACTAAAAGTAGGACTAGTTGTTGAACCCAGAATTTAGATACCAAGACTCATACCTTTTGAAGTCTGGTCTGTGCTTGACTTTAGTTCCCTAGACTAAAGTTTGTGGCAGAGTTCTAGCAGGATTTAAATTGTCCAGAAAATATTGAGCCAAAAAAATTCCCCCTAAGTCTGATTCCAGTTGGGAAAACTTATGGAAGAAACCCTGTTCTCTTAATTATGGTCAGAGTTGCATTGTTATCACTGGCAAATCTTCTGTAAGATGTCACAAAAAAGTGAGGGAGGGATCATACTGCATCTTCTCCACTGGCCCCTCCTGGCCTTCCACACTTCTCTGTCCAGCACTCTGTCCGGGAGGCTGGGCTCCCTGAGAGGCTTTGTTGGGATTCTCTTACCCTCTGACCGTGGTTGATTTTGATCTGTTGGAAGCACCAGCAGGACAATGGAATGTGGAACCTGGCTTAGGTCTCTTTTTGAAAGTGACAGGTCCTGTCAGGTAGCCTTTGACAGTTCTAGGTTTCTCTTTAGGCTCCTATAACCACTCCCCCACTTGCCCTTCAGGCCAAGGAGTGGTGTGTCATAGCCCCATTATCCCTGGGTTGCTGTGCTGCTCCTATTGGTTTCCTTTAACCCTTCCCACACATCTATAAAGTTCCCCATATTCAATCCTCCTTTATTACATGTTTGTGCCAGCTCTTTCCTTCCAGGGCTGTAACTGATTGAGGAGTTGAATAAGTAACAGATCTTGTCACGTGGAGTAGGGACACATGGACAAATCATTATGGCATACTTGATTCAGATCAGATCCTGAGCCCTTGTCGTGAGGATTGGGCGCTGCAGCTATGTAAGATAACATCACTAAGGACAACAACAGTAGGAAGCTTTTATTGTACTCATGCCATATGCCAGGCATTGTTCTCACCATTTACCATGTATCAACTCATTTTAGCCTTACAACTTATAAGATACATACTGTCTTCATCACTGTTTTATAGATAAGAAAACTAAGGTGAAGAGGAGTTAACAGTCACCATTCAATTCCTACAGCTTAGTGTGTAAATCAAAACCAGGCAGTCTGGTTCTAGGGTCTTAGTTCTTAACTTTCACACTACTCTTCTCCACGTGCATAGGAAATCAGCCAATGGACTGACTTCCCAAATTATAGAATCATCTGAACATAACTTTTGATGGAAAAAAATCTACAGTGTTTGAAAACTATTTTTAACTTTGGGATTTCTAACATAAATGCTAACACCCAGTAGTGCCATTTTTAGCAAGCTGTAATTTATTTAGGCAGATGGGAATGGATATTATTCTCAGGTTTGAATGTTAAACACTGTTTAGGCAGTACAGTTCTGTGTAAAGGACTTGGATGACTTAGGCTTCACCATTCCTTAGCTGGGTGACTTTGAACAAGCCACTTGTGCTCTCAGAACCTCACTTCCCTCCCTCAGGTTTACTAGGTGTCTCCACACTCCCCTCACATGACATCCACTTTTTTACATCAGCATTCTGACATGACTGCCACCACCCAACACCACGAACTAGTATTCCTGTGCTAGTTTTGGTGTAGAATGCCCAGGCACATGTGTTGTTTAAAATATCTCAAACAAGGCGGTATCCTGCCTTGGCTTAAGTCCTTACAGTGATGAGGATCTTATGGCCTCAGGGGGATCTTGTCTGGAAGGGGACTTGAGCACTTGCAGGGCAGTTAAAGCAACTGTAGGAAGCCCAGGTGGACCTGGTGTTGGAGTCATTCTCATTGAGGAGGAGGACAAAGAAGGGGTTTTAGGGGTACAGGAAGCAGGAAGATGATAGGCTGATGGATGAAAAGGACACTTCGGTATAATATTCCAGGAGACCCCTCTTGAAAGGAACATTTGTTACTGGAAAGTGATTTTGTGATTGCCTGTTCACTCTCCTCTGAAATTTCTCTTCCTTTACTTCTTTGTGCATTTGTGGATGCTATGAAAGCTGTCTGGTCAAACCCTCAAGGAGAAATGAAACCTCTAATGTGAAATTCAATCAGAGGTAACATTTCTCCCTCCCTGCAGACTTCTGTGATGTTCTGCTTGGACCTTGTTCATAGCTGTTATGCTATAGTACACGCTGTCATTATTTGTGTACACACTCAGTCTCCCCCACTAGGTGTGAACTCTGTGCCTGGGGTTTTAGTCAGCTTTTTCGCTGCTGTGACTAAAAGATCTGACCAATGCAAGTATAGAGGAGGAAAGGTGGTTGAGGGCTCATGATTTAAGAGGTCTTAGTCCATAGAAGGCCAGCTCCATTCCTTGGGGCTCAAGGTAAGGCAGAACATCATGGTGGAAGAGCATGGCAGAGGGAAGCAGCTTGCATCAACAAGAAGCAGAGAGAGAGAGAGACAGAGAGAGAGAAAGAGAGAGAGAGAGAGAGAGACTCCACTCCAGATACAAAACATATACCCCAAAGCCACACCCCAATTCCAATCTCCTCCAGCCACAACCTACCACTTCAATTAATCCCATCAGGGATTAATTCACTGATTGGGTTAAGACTCTTACAACCAATCATTTCTTCTCTGAACCTTCCTGCATTGTCTCACATGTGAGCTTTTGGGGGATACCTCATATCCAAACCATAACACCTGGTTTACATCTGCATGTCTGGATACATGGAACTGAGCCCATAATCTTTGTCAGAGAGATGGGAGGTGGCCTACAAATCGCATTTTTAAAAAATTTTTTGAAGTATTTTTTAGTTATAGATGGACAAAATATCTTCCTTCCTTCCTTCCTTCCTTCTTTCCTTCCTTCCTTCATTTTTATATGTGTGGAGGATTGAACCCAGTGCCTCGCATGTGTGAGGCAAGTGCTCTACCACTGAGCTATAGCCCCAGCTCCTACAAATCCCATTTTTAATGTTCAGTGCATGCACGTGCAAACATACACACACCCCTCATGTGTACCATCTACACACTTATCTACACAGAGTGGAATTTAAAATAGGATGACATGAATTTCAGAGGACTTCTGTAATCAGAAAATTAGCCTCATTCTAAGCCCTAAGACACTGGGAGATATCTCTGGCAAACAATGAAAAAGAACAGGGATCTATTTTTACCCTTAACCCTGTGTATGTCATTTTAATTTTTGATCCATATTAATTCCCAGGCCTACTGGTGATGCCATCATTGTCAAGGGCACCCATGATTTGGAAATTGCCTATTCCTTTGAATCCTGGTAATTACTGGTTTCACACCACACCCTGTGCCTCTCTTGCTCGTCCTTGCAAGGGTGCCCATTTGCATGAATGGCTACTTGTTTGGAATGGCAACTCTTCTTACTCTGCAGGAATAGTAAAGTTAATGCAAGTAAAGGAAACCTTGAAGTTGCTCAGGGTCTAGAACCAGGGCATAATATTTTACCTCATCAGCAGATACCCAGCCTCCGTGTTATCTTTTTTGGCTGCACTCTAGGGAACAGAAGCCAGCACCTAACAACCTTACAACTGGGAGAGAAGAAAAAAAAAATAAAGGTGGAATGTTAGTGCAAATCTTGGTGGTACACCCAGCCCACACCTGGAAACTTATCTGAACTTGAAAAGCACAGCATTTTTGTTGTAACAATATCCTTCTGGTTAAAAGTGATCAATCTCTTTGTGTTTAAGTAGTTGTTACTTTGTCTCTCTTTGCAAACCCATAAATAGGAAGAGTTAAGTTTCAAAGCCTGGAAGGTGAGAATAGCTCAGAGACAAAGCTACACCCACTGAACCCATGATGGCAGAATGTGAGTTAAAGGGAGACCTCTCTACAGAACCAGGACCCAGTAAATGGAGTCCTGTCTCTGAGCTGTAGAGGTCAGGGTTGCATTTTGATTACTTAAACAGAGTCCAGCAAGGTCTAGAGCATGGCAAGTAGTGGTGGGGGCTGGAGGTGGCTGGACCAGGTTTATTTGATTTATAATCTGATTTACATTTGATTTGGGGATTATTGGGTGGGAGGCTGATTCCCAGTGGACTATAAGTACCAGGTGGGCAGAACTGCCTGATTTAGCTCATCTTTATATCCACAGAACCTAGCTCATGCCTGGGGTATTATAGGTCACTGTTACCTCTCATCTATCAAATGACTTTGTTCCCTAATTAAGCCCTTATCTTAACTTTTGTCCCTGTCACAGGGACCTTCTCAGCCTGAGCCTGGCATCTTCCCACTTATCCCTCAGGGATCCACCTTGACCTTGTCCAGCCCCATGTGGAGGTTAGGGGGACACCGCATCAAGCAGTGATTACAGACAGGGCATCAGATTCAAGCCTCTGGTAGGTGCCTTATAGAGGACACTGGCCCCTCCTTTTGGAACAAGTTCATCTGCATCAGGACATTTTTTTTTTCCCTATAATGCATAAAGAGGGACAGGTACAGTGCAGGACCACGCTTGCCGAGCCAGCCTGCAGCTCCTGGGAAAAGACACAAGACGTGTAGGCCTCTCCCTTCCCTGGGGCCCTCAGGTGCGGATCAGAGGAGCTGACAGTCATCTGTTTATCAGGCAGCTTTGTGCCTTACAGGGGAGCTGAGTGGCACGTACACGGATCTCTGAAAGGCAGGAATCTGCAAGCTGTGCACTGCTCAAGCCCAAACTCCCGTCTTCCAGTGAGCTGGGTGCTCCCTTCCTGCCCCTGTGGAGACCACTGACTCCAAACAGGGATTCTCAATCCTGAGCACACAACTCGCATAAAGTGGTCTTTTCGCAGTGTTAGGAACAGCCTTGGACTTCTACTCAAGCCTTTGTGATCAAGAAAGAATTCTGATCATTTGTGACTTATGAGTGAAATAATAACAGTAATGTGTATAGCTAATATTTATTGAGAGCTCACTTCATGCCAAATACTACTCCAAGCACTTTGTCAATTAACTCCATCCTTTCAAGGGGGAGCACTGTGGGTAAGCCCATTTCCAGGGTGAGGAAGAGAAGCACAGATCACAACTTGTCCAGTCACACAGCTACTCATAGAATCAGGATTTGAACCATGGGAGTTGGGTCCCAGCCCACATGGTCAAACTACTTTATTCTTCCCCTTGCTGGATCTTTCATCCTGGGAAATTCATCTCTCCTCTTATTGAGGGAAGTCAGATGTGGGCATTTTGGTGACTTGCTATGTGGCTGCTCCCTCTGAGAAGTCAGGTCTCTGCAGAGGCAGAGAAGCCTTCTGGGGCAACTTGTATTTGTTTGTTGTCACTAATTCTCTCACATTCTAGAGGCCACTCATCTGATGCCTTCCTTTGTGGATGCATGTTCCAGTCTCTGCCTGTGTCATCACATGGTCATCCGTGTGTCTTCTCTCCTGTCTCAAACCTTCTGCCTTTCTCTTATGAGGACACTTGTCATTGGATTTAAGGCCCACCTGGATCATACAGGATGGTCTTCTCATTAAGATCTTCCACGGCAAGGACTAATCGCAGCTATAAAGAGTTTTTCCAAGTAAGGTAACATTTGCACGTACTAAGGATTAGAAAATGGGCAGATCTTTTGGCGGCCTACCATTTAACCTGCTAAGTCACCCTATCTAAAATAAATTCTGTTGTCCATCCCCCTTCTCATTGCCCTGCTTTTTTTTTTTTTTCCTACTGAGCATCTGTTACTACCTGGTGCCTTCTTATTTCTTTATGCATTTCCCACAGCGTTCTCAGCCTTGATGCATCTGGCATTTTGAGCAAGGCAAATATTTACTATATAGAAGTGAAAATTTCATTGCCAGACATTTAGCATTTCACATTTTCAGCCCAACCTAATGTGAGGGTGGGGCTGAGGTGGAGAGAGAAAAATCTTTATAACAGTCAACCTCCCCTTAGATATCCAGTGGCCCCCCTGGGCAGGCAGTACCAGCCCAGGGACAGAGCCACCTGTTAAGGTATTATGTGCTTATTGTCTGTCCTCTTTCATAGGAACAAAAGCTCCATGAGGGCAGAGACCTTGTCTGTCTTGCTAACTGCTGTATTCAAACAGCATCTGGTTCTGAACAGGCACATGCTACATATTCTCTGCATGCAGTGGAAGACAGGGATGCTCTTTCTGGAAATGCATGTCAGACATCACCCTTTAGGTTGCTCCAACCTAGGAAGGGAAAGTCATGTAATAGTGACACAGGTCTCAGTCATTATGAGAAAATAGTAAGGTAAGTTTCTAACCTCTTCTTGGGCTCTCCCCTTCCCACTTCCCTGCCCAAATTGTCCTTTCATGGGCATGGCTGTGCAGAAACTCAGAACTATTTCTTCACCAGTTGTCCTGATCTCTGTCATGTGGTTCCTTCCCTGTCAGCCTTAAGCACTACTCCTGCAGTTGTCTTGTGTCTATTGTCATCCCCAAGGGTCTCCTCTTGTGTCACTGCCACAAAATTAAGGGGCAAGCTTTAGGTCAGGGGCCTATGATCTTGCCATCTGCCTGGGATGCTGCTTCTCTGCCCCTGGCTGGCCACCAAAGCCATCTGCCTTTTATTAATCACTCATGTGAGTGCAGGTAAGACATTTTACCTCTGTGATTCTCAGAAATCCCACCTATAAATCAGGAAGGACACTCAATGACTTACTCAGCAACAGTAGCCCCTGGAAGGTTGTAGTTATACCATAATGCCTATTTTTTCTTCTTACCTTATGTAAGGAGATAAGAGACTGGAAAAAATAGGGATGCTCCCACCTCTATCTCGACCACAAAGACATCCCATTTTGTGTTGGAGTAGCAGTGAACATGAAGGTAGGGGGAGGTAGGCAAGACTTCCAGGTCTGTATGGGATCAGGTAGAATTGGTGCTGAAAATGAGGAAGGCAGTATTGCCCAGGAACTAAGCTAAGGGACTTTGGAGAAATTAAATAATCTATATAAGGGGTTAGCATGCTTTGAATCTTTGTGTCTTTCATTAATCCCAAATGTAAGCTTGCATAAGGTATTTGTAAGACAGAGAAAATAAATACCTGTCCAAGGTCATGCAGATGGACATGGCAGAGCTGGGAATTGGACTTCGCAATAGCAGAAGTTTGTGCTTTTCCTAACACACCATTCTGCCTTCCTTGCATAATCTCTCTGGAGCAATTGCTGCTGCAAGCCCCAGAGCTGAAAAGCAGCCAAGAATGGCTTTGCTTAGTCCTATGTATGACTGTCTGAAGGGCTGCTGTAAGTTTTTGATATATTAGGAAGCAGAGGTACAGATGATAGAAATCAATATGCACTCACTCCCCAGGCTGTATGTCAATTTCACTACAATAATCAGCTGCACACAACACACACACACACACACACACACACACACACACACATATCACCACCATGACCACTACCCTACAGCCATTGTCCCAGCTTGGGCTAGCTTGGGAAGTCAGCATGGGTTTGGGCAACCACAGAAAAACCATCAAGGCTGAGGCAGAAAACTACGTGCAGGTAATCGAGAGGTGATTGTGCAGGGATCATCGCCTCCATTTAGGTGTCAATTGTGTAATTTCCAGCTGTTCTTCAGCTCAACAGCTGGAGTTCAATATGCTCAGGGTGTATCTGGAGGCCCCCAGCCAGGGAACTCAATATTAAACTAGCTTCCAGAATCTAGGAAAAGCAGCTAGTATTGCTGCAAACCACAGAGGAGAGGCCCCTTTTTTCCATCCAGTTAAGCAATGGTGGCTCTTGGGGAACAATATTGGTGCTGCCCGAGAGTGGCTGGTCTAAGACAAAGTGGAACTGGTCTGTGTGTGTGTGTGTGTGTGTGTGTGTGTGTGTGTGGTGTGTGTGCGTGTGTGTGAAATCCTAAAACAAAGATACACAGAATGCTAATTCCTTTCATTTTGTCCAGTCTTATGGTGCGATATTATTACTATTGTTTCCATTTTATACAGAGAAGACAAATTGTTTTTCCTCTTTCAAATAAAGTATGATTTTCAGAACTGGTTGCTAAAGCCAGATTGTTGGACCCTCGAACCCTACTGATCAGAAGCAGTCTACAGGCAGGTTCTGCTGTAGTTTGGGAACATGCTACCAGCTCAACCGGATTCCGCCACTTAAAAAGTAGACTTGCTCCAGGAGAGTGGGGACAAGCCCCCCTAAAGCTGAATTCTCAGGAGGCTGGTGGGAGTGCTGTGCTAGCCTCAAATGGAAGCCTGGTACAGTTATCAAGACGGCTTCTCCTCTTATCATGTCAACATCATAATCAGAGTAATTTGGAGGGAGAAGATAGTGGTTTTTATCTTTCAATCCACCTTTGATTCCAATTTATCACTCTTTCTGTTTTTCCACAAAACCAAACTGCATGGTTTTCTTCCTCCCTTTTTCTCCTGCCACCTAATTATCTTGTCTGGCACAGCAGAACCCTTCCATTCTACGTGGTCCTGAGCCCATGGCAAGCATTACTAATTAGTCATAGCATTCTTTCCCAGAAAGCCCAGGAAGTGCCTTCAATTTCTTCTTAAAGCAGAATTCTATGGATTTACTTCTAATAGTTGTCAGCCCATGGGCTGAAACCTGATTGAGTACCTGGGCTGTTCATTCACTGGCTCACTCATTAGATATTTGCAAAGGACATACTATGTCAGGGCACCATTTTAAGCACTGGAGAAGTCAGCAATGAGTGAAGAGAAACAATCTTACAATATATATTGGAGTGATAAAGACCAATCACCTCAAGTTAAAAATGACACAGGGACCCTGAGGGTTAAGGAATGTGACTTTGGATTCTTGAATTTAAGTTATGATATGGTGTCATAGGACTTGGGATAGTGGGCAATGTTGGGATTGATGGAAGCAATGGGATTGTTCTCCCCATTCCTTACCATAAGCCCTCTGGGTTCATGACTTTGGACAGGTGAATCTGTCTGGTGATCAGAACTGTAGTGAAAGGCATCTGGGCAAAGGGATCTGGTTTCCACTGTAGGCTTTTCCATTAACTTAGTACATCTTTGGTGAAAGCACCCAGAAAACCATTCTGGATGCAGGAACTCACACAAGAGATTTTATTAAGCAGACAAGCAGAGTGTCTGCCCTTAAGGGTGAGAGAGAGAGAGAGAGAGAGAGGGAGAGGGAGAGAGAGGAGAGGAGAGGAGAGGAGAGGGAGAGAAGAGAGGAGAGAGGAGAAAAGAAAGGGGAGAGAGGAGGAGATGGAGAGGGAGAAAGAGGGGGGAAAGGGGGAAAAAGAGGGAGAAACAGAGAGGGAGGGCTGGAGGGAGGGAGAGGGAGGGAAACTACCCTTAAGTAGTGGAAGCTGGCAGGCTAATCGGATCAATGACTGACAAGGAAGGTAACAATCTAGATTGTTAAATGGTGTGTGGGGGTGGGCAGAATCGGGAGAAATGGCTGCAGGCTTGTTCCCTTCATTTAGGGCTCTCTGGGCCCTGTCTCACTTTATTTTTATTTTACTTTTTTTAGCACTTCAATACTTATTTATTTATTTTTCCCTGTCTCATTTTCATTCAGTGAACTGTCACTGAGCATCCACCATGGGGCCTACCACTGAGTGAGGCATTTGGGACCCCAGATCAAAAGGATACTCACAGTGAGGAAAGGTGTGAACTAGTGACCTAAACACTTTTCTCAGTTTCACTTTTCTATGAAAGAAGATTGGACTGGCTGGTCACTAAGGCCATGCTAACCTTAGATGTTCTTCTATGCCACTGGTGTAGCCATTTCAGGAATGTGACTCCTTTATTGTGGTTAGGGCACCAGGTGATCCTATATCCTGGCTTTGCATGGATGTTGCTAGTCAGGAAGGCCTGGTGGTCAGAAATTGCTCGCTGAAGGGTAAATGCCATTCCCATCCTCCACCTCTCATGACATTGCTCAGCATCCCACGTACTTTGATATTTACTCAGTTTTGACTCAGCCCTTGAATCTATTATCTCTTCTGGTCCACCCAGCATCCAAATGTTTGGGTTTTCATTATATGAGATAAAAGAGTCAGTGTATCCCCTTTGTCTTTTCCCTGTCCAGATCATCTGTGGGTTAGCTGCTGAGTGCTCCATTCTTTTCCAGGTTATACCATAAAGAGAGACTCAAGTGGGGATAATTTTCTGCAGTGGGATAGGGTGGCACATATGGATATGGAGCCAGATGTTAGGCAATCCTTCAGTGAAACCACTCAAAAGCTATTTGCTATGCCTATGACAAGCGAGAAGGAAGAAAAATAAAGTGCAGTGTACAAGTACCATGAACACATGAGTGTATCAATAAGGGAACAGAACAGAACAGAAGGGAGAAAAGAAAATTAATAGCCTGTATATACAATACAATTATACTGAATTCTGTCAGCAGAAAAATCTGCAGTGTCTTCTTCCATACAACCCCCAGATGATGGAAGAACACCACTGTAGTTTTTTTGCAGACAGAATTTGATAGGATTGGATTTGCAAGGCTCTCTTGGAGCTGAGTTTTACTTCCTGAGCAGCATGCCTGCAACTCAGTGGGCTGTGTGCTTCTAAGGTGGTAGGGGAGCCCAGAATATGAATAGGCACGCCTAAGTCCATGATCTAGACAGTTACTTTGTGCTAAAATGTATCTCTACATTAAATATAAAAATACATATGACATGTATATGTCCATGTTCACAATAATATACTGTCTATATCTCTGTCCATCTGGCATTTAGATGGGGCTCAGAAATGTCCCTTGAATTGGAAATGGAAACAATTAGACTCTTCATCTGTATGTAGTGTAGTGATTCCTCCCACCTTCAGGGGGCAGCCATACTTGGGGTTGCATACATACCACTCTGTCCCAGCAACAAATGAAGTTTGTTTTTATTTATTTATTTGTTTGTTTATTTATTTATTTTCAGTGCTGGAAATTGAACCAAGGACCCCTTGGTGCTAGGCAAGCACAACCACTGAGCTGCATATCCAACCCTTTTAAATTTTATTTTGAGACAGGATCTCACTAAGTTGCCCAGGCTGGCCTAGAACTTACCATTCTTCTGCCTTAGCCTCCTGAGTAGCTCGGATTGCAGGGATGTACCACCACACCCAGACAAATGATGCTTTTACTTCATTTGTAATTCCCTTACTTCTGGCACCTTTTTTGGAGGGGAAGAGGCTGTTACTGGGAATTGAATCCACAGCTTTAACATTGAGCTACGTTCCCTGACCTTTTTGTTTTTTATTTTGAGACTCTCTAAGTTGCTTACGGCCTCACTGAGTTGCTGACGCTGGCCTTATGCTTCTCCTCTCTCGGCCTCCAGGATCACAGTCATGCACCACCATGCTCGACACCTCCAGCACTTTTAATGTGACCAGCCTTCCAGGGTCCACTGCAATTTTTGTGTCATCTACTACAGACAAAAGTTGATCATTGCAAAACTTAGAATCAATTTTAGCTTGTAGCTTCTGGGAGCAAGCATTCTATGTAACAGAATTGATTGCAGAATAACAATAATGATAGTACTATTAATAACACCTACTGTGTCCTTAGACGCTACCCTGAGGCAGGAACCATGCTAGACATGTTTCACATGTGTCGGTGCTATTTTATTGTTAAAAGTATTATTAATATCATTCTTTGCATGTTTGGGCCAAGCATATGCTTAATACTTTACATGTATTATCTAATCTTCACATCTCTGTGAAATAGCTGTTACTGTTTACTTACTGCAAATGGTGAAATTAAGGCTCCAAGAAGGTTAACTTACCCCAAGCTACCCAGACAGTGCCTGATTGCCAAAATTCATAACCAAGAGAAGCCGTCTTCAAGGCCTGTGCATGTTTTAGAATAGGACACTTGATCAAAAGAGTGGCAGGATGCGGGGGGGCGGGGGTTGGGGTAAAAGTCACAGACTAGTAGTGGGGGAGATCACCATAGTGGCCACCTCCCAGGGTGGCAGTGGGGATTGGAGGAGATCACATGAGTCAAATGTCTAGACTGACCAGGCAAACAGAAAGACTCAAGCAACAGCAGTCTCCTTCCCTCCCCACTTGAAGCAGCAAATGTGACTAAGGCAATAGGGTGAAATGTCTAGAGTTGTTTTTAGTGACATGCAGATATTTCTAGACCAGTTTTGATGGGGACTCATTTTCAGTGGCTATAGAAACACTCCCATTAGCCTTATGCCTCTGATAATCTCACATGTTGATCCTCACGGCAGAGGTTACCATGATAGACCAACAAATAATAAAGCTAATAATGGTGAAGTGGCAAAATCCCCAACTTTTTAATACTATAAGCTTTCTGTCTGGGAGATGTCATTTCTTTCAACAGCTTCAACTTTCTTCAAGGCAGAAAACCATTGAAGCTGCAGCGTAGCTGAACATCTGTCTTATCATGTGGGCAGATATTGGGATTAAATTAACTAGAAATGAATAGAATGATGTATGACAGGGTGCAGATGTCCCAGGCACAGTGTGATAATTTCATTGCAAAACTATGTAATGAATTCCATACATTATGGAAGTACAAATGTACCACTTTAGGTAATTGTGATGAAAAGGTATAATGTGCAATGCATAAACAGAGTGTGAGCCTGGGGCATTTCTCCTCTGCTATTTCTCTTTAGTCATTTCAGAATGACTTTATTTGGTTTAATGTAAGCCTATTATTATTATTATTAGAGCCTTATTTGTTTTGGGTCAGCCCCTTCAGCATTTCTTGCCTGGTTGGTATAAGAAATATTTGGAGTAAAGGAATAGAATTTGGGCAGATCACAGCTTTGGCCTCTTGGAGCATGAAGGCTAGAGACAGCATTTTCCAAAATATTTTGTTGTGAGAATTTCAGAGTAGGACTCTCTCTTTTCCTTTCCTTCTCTCTTTTCTCTCTTTCTCATGGACTAGGGAAACTGCTTCAGCATCCCGTATTAATTTTTCCAGGGGATTCAGAGTTATATGGTGAGGAGAGACATGGGTTTAGAGTCAGAAAACCAAGGTTCCTCTCTTGACTCTGCTCTTGACTGCTGTGTGACTTTGCATAAGTCACTTAATCTCTCTGAGCTGCTATCTCCTCATTTATAAAACAAAACTAATGCTGCTACTGCTATTCTAACATTGTGTTGTCAGGTGTAAATGAGAGAGCTACAATATGCAATTAGAGAATAGAGGGCCTGAATCTGTCTTGCTTACTGTCTTATTCCTAGTGGCTAAAAAATAGGCCTATAATACAATCAGAGTCACTGGCCAACCACCAGATACAGCTGAAGCCCAGAAAAGGGCTGCAGGTCTTCCAGTGTCGCACAGCACTCTGGAGGCAGGGCCAGATCACCAGCCTCTGTTTCCTGATTGTCAGCTTCAGTTTACCACCCACGCTGCCTCCCTTGCTAGCATAAAATGATCAGGTTTGGCAGAAGCAGAGGTGTGTCCTCTCTGCAGGAGAAGCATGCCTTTGCTAGCATGCTTTCCATCAAGGAACAAGAGGAAGGTTTCATTTTGCAGCAAATGGCTGGCCCACAGTCCAGCTTGCCAAGCGAGAGTGAGAACCGCTTGGTCACAGCTGGGGCCAGTCCCCACTCTTTTTCTCTTTCCATCCCACTGCTGTGTTCACACAGCCCCTTTCTTCCCCTTTAAGTCTCCTTTCCACCAATTATTTGCCTGGGGTGACATCAGTGGAAAATGTGAGGAGATGGCAGCAGAGTCGAAACCTTAGCCTTCCCTGGGAGGCCAGAAAAGCCTGTTTTTAATGCTCGGATTGGTCCTTGATTTCCCCAGCTTGTTTGTGCCATGTAATGCTTTCGGCACAGTTGAAGCAAGATGCCTGGGGTGACTCGAGGCCACCGAGGGTCTGGGTCCTCCTGCCCACTGGACAGATGTTTCACCGTCTGGCCTCCTTTCTTAGCCAGGAACATCATGGAACCAGTCCCAAGGAGGGCTCGTGTGGTAGAAAATTCTCGAGGGGGTGGGGCGGGTTTTGAAAAAGTTGTGGATTTAGGGTTGGTCACAACACATCCTCTTTCCCTTATTCCAGTCCTCCCATCCTGCTCCTCTCCCCACAAGCTTCAGGACTGTCTGCAGCGCCCGGATTTTCTTGCCAATTTGGATGCCTTGAAAGGAACATTGTTCAAAATAGAGACTGGAGGAAGGTGCTAATCTTGCGCCGCTTATCAAATTTGAGCAAAAAATGTTGACATCCCACTTTCCCAAGTGCTGGCTCAGCTCTTTTGTGTTCAACTGGAAGAGAGGAACCAGCTGTGTGTGTCTAGCACGAAAGAAAAACTCAACTCTGACTCCCCAGCCCTTTATACCTGGCATTGCCAGACCCAGGGGCAGGGCAGGCAGGCATGATGGGTACACTGGAGGTCTCCTCTTCCCCAGTAGCACAGTCCTGTGGGTCCCAGGAGAAGCTTCCCATTTATTGCTTCTGCCACTGCTAGCGCTTAAACTCTCAAGAATAAAAAAAAAAAAAAAACGATGCTGCTGAGAAGTTACTGCTTTATATGTAGAGAGAGCTCTTCGTTTTCTCATGTTGAAAGACATATTTGGGATCATCTGGTTTTCCAAGCAGATGCCCAGTTTATCTCACTTTAAATCAACTCTTTCTGACTGGACCCTTTGCTGGATGAGTTAATTGAGCGTGGCTAAAACCAAAATGCTCTCACGATTAAGGAGCCAGGCGAAGGGGCGCTGGGTCAGGGGTGTCAGCCTGCGAGGAGGGTGGTGACTTGTTTACTTCTATTCTCCTAACAGAAGGAACAGGCAGGCGCAGCCCACTGGAAATAATTTTGAATAATCTCACTCTATTACTCGAAGCGAAATTGAGTCTGCTCAAGCTACCCCAGTGATCCGACATTTCAGCGAAACAGGGAAACTAATATCCAATTCATGTAGCATAAAATAAGTGACATCAGGAAAAGCAGGATGAAGCGGGATGAAATCTGGAAGTTTTTAGTTTTCAATTTGTATGTCTTGTCTTCTATTACTGGGTCAACTCACTAATGCAGCTCATAGAGCCGAGGGGGCATCATTAAACCTTTGGTCATTAGTGGTGGTTGGTAGTGGTGTGTGTGTGTGTGTGTGTGTGTGTGTGTGTGTGTGTGTGTGTGGCAGCTATTGATGCCTGACACTGATAGCAGACATGCATCACCCTGCATCAATCAAATCTAGAAAGACAAATTGTTAAGAAATGGAGGACAAACCCGACTTACCCACTGGAGTGCTCTTGGCTGGTGGGGCAGATGGCCTAGAATTTAGATTTGACCCCTTGGAAAATGCTCAGTGTGAGGGAGAGGGCTCATTACCTTCACACCCACCAGCCCTGTCAGAATCTGTGCTCCCAAGAACATGGCCTCTGCTAAGGAACTGTCATCCCCTGTGCCAGAGGAAACCTCTCTTAACTCCTTCCTCTGTCATAGTCCTCACGTCTTACCAGTTGCAAAATAATTGGTTCTGGCTTTAAATTCTGTGTTGTGTCCATTCCCTCCTCTCCTTGCCAGGTAAAGTCAACAATCCTATTTATCTAGTAATCCTGATTGCTCTTTATCTTGCCTATCTCTTTCTGCTTTCTACCATCCTTTCTGATTGCTAAATCATCTGCATGTTTCACACTCTGCTCAAAAGCATTCAATGGCTCCCGGTTGCCCAGTAACTAAAATTCACCCCTCCATGCTTATCACTCAGAATTCCCCATAGTTTGGCTTCCTTTCTAACTAGTTTCACACATTCCTCTTCATTCATCCTGAGCTGCAGCCAAATGGAAGTGGTTTCTATTTTCTTGCAATGCTGCAATTTTCTGCCTCTATGTGTTTCCTCACACAGTTTCCTCTGCACAGGGTGACCTACCCATCCTTTGGATCAAGGCCAGGTGCTGCCTCTTCCAGGAAGACTCCTTGATCTTCTGTTGGAAGAGGTGTTCTCCCTCTTAGGCCCTTATAGCTCAGTAGAGTAGGTCCTTCCTTCAGCACACAGGCAGTGAAATAAGGTCACAATCAGAGTTCTGGTTGTGGGACCAAGTATGCATAAGTTGTGTGTGCCTCCATTTTTCTTCTGTGAAACTGGACTACTAGTATTGATGTCTTAAGAGAATCCCAGGGAGTCCATGGGGAAGATAGGTGCAATGTGCTTAGCATGGTGCTTAGTTATTGCTTTCCTGGGCAGTAGTGCAGATTTTTTTAAGGATAGACTTGTAGTTGAACATAGCACTTACTAAGCTATCATTTTTAGTCATATCCTTTGCTAGGATTTGAGGACAAATAGAAATAAATAAGACTAGGACCTGACCTCAAGGAGCTCAGTCTGAAGGATGGAGATGAGTGAGCAAGAACACATCTGGTTAGGTTAGGGGAAGTGAGCATGGGTGAGCTGACTGACCTTGTAGTTCTGGGGCTGGATCCTAGGTTGGAACCCAACCTGGTCACTTCCTAGCTGTGTGACCTTACACAATGACTGTAGCTCTTTTGCTTTAATTTCCTCACCTATAAATCCAGGGCAGAAAACAGAGCTTACCTCATAGGGTGGGTGTATTGGTAACCTGGCTCAGGCAGGGCCTGACATGTTGCAGGAGTCAGTAATGGTTAGTATCTGGGAACTCTTTGAGGTTAACCATTGCTTTGGCTTTGGGCAATTCCTTTCTCTGCCATAGTTGTGATCTTTTATGAGGATAAAGCCATAATAGTTCAGAGAAGCCACCATTGGAAGGATGTGGGCTTCTCAACTGTCTCTTTGGTAATGCCTTTTGAAACAGGTTGGCCTTCCCCTCACTCTCTCTTGTAACATACACCTCTGTAGTCTTCACCTTGGACAGAGACCTCTCCTCCTGCTGGGTATTGGCTCAGGTGTTTCACTGACCAAAGTAGTTTGCTCAAGTCTTAAAACTCCCTAGAGCCAAAGTGTATGCTTCTGTCCTCTTGGGCTTCTGTCCAAAGAATTTCTATCCTAGAACACCTCCCCACCCCTTCATTATGCATGGACACCACAATCTGATACAAAATGGGTGGTGCAACTTTATCAGGTTAATTTTAATTGGCCTTGACACTTGTCCCTGTTTTTATGGCCTTGGCACTTAGCCCTTGTGAGGCATGGAATCCCCTCCGTGGCCTGCAGCTTGGTGTCCCAGTTCCCCACTCCCCATATTGAAGGCTCCCCAGTGTTTAGTGAAGCAGTGTTCCCCAGAGGTTGGTGAAGTACCTCGCAGCTCAGGAACCCTTTTGTTGTGTTTGTGCCAGTTCCTTCTTGTTCTAAGGTGACAGCTAAGGTCAATGTTGGACAGCCTGTCCTCGGGGAACTTTGACAAAGTCAAGCACATCTAGCTCTGACAAGAGTCTGTTCAGACCTGTAATGGGAAGAGTGGCAGCAGAAAGACCAGGGGCCTAAGTGACTAGGATGTGGGTAAAGGCCGAGGGTGGTGTGAAGTACTGGGAGATAAAATGGAGGATTTGGCCAAAGGAATCTTCCAAATAGCAACTCTAATAAGGCCCTAAAAGTGAAGGACCATTTTTTTTCTAGAAAAGGCAGACTTTGCTAAAGCAAAATGGGTCTAGGGCTCTGTGTGGGCTGTGTGCATGTGTGTGTGTGCATGTGTGTGTGTGTGTGTGTGTGTGTGTGTGTGTGACCTGTGGAGCACAGGAGGGTGAAACACAGCAACGTTACCCTGAAGTCACTGCCTCGTCACATGTCCCTTGTTTCTCTAGCTCACCTGCACCCAGTAAGGAAACCCTGGTTATATAAATGGAAATGGCCCCACACCCTAATTTGGTGCTTCCCAGCTCCAGCAGAGGCCCACCTGACTCCTTGGTGCCTGTGGTGGGAACTTGGGCTCTGCAGCTTCCATCTCTATGCTGGTCCGCTTATTGGGCCTTTCTTGCTCTGATGAAGAGGGACTGAGCCATCACTGCAGCAGAAGTCAGACAGTGGCACCCTAATGAGGTGGGTAAGGTTTTCCTCCATGTGGTGATACAACACATTTTTCAGGCTCCACTCAAGAGGTCTTTTCCCTTCTCAAACATACTAGAAGGTCTTGGGATGGAGGTTAGAATATCCTTAAAAAACTCCAGCAGTGTCCAGAGACACTGTTCAAAGCCCACAGGCCCCTGGATTATCTCAACATCACAGCACATCCCTGGGTAACTGAGTAGTCTCAGAAAGGGCAATGTGGGTTTGACATAACTGGATGGGAGTGGCCTAGCCAGCAGGACAGCCCCACGCACTTGTGTCCACAGAGCAAGTATCTCCCCACCAAGGCAGGACTCCCACCTCCTGCGTAGTGGTGAGATGTGTGGGTGCCTCAGATGCAATCAGGCTTCCTAGGTCAAAGCCCAATCCTGACCTGTTCTAAGCAGGTGACTTTGGCCAATCATTAAATCTTTCCAGTCCCCCATTTTCCTTAATTACAAAGGGTAAATAATAAAGCACCTTCCTTGCAGAGATGTTCTCTGAGTTAGAGATGGTGCTTGTGAAGTGAATGGTCTGCTCTTCTGGAAGGTCATCAAGTGATAACAGCAGCTTCCATTTATTTAGTTGCTTACTAAGTGCCAGACACTGCAGCAGATTCTTTACATATTTTAGTAGGGATGGTCTTCAGAGGCTGCACACTGGGTGAGTTAAATATATAAAACGTCTGCATTTTTCTCTGAAGTTTCTTTCTTTTTACTCATCAATTATCTGGTTTTCTGCGTGATGGCAATGTCAGTCATCATCAGGAAATCTCAGTTGCCTCAGTGTTTTTTAAGTTGCTTTGGGTTTAATCTCTGTAAGTTCAAACTTTTCCCTTTTTTTCTTTCCTCCCCCTTGGTGTGGCATTTACATTCTGGGGTTGAGAAATATTCTAGTATGAGTGTGGGTAAGGGAATGGCTATGGCTTTAGCCAAAGGTCATTCTTTTTTCAATGATGGTGACTGCCTAGATATAACACCTGGTCTTTGATTAATACTATGTCTCATCTGGTCTTTGGTTGTGTGATCTTTGCTATTTTTCTCTTTCTTTCTGAATTCTATCACCACCATGTGGGGTACAGGGGAAATTCAGTGTTTTCCAGTGCCATGCTGGGGCCACTGGAGACTTACAGGTGCCCAGGGTCTCTGTGGCTGGAACCCCATGGAACCATGTCTGCTACCTGCTCCTGGGCCTCTCTGAACTGCCATGTCACAGGCAACCAGATGAGAGCACATCTAGGGGTCTTTCCTCTTGTAGCCACAGCTCTCCTGACTACTCTTCCTTTCCAAACTTGTCACCTAGGTCAGGGGAGGTTGTGCATAGTGGAAGGGCTCCTTCTCAGAGAGTCCTCTGCTTTCTCTCTGATGGTTCCCCCCTCCTCCCTATCTTGGAGAAATTTGAGGATGGCTGGTGAGACAGGAAAAACTGGTTCTACTAGAGCACATGTTCTCCTAAATATTTTCTGTCCTATATCTGGACTGAGAGCATTGAACTTTAAAGCCAGGAATGTGATGTCTTTCTTCTCTGGTTCTACCTTGACAGCTTTCCTAAAGTAGCGGGAGCATCAGTCTAACTGCCCCAGTGGGGGAGGGTGGAGATGGAAGCAAGGAAAGCAACTGGATGAGAAAGGGGACCTCACCGACTTCCTGCACAAACACTATCTTTTTAATCTTCAGACAATCCTATGGTGCAGTTTCTATTACTAATCCCATTTTACAGATGATGACTTATGACTCAAAAAAGTCACTTGGGTGACTGATCAGTTCAGCCACCAAATATTAACAGAATATCCATTACGTGCCAGATACCATTCCAGATTTTAGAAGACATAGTAGTGAAGAAAACAGATTAAAAACCTCTGTTTCCTGGGGCTCAAATCCAAGTTGAGTGGGGAAAGCAGGGAAGAAACCATAAGGAAAAACCAATAGGTAAGCCAGAGAGTTTAACCCACAGTGATAAGTTTTAGGTATGCATACAAATCATGGAAGGGGGATAGAGATTGCAAGGTGGATGTGGCTTTAAAGAGCATGCCTCACTGAGATGAATCAGAGTGAAGACTCCCATATGGAGGGAAGTGAATCCCAGGGAGAAGGCAGAGCAGGAACAATGGCCAAGCTGGAAGTGTGCTTGGTTGAATAACTAATGGAAAAGAAGGGCTAGAATTTGAACCCTGTTAGTTTGACAGCAGAGCCTGCATGCTTCACTGTGATCTGACAGGGTTCAAATTCTGATAGTCATTGCTATTATTATTTCTCTGCCATTGGACTGACTTCTGACAGCCCTCCCCTCCATGAGTGTTGATGGGTAGCCGAAATTGCCTGATTCCTCTGCCCCTGTCCTAGCTTTCCCTGTAACTATGGGATTGGATATATGCCTACCTACAGAAACACTATCAGGTCTTCGTATCGGGAACAAGAGATGCAAAGAATGGGCATAAGGAGATGGAGTGTCTTGTGGGCCTGGTGGGTCAAGAGAGGGGCATTGCTCGTGGCTGTAGGGGAGCAGTGTTGGACATTGTCTGTGACTGGTTACATCATCAGTGTAAGCTGCAAGGTCAGGGCCACATGAGGCAGGGCTTGCATGGGCTCGCCATCAGTTCCATGGCATGACCTTGGTGTTCCATGGTGTTCACAGCTGGGCTGTGTAGCCCTGAGCCGGGTTCCTGAGGCTTTCTTGGCCATTTGTTGAACTAGCTATCGTCCATCTGTTTTCTTCTTCAAAAGTAACATAGGTTTTATTTTTAGTTCAATAAAAAAAGAGTAGACGACAGAAATATTTTCTATTTCATTCCTCCACCCTGTCCCCTAAATTTAGAGTTTGCAATTTTTATAAGGTTTGCATGATGATAAATAAGAAATAGAAATGTTATTAAGATTGAAGTGAATTTCCTTTGAGGCTGTGGAAAATAATGAAAAAGCTATTTCATCTGTTTTCTTTCCTATTTCAAAATATAAAACGAAAGACAAGGCCGCTCGCTGTTTTGACATCGTCGGGCATGTCTCAAGTGCCCTCCGTGGTTCTCACATTACTCCAGCAAGGTCTCCCAGCAACTGAAGGAACTGGTACCTATTCTCTCCTCAGCTTTGTCTCTGAGAACAGTAAAAAGATCCACATCTTCTCAGGATATCTCACTTCACCTGCAAAATAATCTCATTTTTCACACTAAAAATACCTTTACTAAAATGAACTATTTTCTGTCAGAAGAAATGAACACATCTTTGTTAAATATATTACCTCCCAAAGATCATCATACCTTAAGCAAAAGTATAACCCAACCCACAGACTTGTCATCTGTTCCTGTATAACCCCTTTAAATTTTTTCCTTTGTTTTAAAATTTTTTTTATTTAAGTTATTATGAACAAAATTTGAAGAATCATATAACTTTAGAACTCTCCATTCCAAGATCATTCTTTTTTCAATGATGGTGACTGCCAAGATCTAAGTCTGGCCTGAAAGAGTTCAAATTATGATGGCCAAATTATGAAAATTATGATGTTAATTATGGAATAAAATTTGAAGAGTTAAACAGCTTTTGAATGTCAATTACACCAAACAGAAGGCTCCTGTCCTCATCACCCCATTTCCCCCTTTCTGGAGACAACCACTTCACCCTAAAGGATTTTGTCATGTACTTCCATGCCTCCCTGTAATAGCTCAGACTGCTGCTTTTAGAGTGTTCAATTTAGGCATTATCTGTGGACTTCCCACAGGAAAGATGAGAATTTAGCCTTGGGCTCCCCTCACCCAACCCACACCCTTCCCATCCACCCTTCTTTCTAATTATAGGACAGAAAGACAGAGATGTGCAAGGGAAATATTCAGTGTTTGTGTTATCGTCCCCATGTAATGATTTTTACAGGTGATTCATTTAGAAAACTGATTATTTTTCCTTTCCCTCACAACATTTAATCTTTCCTAGCATTAATACTTCTCAATTTTTTTCTACTTCGTTGGTATTACATTTACAAATCAGCAATTAAATTGAAAACCTTGTGCCAAATATCTAAATGTCCTCTCCAGATTCATTTATGAGGGTTTCTTGCAGTTTCCCCCTGGGAGGCTTCTGATTGCCTTCCATTGCATTCTGCCTTATGCACATCAGTTTTCTTGGGATTGCTGTCCCCATCATGTTAGATACTGTCTTCACTTCTCCTTTGGGTTCTTCTCCCTTTGTGCTCCTGGTCATCTTACTCCCATTATTCCTTCATTTTGTTGGAGCGCATCCTCTAGTGGCTTCCTCAAAAATTTGAATGGAAGGTTTTTTTGTTTTTTTGTTTGTTTGTTTGTTTTTTTGGTCTTGTTGATCTAAAAATGTTTCTGTTTTATCTTCATACTTGTGTTCAAAGATTAGGAATAGAATGGTATTGCTCTACTCTTTTCCAGGTGTTCCCCTATCCCCTGTGGAAACATGTGGGGCTTTTCCTAGTTCTTAGTATATGAAAATTTCATAATGATATGCCTTGCTTTAGCTCTTAATTTTTTTTTAATCCATTGCCCTGGTGAATTTTTTTTTTATCAGGTAACTCATTCTTTATCTTGGGAACTTTTTATGGATTACATTTGTGAAGACTGCATTTGTTTCATTTCCTTAAATTTCCTAGATGTCCTATTATTTGGTTTCTAGATCCCTTGATTTATATTTTATTCTCTGATTTTTTCTCTCTTAGTCTATTCTCTGTGAGACTCTAAAACTTTTCATTATGTTTTTCATTTTGTTTTATTTTTAATTTCCACAATTTCCTTTGTGTTCTCTGAATATTGCTTCTATTTTTATGCATGATTACAATATTAATTTTTAAGGATATAACTGATAGATATGTTTAATGTGTTCTCACCAGTACTCCATGTTGTACCATTTTTTAAAAAACATTTAGGATGTTAGAAGTTGTCCTTAGGCTCCTGGATGTCTGATAGCTCTTAGTTGCCTGACCATATTTCAAATGTGTGTCTTCAAAGTTAAATGGAGGCTTTAAACGTATTATGAGATATGTCAACTGTGAGCAGAAAGGTGGGATGATCTGATGGGGTCTTTACTTGAAGAACCCTCCATGTTGGTACCTTAAGGTCTTTTTCGTTCCATTTGTCAGATTCCCCAGAAAGGGCACTCTTGGTCTCTTTCCTGGAGTCTATATGTAGTATATTCTATCTTCCAGCATTCCAGAGTTAAGGAGAAAATAATACTGAGGTTCAACATTCAGTAAGTAAACTTTTACTAAATCCCTCTATTTTCAATATAGTGTATCTACATCAACTATGCTCAATGTTCTACAGTTCAAAAACACTTTGTTTTGGAGCAGTGCTTTTCACCTTCACCTGGAGGTCTTGTTAAATCACAGGATGCAGAGTCCAAGCCTTAAAGCAACATTGGGAGATAATAATTTGCATATCTGACAAGTGCCCAGGGAATGTTGGGCTGGTGGTCTAGGGGTACACTTTGAGAATGGAACTGATAGGTGAGCAGGAGCAGATAGATACTTGGATTCAAGGAATGGAATGGGATACAGTTGATTTTTATACACTTGTAAACCCAATTCATCCCATTTTTAGCCTCATCCTCACCATAGTTTACAGAAGTTCTTAGCTCCTATGAATTTCTGAGTCTTTGGAGGGTTCTGTAATATCAGTTGGGTTACCTATTGACTTTCCTCACTGTTGGTTTAAGAACCAGCTTTCTCAAATTCACTAAGCCAGATTTTTCTTATTTAGCTTTTAGCTTCCTAATTTCTTTTCTTTTTTCTTTGCTAATGTATGGATTTTAAACTCCCTTTCCTGTCATTGTAGTGATATATAGGGAGGGATAAATTTGTAGTGAATATAAAACCAAAAGTTTTCATGTCTTTCTTCAACCCTGGGAAATTCTGTCAATCACTCTATCAATTGTTATTCACTTTCATTTTCTCTATGCTTTTATCAGAAACTTCAATTAGAGGTGTGTTGGAGCTTCTCAATCTATGCTTTATGTCTCTTAACTGTTCTTTCCATTAATGAAGAGACTGATTTCTTTTTCTCTTTCTTCTGTGATCTGGGTGAATTCCTTGCTGTTATCTTCTACTTTGCTAATTCTCATTTCAGTTGTGTCTGATTCAGGCTTACTTTATTGAGTATTTTATTTCAATGACCACATTGTTCACTTTTAAAAATGTGAATTGATTCCTTTTCACATAGACTTCCCATTCATTTCTTGCTTTTTTTGTTTCATCATTTCTTGCTCTTTATTTAATGAATTTGTTTCTTTGTTGCTTTCTGAGACTTTTAAATAATCATACTTGAATATCTTTGACAGACTGATTTAATAAAGTTAATTATATATGGAGAGAAAAAGTGTTCTGATTTATACTTTTAAAAAAATTTTGTTTTAATTAGTTGTACATGATAATAGAATGCATTTATACATTTTGATAAATCATAAATGGACTATACTTTCTCATTTTTCTGATTGTGCATATTGCAGGATCCCATTGGTCATGCAGTCATATATATACATGAGGTAATACTTTATTAGCTGTCTTTCTTAGCTTTGATTTTGTGTCTTGTGTCTTTTTTGTCTTGTGTCTTATCAATAGGATCATTTTAAGTTGGAGGTTTTCTTTTTGACTATTTTTTCCTTCTCTTTCTTAGTGTTTCCCTTTCCTTTTCCAGTGGTTTTTGGGGTCACTTTTATTGGGTCCCAGACCCAATCAAAAATCAGGTTCTCCATTCCATGGCAATAATTCAGGGCTTCTAAGCTATCTCCTGGGCTTAGCATGGTCAGTTCAGTCCCTTCCCTTCTCTCTTTGCATACCCCCTGTAGACAGCATTCTCTTCTTCTCTGTGTCATAACTTTCAAAGGAGCAGATTCTGTCCCTAAAGGGAAAGGCCTAAGGCTTCCTAGCCTTGTCTGTCAGCCCAGCTCCTAGAGTTCATTGTGTAGTATGTTTTTACACACTGAAGAATACAATGGAGAAGTTATCTGTTATAAAATGATAACTTCCATCTGCATGTGTCTGACTACTCTGTATCTGATTCTTTACCAAACTTGGATCAGGGTTGAAAGAATTATGTGTTTGTCCTTGTAAATCTCTAATATTGCCCATGTAGTTGGAGTAGAAAAATCTCATTGGAACTTTAATGTGCAGATCTAACTTTACTGGAAATAGTTTAATTTCCCAGCATCCTTTTATCTTAAATTCAATCTGACATTCTCTGTCTTTTAGCTTATAAATATAGCATGTTAATTTTGTGGACTGACCAATAGTATAGTGTATATCATCTAGGTTATGTAGTATATATGTTTATATATTATATGGTATATATTTTACAATGTATGTAATTTCTTAATATGTCAATGTTTATTTAGATTAACCCACATGTTTAACAATTGATTTGCTTGCCACTTAAACTCTTGCAACACAATTATTTCTTCTCATACCAATATTCTTAATCATGAAATAGAATATTTAGTCATTTCTGAAAGTGAAGGTCTATTAGTGATAATTCTCTTAATTGTTATATGTCCAGAAATTCTTTGTCCTTAATCTTATAACTAGAGAATGATAATAAGCTATGTATAGAATTCTGGATTGACTACTATTTTTCCTCAGGACTTTGGAGATACTATTTTGCTGTATTTTCTTTCCTCTTATTTCTATTGAGAAGTAGATTTCCTGTCAGTCAACCTAGTTTTTCTCATTACTTTTGACATCTTTTCTTTGGAGTTCTAGTTTTATAATAGTATTTTTCTTCCAGTTCACTAATTCTTTCTTCCCTTCTGTGTAATGATTTTTAAAAATTTGTCCATTAAGGATCTTAGTTTGGTTTGGTTTTTAAAATTACAATGGCTACTTTTACATTTTTTAGTATTGTTCTTTAAAAAATAGGCTTGAGTTTTTTTCCTTAAAGTCTTGTTCTTTTCATGTATTTTCTATTTTTTCTTTCATGCTTTTAATTAATTAGATGATTATTCTGTAATCATTTTCCAATACTTATTTTACCTAATTTTCTTGAGAACTTAACACAGTTGTTTATTTTACCTGCCAACTGGACTCTCGGTAGATTTTTTTCTTCATTGCATTAAGCAGGAGTTGGTTTCATTGTGAGTTACATAACAAGAAAAATAATGATGTAAACAATAGAAGTGTATTTGTCTCCTATAAAAGTCCGGATACAGGCAGCCTAGGATTGATATGGTGACTCTCCCGTGGTCCGTGTGGTCTACAGTGGAGCACCAGCTATCACATCCATGTTACAACAGCAGGATGGGCAAAGGGTGAAAAAAGGAACAGGGCACATGCCAGCTATCTTTGGAGGAAATTTATTGGAAGCTCTCTGCAATGCCTCTCACATCTTATTAGCTAAAATACAATCATATGGCTATTCCTAACTGCCAGGGACTTTGATAACTTCCAAGTCCTAAGCAAGGGAGGATAAGAGTGTGGAAATTCTTTAGATAAGCAGCAAGCAGGCTCTGCTGAACCCAAATAGTTCCTAATATTGGATTCTGTCCACAACTTCAGTGGGCTTTATATGTACGACTCCTATGCCATTTGGGATGAGGGTCCACACCTTCAGAAAGTTCAGTCTCTCATTCTGCTAGGAACCCAATCTTGTTTGGGATCTATTTTTGTGATTTCTTTTGTTAATTGCTTATGTTGCCGGGAGGCAAGGACACCAAACAACATGAACCCTATAAATTCGAACTCCAGACCTGGGTAATATACATCCTTAAGTGTGTATGTTCTCGAAGATTGTGCTTTTCCTTTGAGAGCTCAGTCAGGATAGATGAGCCTCCTGGTACACAAATAGTGGGTTGGTGGGATTTTTAAGTCTGATCTTTTAAGCATGGGGTAACCCCTTGAGTGTCTTGGTTTTATACAGGAGCCTTTGATCAAGTGTCAAATTGTGTAGGCCCAAGGTTTGGTCTTCATACCAGCGTAGGTGTCAAATCCCCAGCTTTTAAATCAATGATACTGACACCCCCCATGCCCTTCTCTATCTCTCCACCTACTTCTCAGGGAGGTTTCAGAGTCAGCACACAGGGGTGAAGTTTTCTCTTTATTTTAACTTCCTGTAGAAATCTCTTACTTTATAAAGTAAGTTCTTACAAGCTCAAATATATACTCTGTCATTTCTTTGTAGGATTTCTCAGTGTTTCATAGAAAGGATTTCAAATTACCATTCTACCTATTGAAGGATATTTCCCCCAATACTCTTTTTATGAATTTTTATTGTATTTTCTGCTATTAGCCTGAATTTGTTTCTGTTGCTGGATACCAAGAATACTAATGATACAGTATGTTTTAGAATTTGCCAACTTGGGTCTAGGCCTAATTCTTTGTGATCCCTGAGGTTTCATATCTTGTTAGAGAGCTCCAGACACAGAAGACCAGATGGATGTTCCTAGGCTCCTGATGTGATTCCCCCACTAGAGCAATTCATAACTGGGCACAATTCCAAGTTGACATAGACTGTTCCCCCATGAACTCACTAATCCCATGTGAAGGGTTTAAGCAAACTCTAGCCCCTGAACTCTCCCCATCTGAGACCAGCAGCTTGAGAGTCTTCAGGAAGCACATTTGTTTCTTCTGATGGGCTAACGTTCATCCCATTTTGCCAACTGATTGTCAGAATTAGGCAGTGAGGCTTTAGAGTTAGGGATGAAAACATTCATCCCCTCAAGGTGGGGTAGACCCCAAGATGTCTATGTCTGGGGACCACCTGCACCTGCTGCTTCCCTAACAGACTTTGAACTTCTTTGAGGTCAGCAAGAAGGTACTAGGGTAGAGGGACCAAGATCTGTGTCATGGAGTTGGAGGAGGGGCATTAGGTTTGTCTGCCTTTGGTCCTGTGTCTACCAGGACCTGCCAAATCAATTTGGGCTTCACCTCTTAGTGTCCATCTCCTTAGGAAATGATGATAAGGTTGCCAGCTGTGCCCACCCTATGATACTGCAAGGACCAGATATTCTTAGATGTTATGTATGCTTGGGAAAGAAGTCATGTTACTATTTTAACTCTGCAAATGGAGAAACTGAGGATCTTTAAGATCAAGTGATTTCTCCAAGGTCACACAGTCAGTGAGTGGCAAAGACATGAGTCAGTTCCTGAGGCTTTGGACCCAGAATTCATTCCCTTTTCTCAATGCCATTATTATAGGTGTATAATAAAAGGAGGAAGAAGAGAATACAAAGTTTATGAGCACTTCCTCTTGGCCAGCTGATGTGGGAACAGTCTGTTGTTTACTCTCCATACCACAGTCTGAAGTCAGATGGTGATTTTCTTATGATTATTTTACAGATGACAAAACTGTGTATCAAATACTGTCCATGATTTACCCAAAGCAGCCTATCAATTTCAAGATCTAGGAATTGAACCTGGCATTGTCTGATCACAAAGGCTGTGCTGTCTCTCTGTGCGTCTTTTTACAGTATTCTCTTGATATTATCATGCTCCCCTAAAATCCACATGCATTTACACAAGGTTCAAATCAATTAGTTCACACTTTGCTGCCGAGTCTCCTCTGTGCCAAAGGTGATCAAGGTGCTCTGAGTTTTATGCTTTCAAACCCAATGAGGCCTCTTTTCCCCACTTCTTGCATGACAGCCCAGAATTGAGAACCATGGTGCATATGGTGTTTGCAAAATGCTAGTTGTGTATGGGTGTTTAAACTTTAGTTTTGCATCTTTTAATTTATTTATGCAAGCAAGCCGCCTTTCATGAATTTTAATCTGCGCTGTCTTAAAGAAGTGCTTTCCAAATGGGACAGCATTTGTGATCACCACTAAGCCATTCTAACTGCTTGCAGGCCTGGGGAGAGAGGCAGTGGAGAATATTAGCAAGCTCTGCACCGTCCCTGTGTCATCCCAGGCATTGTGGCGTAAAATGTGCTTCGTGTCTAGGAAAAAAAAAAAGAAAGAAAAAGAAAAAATCACTGTGACTCGGGTCTTTGGTTATTTTTAATGCCGAGCAGCAGAACCACAGGGAATATTATGAGTTCCAAGATTTCTGACAGGAGGGACTCGCTGCTGAAGTGCTTTCTTCAGGAGAGAGAGAGAGACACTGCTACAAGTCTTTATTCATTTATTTATCATGCTTCAGTTCCTAAAAAAGAAAACACTTCTCCTGTGCAGGGGAAATTGCTTCAATGGATAGATTGCATTTAAATAATTTAAGTATAAAATTACTCGAACAGGCCGACTGATATTTCGAAAATGAAACAGTCACAATCACTTAAGAGCGCTGGCAAAGTTGGTGGAGTGGGCGTGCAAATCTGGGAGACCTGTCTGATGGGAGAGGATTCTCTGTCCTGTTCTGCTCGTGGCCCCAAAGTAAGCTGGTTTCTGGTCAGGTCCTGCTAGGAGAGAACAGGTCTTCCAGACTGCAGAGCCTTGAAAGAGAGAGAAGCTGTTCACAACTTTTGGGTCTTGGTCTTCATCTGAGCAGCTAACTGGAGCAGAGGAAACACTGGATCTGGGTTCAGACGGCTCACACCTTGCCTGTGCCAACTCTCTGCCCAGCCTCTGTGGTCCTGGGGTTCCTTGTTTGTATAGGTTGAGAATACAGACCTCTAGAGTTGCAGAGGCAGGGGTAGGTTTCTGAAAGCACTCAGCATGGGGTCTGGTATGTAATGGCCTTTGGGTTATGACTACTGCATGTTCTTCCATGTGTCTGGGAGGCTGTTAATACAGAGATGCCATCTGGTCCTAGAGAGAGTCTGTCCATTCTCAGGAAGACTACAGCCATGCTAATGATGGCCACAGCTTTCTGTGACCTGCCCCTACATGCCTGTGCAAGACATTATGAGATTGAGGATGGTCTGCTATAACCTGTCCAGATAGCATTTCTTCAAGTGGGCTTTTGTTCTACTAAAAACAGCTGAAATGCTGAGAGGCAGCAGCCCATAATCATGCATGATGCTTTCTCTAGTGCCTCAAAGACAACATTCCCCCAAAGAACCTGAAGAACCTGGCAAAGAAACTGCTCTGTGGTCAAATGCATTTGCAAATTGCTACACCCTGCATGGCCCTTTTGACAGTTTGACATGTACCCTGCATCCTGAAGACTTTGAAAAGTCCTGCAGATAAAAAAAAAACATTTGACATCAAATTCAGCTTAACTCTGCATGTATTCATCTCCTTTGGCAATGAGAATATCCCTACCCTACCCTTACACCGAGTGTCCCATTAATGTCCTTTGGACTTCCTGAAATGCACTTAGGGAAATTGCCCTGGGATGGTTCTTCCTCTTTCCTTCCTACTCTGTTGCTGTCTTATTTTCCTCTGGACACTAACTGGGCCAGTTGTAGTGGGTTTCAAGGTCTTCTGTTTACTACTAACTAATTAATGAAGCAAATGCATTGAGTGCTGGGTTTAAGATCAATCAAGCATCATCCATACCCTCTACAATGCAGTCAAGACAGGGAACAGTCGCTTCATCAGGGAGGGTCATTGCCCTGTGCCTGGTGCCATCAGCGTGTGTGCAGTAAGCGTGCTGGAGGACGGATGTGCAGATGGGGACATCTCAGGACTAGTCTAGAATGTCAGGCGAGGTCTCCTAGAGGAGAGGCCCACGATCTGTTGTCTTTTGTCATCGTTCTTTGGGGGGATTTTGTCTTCGAGACATTTAGAGGAAGCATCGTGCACGGGTATGGGCTGCCGCCTCTCAGCAGCCCCACTGTTTACTTTGAAGAGAAAATGTCTGCTTTGTAGGCAAATGTTTTCAGCATGGAAATGATCATTGCAATTGCTGTGGTTGTCACAAATGTTTCATCAGAGCCGATAAAGCAGCTGAGTGTTGGCAAAATCGATGAAAACATCTTGAGAAGTGTTCGCTGCCTACTTAGCCGTCTGTGGCTCATCTGGTGTGTGGGAGGAGGGGAAGGAGGCGGTGAGCTGAGGCCACACATGAGATGCTGAGAGGCGGTATGGCGTGGTGGAGGGATATTGGGCTTTGCAGCCAGAGTACCTTGTTTTGAGTCCTGTCTCTCTTATGAGCTCTGTGACCTTGGACAGGTTATCTAACTTCTCTGTGCCTCCATTGCCTCATTTGGAGACTGTGAATAATAACAATACAGGTTGAATATCCCTCATCTGAAATGCTTGGGACCAGACGTGTTTCAGATATTGGAGGGCTTTAAAAAAAATTGTATAGAATTTACCTGTTGAACATTCTTAGTCTGAAAATCCAAAATCTGAGATGGTTCATTGGAGTAGATAAAACAACTGGGTTTATGGAAATGTTTTGGGAAGTGCTTGCTGCCAGTTAGCCATCTGTGGCTCATCTGGTGTGAGGGAGGAGGGAAGGGGCAGTGAGCTGAGACCACATGTGAGATGCTGAGATGCTCCAAAATCCAAATTTTTTGAGCATAATGTTGGAGCATTTTTGATTGCAGATTTTTGGATTAGGGGTACTCAACATATACGGACTTCACATTGTTGTATATGTAAAGTACTTTTAGCACTTAGTGCATATTAATTTATGTCACCATTACTTGAATTTACAATTACACACGAGTCTCAACTGACAAAGAAGTTTCCGAGGCATCACTCATTCAACAGATACTTATTGAGCACCTTCCATGGGCCAGACACTGTTCTCAGAGCTAGGAACCTAGTGGTGAAAGAGATAGGCCAGGCTTCTCTTTTCTTGGGGTGCTCTTTCAAATCAAATAAATAAGAGGTAGACAAATCAAATAAATAAGAAACCTTCAGATCATGACAAATATGATAAAGAATATAAATCAGAGTAATGTGGCCACAGAGAAAATATGTTGTATTTCAGTTTCTGAACTACTCTGCCATTCCTCACGTGTTATATGATGGTTTTCATGGAACATATTCAATGTTCTTCATCCAATTTATAATTTTAATGTGATAGAAGAATCTAAAGAGCCTCTGTAGGATTTTGCATTCCTAGCTCTCTCAGCAAACAAGGTGACATCTGGGGATATGGGGAAGGAAGTGTCTTTTCTGGGACCTGGTGCTGTTCCAGAAGGGGCCCTCAGACCTGTGAGGTGCTGTTGGACTGTCCTCCAGCTTCTCCATCTGTGACATAATGCCTTCTTCCTGATAGAACCTTCTGCCTCACTCCTCTCTCAGCATTATCTGGACCTGACTACCCTCTCTCTCCTCTCACTCTCCTTAGCACTGTATACCCATATGAGGCTCTGACTTTATAAGATACCACCAGTCCTCTGTGACTTGTTTTGGTGGTCATCTCAGCAGGTTCATTGGCTCCAAAATTCACGACTTTCGAACTACTTTTCCAGAAACATCCAAAGGGAATCAAGAGAGGCTGAGGGAAACAGTCTTCCAGAAGCTCCCACTAATGCTCTTAGATGCCAGAGTGAGGGGAGACGCTGCTGCCAAGAAGTACTGTTCCTCCAGAGTCCTGTAACTCCAGCAGGGCCAAAAACCCCCTGTCTATTTTCTCCATCCCCTAATCTGGATGTTTCTAAACCACTCCCCTTTAAAGTTTAGTTCCAAGATGAAGAGGAGGATAAATGAAAACCCTGGCATCAGACCATTTCTTTCTCTCCCTCATTCCTCTTTTTTTTCTCTCTTTCAAAATACTTCATGCAAAAGAGAGGATTCTCCTGTGTCAAAACTTTCTACTCTGGAGCCAAGACTCTTAATGCTAGATTTCCAGTTTCATCTTTGACACATAAAGGACTTAGAAGATTTACAAGGAATAACCAAGAACACTAAAAAGTCAACGAGTTTTCTTGACCCATCAAAGAAGTGAGGTGACAAAGAAACCTTCAGATCATGACAAATATGATAAAGAACACAAATCAGAATAATGTGGTCAATGTAAACCAGTCCCCCAAACCTGGACAGACAGGTGGATGGAGAAAGATTCAGCTGAGACCTGCTGAGCAGGAGGGGAAGCTGCTGGATCTGTATAAGAGTGAAGAGGTAATGTTGGTGAGTGGTTTGAGGCTGTGTGTGGTCTACTAGGAGACTGAGAAACTCCTGAGGGCTGAGCCTAAGGGGGCCTCACACTTTTATGAGCCTTACTTCTGGAAACCCTACAATTCTCTCCTGGTGAATATCCAAGAAAAAAAATCCCCTGGTGGCTCTGGCACCAGAAGGGGAAGTGGAATCATCATGAAATAGATCCAGAACGTTCTCCATGATGGAGCTACTCTCCAGGGGGAGGAGAATAAGGCCATTTCCCCCTCTCCAGCCCTCTCTAGTCTTTCTGTCTTATGTAACCAGTGGGGTCATGCTATACCAGTAGAGAAACACTCATATGGAGGTCACAGCTCAAAGAGGCCTTTAAAAGAATAAGACTTAATAAAGTTATAGAATACATCCATTCTTACAAATCTTACCACCACACCAGCAGGCATCCAGCATAATAACAGTGGACTATAGCTGATGGACAGTAAGTTAGAGACTCTCTTTGAGTTAGAGTACTTAGTGAATCCCAAAGACAACAGCAGAGACAAAAACAAGGACACTAGAGGAATTTGAAACCTCTAGTACCTACAGCTGCAGCAAATATTAACATAGCCCACATTCAAGCCAGATTACCATAAATCATCATATTAAAATCTCTTAGTTCATACAACTCAGCACAACATGCCTGTCTTTCAACAAACAAAAAATTACTAGGCATGCTAACAGTCAAGAAATCTGAAGAGACAGAGCAAGCATGAGAACCAGACTCAGATATAACACAGATGTTGTAATTATCAGACATGGCATTTAAAATAACTATGATTAATATGTTAAAGACCCTAATGGAAAAAGCAGACAGCATACAAGAATGGATGAGTAATGTAAACAGAGAGATGGAATTCTAAGAAAGAATCAAAATGAAATGGTAGAAATCAAAAGCATTCTAACAGAAATGAAGAATGCTTTTGATGAGCTTTTAGTAGCCTGGACATGAGCAAGGAACTAATCAGTGACTTTGCAAAGAGACCTATAGAAACTTTGGAAAATAAAATGCAAAGAGAAAAACAAATGGCTGGGGCAAGGGCAGGGGTGGAGAACAAAAAACATCCAAGAACTGTGCAATAATTTCAAAAGGTATAATAAGTGTGTATTAGAAAAAGAAGAAATAGAGAATGAAGCCAAAGAAATATTTGAAACAGTAATTGATAAAAAGTTTCCAAGGTTAATGACAGACACCAAACCACAGATCCAGGAAGCTCAGAGAACATCCGTTAAACACCAAAACATGACACCTAAGCATATTAGTTTTAAAGAAGTCCCCAAATCAGTAAACTAAAAGCCAAACCAAGCCAAAATGAAACACAAAAGCAAAGAGAAACTTCTGAAAGAAAGCAATGTGGCAATGGAGATGGGAAAAACCTACAGATGAACAAGGTAAGAATTACAGCAGACTTCCATCAGAGACCATGCAGGTAAGAATAAGATAGAGTTAAGTATTTAAAGAATTTAAATGGAAAAAATATTCTAAACTTCTATATCCAGTAAAATTATTCTTTAAAAATGAAGAAGATACAAAGACTCTGTGATAAAGACTGGGATAATTCATTGGCAACACATCTTCCTCACAAGAAATGTTGAAAAGAAGTTTTATAGACAGAAATATAAGTCAGAACTTGGATTTATATAAAGAAAGGAAAAGTATGGCCAGGCATGTTGACACATGCCTGTAATCCCACCAGATCAGAAGGCTGAGGCAGGAGGATCCCAAGTTCAAGGCAAGCCTCAGCACCGTGAGGCCCTAAGCAATTCAGTGAGACCTGTGTCAAAGGAAAAAATAAAAAGGTCTACGGATATAGCTCTACAGTAAAGCATCCCAGGTTCAATCCCAGTACCAAAGGCATGAGGGAAGGGGTGAGGAAAAGTATGATAAGAGTAAAAAGGAAAAAGGTACAGTTGATAAGTATTTAATAACAATAACAATTCATTGAGCAGTTATGGCATAGGAATAAATGAGATGGGTGACAGCAGTGCAGAAGGGAAGGGAGGGGGCATTGGGAATGTTTTGTTATATGGAATTTTCACCTATAAATGCAAAGCAGAAGAATCACTCCAACCCTGGGCAGATATGTTCAAAGACCCCCAGTGAATGCCTGAAACCTCAAGTAGCACCAAATCCTGTATCGACTGTATTTTCCTTAGACATGCATACCTATGATAAAATTTAATTTATAAATTAGACACAGTAAGAAATTGACAATAATAACCATAAAACAGCACTTATAACAATACACTGTAATGAAAGTCATGTAAATGTGTGTCTCTCTCTCCCCACACAAATGTCTTATTGTACTCTATTGTTCATTTGAACTCAGGTTGAATGTAGGTGACTGCAATCTTAGAAAGTAGAACAGCAGATAAAGAGTAGATGGTATTATTTGGAAGTAGAATTTGATGAGTCAGAAATGCTTATTGGAAACTCCAGAGCAACTAAATCTTAGTCCTCCCTAATGGTGATCCAGTGAAACTCTAATTTAATTAATTAATTTATTTATTTTGTGGTTCTGGGGATTGAACTCAGAGATACTTTACCACTGAGCTACATCCCTAGTGCTTTTTATTTTTATTTTTTAGTTTGAGAAAGGATCTCCCTAAGGTACACAGGCTGGGCTCAAACTTCTGATCTTCCAGCCTCCAGAGTCACTGGGTATATATGTGTGTGCCTCCATACCCAACAAAATTCTTTGGTTTTTGTTTGTTTATTTGTTTGTTTTGTGTGTGTTGGGAATTGAATCCCATCCTTGCATGCTAGGCAAGTGCTCTACCATTCAGCTACATACCAAGATTCCAGTGAAAGTTTTCAAGAAGGGAAATCACGTGTTAGATTTCCTCTCCTGTGTCTTCATTATCATGGTCAGGTCCTGAATCTAGACCCTGGAGGCAAGGCTGTGATGGGATCGGAGGAATGGCCTTTGGGGCTCACAGATGAAGTCAGCCTGGCCTAGGCTTTCTCCTTTTCTGATGCTTGCCCCCTGGATGGAAGTTCTAACTCTTTTAGATGTAGCTTTGTGGAATTCTGGAAAAGTCACCTTGCCTGGAGATAATTTACCCACAACACCTGAAATTATTTTTGTTTTATTTTCTATGTCAAAATGAATAAAACTTAAAGATTCATTTTACTTAGCTGGGAGTCATTAAGAGTATCTGGCAAGTCTTTCAAAATAAGGTAAAAGGAAATTGTCTTGACCTCAAACCCAGATTAATTCTCTGATTTGGGGAGCAAAGGGGAAGGGAGCATTTTTCATGAGAACAAGGAATAAAGAAAAAGAGGTGAGTTTCAGACTTAAAAAATGAACCATTAACAAATACTAAACTTTTCTCTGGGAGTTTCCCCATCTAAAAACAATACCATCAACTTCCTGAGATGTTTGTGAGGAGTAAATAAATAATCAATGTAAATAGTTTTACTGCTGCTACAACATGATTGCAATGGCTTTGTGCTATTTCTGTGGAACTTAACTTCTGGCTTCCTATTACAATTGTATCTCTATTTTCCTTCCACCTGGTATCTTTGTATCCTCCTTTTATTATATTGCAGTCTTTCTAAAAGTTGTTTAAAATAATAATCAGAATAATGTACTTCATAAATCAGTGACATGAGTGTAAATAACATATCCATGACTTTCCATCTGTTTGTTAAATCCTGTTGTGGAGTCCTGCAAGAGATCAAGTGTATCTGGTGCCATCTGGCTCAGGGGTGACTAAACAAAAGGATGGTGTTTGTGTTGAATGCAGCAGAAGAGACTCTTGGCCCACACTTTACTAAGACTCAGGCCTGGGAGTGACTGGCCCAGAAATGGGGTCATGCTGAACAAGGGCAGGACAAACCCATTTGGGTAGAAGGAAAAAGTGATTTCAGGCAGTGCAAGGCCCACAGCTGGTCATGGAGAGAATTTGGAGAGTAGTAAGGAGGGAAGAGAAGTCAAGTTGCAAGAATGGGATGTGTGAAATGAATAAGTAAGTGAGGCGTGATCATGAGAGCAACAAGGCCAAAGGAAGGGAAATGTCCTTCGTCCTCTGTTTCATAGGACAAGGAGCTTGGCTCTCTAAGCCCCAGATTCTTCATCTATGATATGGTGACTGGAGAAAGGAGAGGACCTAAAATACATCTTGCAAGGTTTCTTAACCTTTCTTTATTGCCATGAAGCCCTTTGGCAATTAATTGACCTATGAACCCTGTCTTTGTTTTTTTTCCACAGAGAACTGGAGTGCAAGAATTTATTCAGGAGGTGTAGAAACTGCCCATGGAGAAGTGGGAAAGGAAAAGAAGCCAATAAAGTGCAAAACTGGAGCTTTATCCTGCAAGGATGAGATGGGACAAGATGCAAAACAACTCAGAATTTTCCCTCTTGAAAGGTAAGGAAGCTGGGGTGGTTATACACCTACTTCTGAGGGTGTTAATACCTGACACTTCCAACCTGCCACGTGGGCATGCAGGCAGTGCTGCTTTGCATACTTGGTGGGGTGGAGACTTCTCTCAGATCCAGAGAGTGGGAGACGCATTGGAAGCCAGCTGGGGTGTACTGGTTAGAGGGATATGCAGAGGGGTACTTCCAGCATCTGCTACAGTCCCCTTCTCACAATAATGTTTTGAAATGCATAAAATAAAATACATAGGATTACAAAGAAAACCAATTATATTGAAATTCAGTTCTATCCACAGACCCCTCGGGGGACCTCGGGTTAAGAAGCCCTGCTAGGATTTCTTTTCAATGTGAAATTATATGGTTTTATGACCTAAGAGTGCAGATTGTGTTTCTCTGCCAGGAGGTGGTTGAGTAAAGCTCTGCCTTCTCTAAGTAGACACTATTTCAAAGAAAAAATGCACTCACCCAGCCTGACAATCCCCTGCAGCTCAGGGACTATAAATGATGCTGCTGGACTCCTTCACTCTCTTTTTATTTTTTACAGTGTTTGTTTTGCTTTGTTTATGTTTCGGTGTTTTTAATGTGTCCTTTGTTAGGCCTGAAAGCACTCTGGGGTACCAATTTGCCCACATCACCCTGCCAGCAGTTCTGGCCCTCTCAGCTGTCCCTGGGGAGCTCCAAAGTCATATGTGTGAAGCACTAGGGCCCCATGCAGCCACAGAGGGCCAGGGTCCATCATGTAGCATCACAGTGCCAACAGGTGGCTGTGTGTGGCATGCTGGAGCGGCCGCCCCACTGGGAGCTGCACGCCACTGAGACACTATCCCACCTCCTAATGTGACTCCGTGGCTCTGTTACTCACTGCTAAATTACAGTATTATGACTTCATTGTTGAGTCCCAATTCTCCTAATTATAGCCTGGAGATCTATTATTTGATTTGGTAACACCAAGTGCTTCTTTTCTAAATCATGTAATCTCTTGTAGCTTATTAATGTCAGGTTTGCGCACACGCAGGGACTTGGTTGTTTGCCAGGCAGAATCAAATTTTCAAATTTTCGCTGTGTTATGTTACAGGGCTTTGCTTGTTACAATCTAATTATATTGGCACTGAAATACTGAAAACCAATTTATATTAGAAAGCACTTTAACTCTTTCTTTGGAGTGAATTTACATGCATCAGCGTCTGCCACACCATTGGTCTTTTTTGCTTTCCCACCAGAAAATTCCTCTGGGAAAGAGGTAAAACTAATAGTCTCTGCCTATGAAAAAGTCTGCTGTTGATGGAGAAAGCCTGTGCATGTGACCATTCTGGAACTTGTTTGAAGCATGGGGGAGCAAGTGCACCCCTTCTACCTCACTGCTTGCTCCATGCTGGGAATGTTGTTACTCTAGACACCCAGAAGCCCCTCTCTTGGTGGGTGGTGCCTCTGGAACTGTCCTCAGTACCACTCCCAACATCAACCCCCTGCTCTCTTTCAGACATACTTTGCTATGCTCTAGGGCCCCAAGGGACCCATCACCCTGAAGTCCAGGAAGGCTTGCTGCCTCTGGAAGTTGCTGCAGCTGTGGGATGACCCTCAGCATCTTCATTGCTTTCTCAGGAGGATCTTGCTGCTGTTGCATCTGACCATCAAGGAATTTGCCTGTCATTCTGTTAGTCTCCTTAGTAATGACTAGGAGCACTGCTCCTGTCACACCCTATAACCAGGGAGCACTATTTACATCATCCAGTGGGCTGCCTTTGCAAAGGAACCCCAACTCCCTCCTGGTTCTGACTCCTCTCCTGACTCCTGACTCCCTTCTTCCTTTTCATTTTTGATAACAGGACTTGTTCCTGCTGATGTGGTACAGATAGAGAGGAAGGCGGGATCCCAGGAGGCAGCAGGAAACAGGTGGAAAGGAACTCCCAGAGTGTGGCATCTGGAGGCAATGAAAAGAGCAGCAGCATTAACATCAGACAGGTCTGCGTAGGAATCCTAGTGTCTCCGCTTCCTGCTGTGCAGTTTGGGCAAGTCATTTAATTTTTCTGAGCTTCAGTGTCCTTAACCTATAAAGTGGGTATAGTTATAACCACCTTGTAGGTTGTTTAGAAGCATGATGGAACAAAGCGTTTGGAGTACCTAGAAGTTCTATTAAGCAGAAAGCACTTAGTATATCTCTTATCCCCGGAGAGATTTTTCCTCTTGAGCTCACCCTTCTGGCCTCTGTGACTCCAGAAGCCAGGCTCTTACCAACCGAGGACGTTTTCTCCTCTCTGTCCTAGAGTACTTGGGGCCCTGCCCAGCACTGCTCCTAATAACCATGGCTACAGCACAACTCAAATTTCTGAGCTGTAAATGTCTTGTTTAGCTCTAAATTTATAGCTAAACAAGAGTGCCCAGCTTCAGAGACACAATGAACTCAGGGCTGTCCTTCCTCATATTCATATTTTGTAGCTACGATGGGTGGGGATTCACCCACTGACACTTCCTGGGCAGAATTAATGTTGGTGACCAAAACCATAACTTACCACTAAGACCTTTATGCATTTCATCTGTTTAATTTTATTGTTTATTATGCACATTTCAAACACATTCTGAAGTGTGTTGCAAACACTGTAACTAATGCCTGCATTCCCAACCATCAGCTTCTCTCACTTGACCTTGTGCCATGTAATTGCTTCCCTTTTGTTCTGTGGTAGTTTCTGCCCCTGTATACTCTTCTTTGATCCATTTCAGATCCCAGTTTCCCCAGAGGGGACTACTCTTCTGTACCTGGTTTTTATCATCCCCAGGCAAGTTTCAGTACTCTTGTCCATCTCGATATCCACAGACTACCTATGTACTTTGCTCACCTCATAAATGGCATCCTCTGAGAAGATAGGATCAGACAGAAGTTGGCTTCACTTATCTTGGCCTGTCTTCATCTGTAAAAGAGGAACAATGACACCTCCTTCAGACTAGCTCTGAAAGAGCATAGTACTTGGTACATGGTGGGTAGAGTTGAGCAAAGTATTTGGTACATAGTGGGTGCTCAATAGATTTTTGAGCCTGGGGTTGTAGATTACATTTAGTGTTTATTTAATTTGAAGTTCTTGATAAGTTCTCCTTTTTCCCCTTAACTTCACTTTTTTGTTAGAAAAAATTTCAAATATGTACTAAAAATAGATGAATACTAAATTTCCATAGACCCATAACAGTTCTAATGATCAACATTTTCAAAACCCTCTACATTTTCTTTCAATTCCAGCCAACTTTCAGCATGTAATCCTTCTATTGGCTGGCACTTGGTTCCTGCACTGTGGCGGGTAGATGACACAACACAGGCACCATTCATTGCTGGAAGAAATACTTATTTTCTAATTCAAAGATCTGCAGATCTTTGCCCCTTTGAACATCTAGAAATTTGACTGCATTTTCCTAGCTCATAAAGTAACTCAAACCCCAGTGTTAGGAAAACAGTCCAATATTCTGATCTTAGCCTCATGACCTTAAGTTCCCCAGGATGAGGACTCCTCCATCACACTTCTCCGACTTGAAGAAATCTTGAACATGTCCAGGATTCAGCCTCTGATGCTCCAAGCCCCAACCAAGGAGCAACAGAGATACAAGGTAGATCCTGTGTGCACTTCCCTGGAATGAAGTCTTTGAAACACATTTCACAGGCATTTACTTGGCTTCTCTCATTCAGAGAACCTGACCTGTTTCTCCCATACTGCTGTCTTTGCCCACTTTGTTCCCTCTGCCTGGAATGTTCCCCTGACTCCATCTCATTTCTATTTAGAGAAATTTAACTCATTCTTCACCTCTTGATAGAAAAGTCATCTGCTCAAAGAAGTATTCTTAGATCCATCTGGTCAAAATTGCATCTGTCCCAACTTCTCTGGGAGTAAATTGCTCAGGGTATTTCCATCTAGTATAATCATATGTCCCAATTTGCTGAGGACTCTCCTGGTTGGTGCCTATTGTCCCAACATTATTAATAATATTCTTTCATTCTCAAAAGTGTCTGAATTGAACAACTTGGTATGGTAGACATACCCTATTTGAAGGCCAGTGAGTCAGGCCCCTTTAAAATCCCCTCCTCTTGAATGAAGCAGAATTTGAGATTTGCTTCTGACAAAGAATATGGAAAAGGTAATAGGTTAGTCACTCCTAGATTATGGTACCTCATATGTGACTCTGTGTTAGCAGACTAAAGCAAGATTATTCTGCTGGCCTTGATAAGCAAGCTGCTGTAGTGTGAACTGCCTGGGGAAAAGGCCTCAGGAACTCTGGGTAGACTCTAGGAGCTGAAGGCCTCAGTATTCTAGAAGAGAGGAGATGAATTCTTCTGGCAACCATATGAGCAGAAGACCCCTAGCCTAGAAAGGGAACTTGGCTATAGCCTTGTGAGACCTTGAGCAGAGGACCCAATAGAGCCATGCCTGGACTCCTGACCCATGGGCACTGTGAGGTAATAAATAGATGTTATTTTAAGCCACTAAGCTTGTGATAATTTGTTCTGCAGGAATAAGAACTAATAATTTGATTGCCCTAACAATAGTACTAACCAAGAGCTCCAGTGACTTTCTCCCCCTGACATACTGAACACTTGGGCATATGTTACATTCATCTCTCTAGTTTCTCTATACTCAGGGACCACACCAGGCAGTGTAGCACACAACTTAAAGAAGTAGAATCTGGAGATTGAATGCCTGTGTCTGAATCCTAGATCCGTCACTGACTGGCTGTGTGACTTTAAACAAATGTTTTAATTTCTCAGGGCCTCAGTTTTCTCATTTGCAAAATGCAGTTACAGAAAAGTACTTTCCTTTTATGAGGGAAGATTGTCATAAAGATATATTGAGTTAGTGTAAAAGCACTTACACCCATTGGCACAGAGCACTGGGTAGTTTGCTGTTACTTATGCTCTTTGTGCCATTTAGTCCTTATGTCAAACATGCCTTAATTATCCCCATTTGCAGATGAAGAAACTGAGTCTTAGAGACATTAAGTATTTTGCTCAGAATTACATGGCCAATAAAAGGAAAAGAGACTCAAACCAAATCTGTACTTGCATTCTTCCATCCTGTCTGTACTTGTGTCTTTCTTGCGTATGGACATTTCAGAAAAACAAAACAAAACAAAAAACAGACCACTTTCCTTAGGATTCTGTAATGGATTTTATAAGAACCAAGGGTTCAAGTACCCAGATTTCAAGTTTGACTTTTGTTCTGGAACCACTTTTCCAGGCACGGGTGGGTTTCCAGAAGCGCAGGGAGCAGGCAGACAATTTAGGCAGTTGCGTGGGATATGGTGACCTATAAACAAGCACGAGGACACATTAAGTTGACATACCACCTGGCAAATGATGAGGGACCTTTAAACAATTCCAGTCTACTAAAAACTAGATATTTGCATAAGTGCAGATTATTGAGACCCATAGATAATTCGCTACCTGCTCATTTTTAATGTGTTTGTGAACACTCGTAAGAAGCTCATTAATTGTAAGTGTCTGTAAGCTTATTGTGTTGTAAACCAAGCCTGACAGCACAATAGACACCTATAAAAGGAAGAGGCCTCTTTGCCAGTCAGTACTAGAGCTTAGAAAGAGCAGGCATGCAAATCAGCCCAGGCATAATTGACAAGATTGCTGGGATGCACACAAGCCCTTATCTGAGTGAGTTTTATGTCCCTGTCCTTAGGTAACCCAGCAGAAATACAAGCTGCTGTGATAAGGTTGACTCTAACCACATTTACCATGGTGATAGGACAGGGTCAGGCACCAAGGCCCGGTAATCAGGAAATGCGTGAAGGCCATGGCCTGACAAGGCTGAAATCCATTTGTTATTCTCTGCCCCACAATGCCCTTGCTCTTTTGTAGACTGCTGGATCCTGACCCTCCTTTCAAGATGAGTCAGCTCCTCCTTGATGCTTTCTCTGACTTTGCGGGGAAAATAGGTTTCCTCTTTTGTGCCCTTGCACATTTTTTGGAAGAGTTCTAAGTGTGAAGGAATCCTAAGTGACTCCCCTTCTCTCCATGTATAAATGAATGCAGAACTTGAAAGTTTTCTCAGATGACCTCCAGAAATAAATATCTTCGTAGGTGCACTATAAACAAAAGCATCAGTGAGTGGTTCAGACTTGGTGAGTAATGCAGGAAGGTATCACTTGGTGCCTCTGCTTCCACCATCTATTTTGTTTCTTTCTACATATGGGTCCTTCATGGGGGACATATTGCTGTTGTTACTTCAGCTAAGGAGCCACAGAAACAAAATCCTGTCTGACCAATCCTCTGTCCCCAACAGATATATCAAACATTCATTTATTTTATTTTTAAATTAGAGATGAGTTTCTAGAGGAAATTTCCTTACTAGAGACTAACAGAATATACTTTTATTTATTTTGTTGTATGCACAGTAATACCTCCTTATCCATGGGGTTATGTTCAGGAACCCTAGGGCAGCCTGTACCCACAGACAGTACTGTATGGTATATATGCAAGGTGAGTATCCTTAACTCAAAACCCCAAATCTGAAATGCTCTGAAATTCAAGTTTTTAAGCATCAATGTGAAACTCAACTTCAGATCTTTAGAAGTCTGTGCAAATATTCCAAAATTGGAAAATGTAACATTTGAAACACTTCTGGTCCCAAAGATTTTGAATAAGGGACATTCAACCTCTGTACATACATACCTGTGGTAAAGTTAATTTATAAAGTAGATATAGTAAAAGATGAACAATGGCTAATCAAATAGAACACTTGTAGAAATATGATGTAATAAAAATTATGCGATTGTGCTCTCTATCTCTATAAATATCCCATTTTACTGACTCACCCTTCTTTTGATGATGTGAGATGACACAATGACTATATGGTAAGAGGAAGTGAGATGAATGGATTAGGTATCGTAACAAAGAATTACACTACAACATAAAGGTTACACTTGGACACCAGCCCTGCGATATTGTGACAGGCAATCTGATAATTGAGATGGCTACTAAGTGACTAATGGGTAGGTAGATATACAGTGTGGATACAATGGGCAAAGTGATAATTCATGTCTTATGCAGGATAGAGCAGAGTGGCACAAGATTTCATCATACTACTCAGAATTAAAACTTATAAATTGTCTTTTTCTGGAATTTTCCATTTAACATTTTCAGACTGAGATTGGTAACAAACTATGGCAAGTGAAATCTCTCATGAGGGAAGGCTGCTCTATTCATATGTAATATTATTCTAGTTGATATGGGACTCCAGCAGAGCAAAACATCCATATGTTGGATCTAATTGATACAACTATATTCCTTAGTTCAGTCTAAACTACTGCAGCAATAGAACCTAACAATGTATAATGGATCAAACACAATATAATTTTTTTTCTCACTTGTAGTAATACAAAGTAAATGTTCAGGGTGGTAGGCAACTCTCTTCCATGCAGCAATTTAGATATCTGGCCTCCTTCCTTACTGAGGGTCCATTATCTTTTAGGATGTCATCTTAGTCTACACTGAAATGACAAAACCAAAAAAGCATGAGGAATGGACCATGAGAGAGGTTTTCCTGGTCAAGGCCGAAAATGGCAAACATCTTTGGGCACAGAGATAACTTAGTTTCACAGTCATGCCTAACAACAAGGGAAGCTGGGAAATGCCTTTACTGTGTGTCTAGGAAGAAGAGGAAAGGGATTTTAGTGAAGGGCAAAGTCTGGCCAATCCCTCTCTGTTACTCCCCTTCCCTGTTTCCTCCTCCTCATACCCTCCAGAGGAGTTAAGTCATAAGCATCTGCACACAGATCTTCCTAGAAGCCTCCCTCATATTTGAAACATGATTCACATCTTTCCAAGAAGGTTTTTAAAATATGAAATCATGTATTTGCCCCTTATTCCCCAAATAATTTTGGAAGTATCTTCCTGGACATAGAATACTCATGAATTCTTATGTTTATGTCAAAAAGCACCCCAATTTTGCCAGTAGAATTTGATTTCTTGTACCCAAACTCTGCATATGGTAACCAAATGGTTTCCTTAAACTTGCAAATGAATGAATGTGCTAATTCATAACATGCAGCAAATGGCCATTTCCCTAACTCTATGGGGCAGCTTACCCAGCTGCCACAACTGCTCAGCTATCATTCTAGCAGATAGTAAGAGTTCCTACCTGCAAGAGCCTCTTAAAGATGCTATTTCATATTTTCTTAGGCAATATCTTTGATGAGTTTCTCTCTCTAAGTGGAGTCTCTGGATAATGGCCTTTTGATGGTATGAGTGTTTGGCCAAACAGTTGCAGAGTTCAGTGAGCAGGGCTTCTGAAGCTGCTGCAGGAAACCCCTGCCATGCTCTACTCAAGGCAGGAGTTCCTGGAACATGGCTGATGTCTGCTTTTCATTGATGATATAAATGTGAGACTGTCCAATTTAAAATCCTTCATCTGCCTTTCAACTCTTGTCAAACTAGCCTGAAAAAATTAATAAACACAGAGATGAATTGATGAGAAACAACTTTTTATTTTATGTTTACCTAAGAATGTTTTAAAATGAATATTATAGAATATCCATCTAAAAATGGCTTAAAATATTATTTTAGCCTATATAGCAAGCTGTTGGCAAGGCTTTGGCCAGCTTCTCTGCAATTCCTCCGCTTCTTCCTCATGATCATGTAGTAGCTGATGTCATGCATCACATCCTCACAGAACAGCATCCGACACAGGAAGTAAGGAACAGAACTTTTCCTTGGAATGTTCTGTCTCTTATCATCAGGAAGGTTCTCTGCACTCTCTTTCCAGCACAATATTCCTTAAGTTTTGTTTCTACATGAATCACTAGAAATTAGTGTGATTGGTTTAGAATTAGTATGATTCATATCCTGAGGCTGGGTACATTACTCCAAATTTTATCTATTACCACATAAAATTTGGATTCTGCTAGAAAGAAGCAGCAGGGATCATTTTGGGTAAACAATCAGTTGCATCTCTTCCATTTTTCAAGGAGTTTGTAGATTTTTCATTGTACTAAATTAGATGAAAGGAAAACAGTGCTCCTGAATAATATCACGTTTATCCACCCACAGAGAAGTTTTTATAAAATGGTGCTTTAATGTTATAATCTTACCTTTCCCTGAATCATTGCCTTTTACTGCTCTAACATCAAAAAGTACAATCTACAATTATTAAGTGCTTACTCCATGTCCAGCATTAGTAAAATTAGAGATGAAAAAGGAGAAACCACCACAGACATCACAGAAATCCAGAGAATCAATAGGGACTATTTTGAAAATTTTTAGTCCAATAAATTGGAAAATCTAGAAGAAACTGATACCTTTCTAGGCACATATGGCCTACCAAAATTGAACCCAAAGGACATAGAAAACCTAAACAGGCCAATAACAAGCAATGGAGATAGAAGCGGTAATAAAAAGCCTTCCAACAAAGAAAACCTAGGACCAGATGGATTCTTAGCGGAATTCTGCCAGACCTTTAAAAAGGAACTAATGTCAGTGTACCTCAAATTATTCCATGAAATTGAAAGGGATGGAACACTTCCAAATTCATCTATAAACTTACTATTGCCCTGAGAACAAAATCAGATAAGGACACATCAAGGAAAGAAAACTATAGGCCTGTGATGAACATAGATGCAAAGTCCTTAATGAAATATTAGCAAATTATATTCTGCAACACATTAAGAAGATTGTATATCATGACCAAATTGGTTTTATTCCAGGGATATAAAGATGGTTTGACATAGGCAAAGCAATAAATCTAATTCACCACATAGATAGAATTAAAGACAAAATCACACCATCATCTCAATAGACGTTCCAGCATATTAAGTGATTTATATGCATCATCTGATTAAAGCCACCAAATAAACAAGATGAGGCAGTTACTGTGAGACCTTCATTTTGCAGATAAAAGAACAGAATCTTAACATGATTAAATGTCTTTGCTCAAGTTCACACAGCTAGTAAGTGGTAGCAGCAAGATTTGAACTTCAGGCTTTTGGTTTTCAGAGTCTAAGTCCTTAACCAGCATCATATTGATTTTTTTTTCCTGTATTACCAAGTTCCTTTATATATTTATCCCTATAACCAATTCTTAGATACCAAGATTTAGAAAACTATGTCTCTACTAGGCCCCCTTTGAGAAGATTTAGAGGAACACACCAAACATGATTTTTGGTTCCTAGGAAACTCAGAGACATTTCTTTTTTTTTGCACTTATTTTCTGTTATTTCATTTAGCAAGAAATTCTTGATAAACTTCATAATTATCCTGCCTTTATGTTTTAGCACTTAACTTCTGTCTTTTGCATATCCTTTGACTGGCTCTAATATATATATATATCTCCATGCTTTGATCAAAAACCAGTTTGGAGGAAGAAGTGATTATAAACAAATCTTATATCAAATGATATGCATGTTGAAGGTTAAGGAATGAAAACTACTGATAACTTGAACTTATTTTAAAATGCTTCAAAAATATGTGAAATTTCTGTGTAGATAGAGAAATGCATGGATAGATAAACATGACAAAGAAAATATTGTGAAATATTAATTACAGAATCTAAGTTGTTAGTTATATGGATATTGATTACAATTCTTTAACTTTTTTGCATTGGAATCTTTCATCATGAAATGTTAGGAAATATGTTAATTACAATCTTGCCCCATGTTAATAATCTCGCAAAGGATTACTTCCTCCTAAATGACATTTAGGTTTTGCGTTAGTACCACATCACCCATGTGTGTGAGCACTCAGGCTAACATGCATACATGTACTTTTAATTATCATTCTTTATTGGTCCAGAATTCTGTGCAATTTTTGTATTGTACCTCTAAATAGAAAGATCTTTGGTTAACCAAGGAAAGATGTCTTTGTGGGCTGAGCAAGTGTTTCCTTCTTTCCTTCCTTCCCTCTTTCTGTTCCTCCCTTCCTCCTTTCTGTTTTCATTCCTTTATTCTTTACTTTTCTCCTACCATGTGCCAAAACTGCATTGGTCAAAAGGGACCACAAAGATGATTCAGATATGGAAATGTCAAATAGACAAAACCAATATACAAGCAAATAGAAGTAGAACAGTCTAAAGACTTCATAAAGAAGAGAGCGCATGGTGGCTTCTCAAAAGAAGAGATATTGGATTTTGAAAGAATAAGAAGTTTACTAGGTAGACAAGGTAATAAAGAGTATTTCAGGGAAATACAGCACCATGTGCCAGTAAATAGTGACATAATTCAAATTTCAATAATTCAGAATGTCAGGAGTGTGCAGGGGTGATGGGAGATGATGCTTAAGAGGAAAGCAGAGGCTGAATAATGAAGAGTTTTGTTTACTAGGCTAAGAAACTGGGACTTAATGCTTAAAGTAATTGAGTGACACTGGAGGATTTAAGTAGGGGTCTAAAATGCAAGACAGACCTAGTGATGTGGAGGAGTAGTAGATGGGGCAAGGTAGAAGCAGTGACCACTCAGAGGCTGATGGAATAACACAAGGGAGAATAACATGAGAGTGTCAAAGCAAAGACCGCTGCTGTGGGTAGAAGAATAAAAACAAATTTAAGAAAAATCCAAGAGTGGAAGAAACTTGACACCTGAAACATGGGGGCATGGGGATATTGGATGACTTGGTTTCTGACTTGGGCCAGTAGGATGCCATTCTTCAGGGCAGGGGTCATGGACTGAGCTTTGCTGCTGAGTTGGCATCTCGAGGAAGCATGATCCCCTTGGCACAGATGCACTGTCCTCTCTGGGAAGTCCTCAGCCCCACCACTGCCTGTTGAAGCTCTAGATTCCTCCTGCATGGACATTTCTCCTTTTCCTGCTTCCAAGCAAAGTAAATCCATGCTCTGCCTTGGATGCTTAGAGCCTGCTGGGGAAAAGCACTGAACATGGCTTTGAAAAATGCGTTCCCAGCCATCTGGAGCACAGGTTGGAGGAAGACCCGACATGGCCCAGCTCTCACTTCTGGATGCCTGGTTTCACACCCCTGGCTGCTCTTTCAGAAACACACCCTATGCGCCTCACTTTATTATGGAATTAAAATTGTTTCCAAAGACCTCAAAGGAGGAAAATGAAATTGTTTTCAGCTTTGATTGCGGTCATAATAAAATAGCTATTTAGAGGGGGATTTGTTATTCTTGGATAAATGAGGAGCAAAAATACTTTTTTACAGTTTGCCATAAAGAGAGCAATAGAACTTTTCATTAGACAAACACAATCAATGGTTCAGGGAAGATGAGGGCATCTATATTTATTCTCACTTGGACATCATGCACAGTGGGATATTTGATCTCTAACACAATGCGGGAATGGCAAAACAGGCTTCTGGTCTGCTTTCCCTACTAGTCCAGGGCTTTGACCTCTCTCTGCTGCTCAGACCCCTGGCAGCTGGCCTCTGAGGACCCTCCAAGCAGGATAATGGATTAACTTTCCATTTACTGCACCCCATGTCTCTTTTCTGATGCTCATTCCTAACTTCCTTGTTGAAATTAGTATCAAGAGCCTGAGGGAGAGTCATTTGACTTATACCGAGCACCACAACCATGAGCACTAAGCATGTGTTACAGAGCATTATCCTGTGTCTGTCTCATTTGATCCTTGCAGTGACCCCGTAAAGTAAGGAATGAGCATTCTTGTTTTCCAAATGGGAAAACTAAGGTGTAGAGAGGTAAAATGCCTTGTCCCAGGTATCAAAGTTGGTGAGTTTAATAAACCATAAAATTTAAATACAGGTCTGTCTAAAGTGTTTCTCCTACTCTGTTTATTCTTCTCTCTGTGGGACTCAGACCATTGTAGGGCACAACCAGCTGACACTGTCCAGTGGAAATAATGCAGGACTTAGTGACTGAGTCCTGTGATCTTGGGAAAGTGACTGTGAGACTTGGCATCTTGATATTCATATGGGAAAATGGGAGAAAAAAATTCTAGAGGTTTGGATTTTGTAAGGAGTATTTGCTAGAACATATATAATGTGTCTGTTAAAGGGAAAGGGCTTAAAAAATTAGTTCCTGAATTAGGTGTTTATTAGCTCATTCTAGGGTGATGTGATGCCTTAACTCCCATGAAGACAGGAAAAAAGGTTGAAAAAATGGTGCATGGTACTTAATGAAAACAACTCCCATGTGATATGCTGGCACCATAGTGTGTGTGTGCACTGGGAGGTAGGGGTGGGGGGTACTTTGGACTGTGGCCTTAGAGTAACCTAACAAGTCCCACTGTGTTGGCAGCTACTCACTTACTCTATGTGCAGGAGGGATTCCATATCCTCCTTCTGTGGCCTGGGCTTCAGCATGTGCTCAGAGGCAGGAGTCAGGAGAGGCTCTTTTTTTCTTTCATCCTGAAACAAAAAGACAGTTTAGTCTATTTCCAATTGCACTTCCAAAAATCAGACTTTTTTAAAAAATATTCTTACCTGCAGATGGACTCAATATCTTTATTTATTTTTTATTTGGGGCTGAGAATCAAACCCAGTGCCTCACACATGCTAGGTGAGTGCTCTACCATTGAGTCACAACCCCAGCCCCCCAAATCAGCTTTTAATTCAGATAACCCAATGGTTTTGAAGAAAGTTTGGATTTTCAGTTCTCTGAATTTGTAAGAAAACTTTTTTGGGTAGAGGATCTCCTGATTCTTTCTAAGTGTTTGCATGAATGAAGACTCAAGCCAGCCTCCTAACCTGGGCTTTGGGAGGAAAGCAAGAAAGGGGACCAAGGTCTTGTGCACACTGCCCAATGTTTGCTCTGTCCCAGGAGAGACTCAGCTTTGAGCAAGCTGGGACTATGGAAATGCTCTGCTTCCCAAACACCAAGTCCGGGCTTTCCTAGGCCTGCTTTTGAACATACAGACTTGAGTTGTTGCCAGACTAAGTGCTTCTCCCTTTCATTCTCTTTCAAGTCTAAACATTTAAAGACCTGGCATGGAGATTTCAGCAGCATAAAGCATTTGGGCTCTTCGATTTTCCAATAACAAATAAATCAGACATTAGAGCAGGAGCTGCTAAGTCTCTAAAGTCTGCCCTCAGTTTATCACAGATCTCTTTCAGTATTCAGATGCTTTGGATACACATTAAAGATTTTAACCCATATTTATGATTTTGAACATTGTCTTGATTTTTAATAAATGTGTCGATAATTGGCATGGGAAAGGGAGTGACCCACATTGACTGATGCCCCAACTACTGGCCTCTCTTAGCAGTAAATCCTGACACTTATTAGGAATTAAGGGGTTATTTACATAAATGGGCACAAGTCCTTGCTCACCCATGGACTGTACCCTCTGTTAGGATAGAGAGGGTTGGATATAGGGAGAAGTTGTTTATGTGTGTTCATATCAGGGACTCTGGAGGCCCACCTCTCTCTTAACATCTTCTGTTGTGCCTGGCCTGAACCCAACAATATGGTCTTCCCTATGTGGCCCATGAGGCAGTAGGTGAGTGAGGAGTGTACAGAGACAAAGAATCTCAGGTTGGGGTAGAAAAAGAAAAGAAGGAGAGACAGGAAGGACGCATTCCATCACCTTCACAGCTGACCTTCCGATCAGAAGTCTGACACCATAAGGGGATCATTGGCAAAGCAGGGTACAGAGGGCGGGACAAACCAAATCATGAGAGAAAGAACTGAAGAATCTAAGTCTGCTTAGTGTGGAAGAAAAGAACACAGGGCAGTGAGAGCTGTTCATCCATATTTGAAGGGTGAACATGAGGGAGACTTGCTCCTCATGATCAGAGAAACTAGAGCTAGAACGCTGTGAAGGAAAATATTCCCAATACTTTTTAGGGGTCCCAACAATGAAGGGAGGGAGAAATGGAATACTACCATTTCCTAAGCACCTAGTATGAACCAGGACCTGTACAAAGCATTTTGTATGCTTTTGATCATAAAGTCTGCATCCTATTCCTGAAGTTATACATGATGTAAGAATTGAAAGTCAGATAGGTTATGGAACTTATTTGAGATCCCAGAACTAGCAGAGAGCTGGAGAAGAGCTGGAATTTGAACTTCTACCCTCTCTTCAGTGACCCAATTATAGTCAGTGCCCAAGCAGAATCTTTGTGACCTCACTTCAGGGGAATGAAAAGGGACCCCTGAACAAGTGAGGGTCACACTACCTGTTCTATGAGGTCCTTCCTATTCTATGAACTCTGTGCACAGTCCTGGTGGCCCAAGGAAGCCTGGCTGAAGTGCTGAAGGCTGGAGAGAAGGAGGAGGAGGGACAATTTGTGGGCAAGTCATCTGTTCAACAGAATGAAATGAATGGCAAATGGGCCTCCCTGGGACAGTTCCCTCCAGATGTACCACCAATAAAATGCTTTACAAAGAAATCTGACAATTTAGTTGTTAATTTAAAACATCCTTCTCTAAGCTTCCTTTAGCCAGAACTTAATTGTTGCAAGTTCTGGTTTATAAAGGAAGAAAGAAGAAAGGGAAAGAAAAGAAGGAAGGAAGGAAGGAAGGAAGGAAGGAAGGAAGGAAGGAAGGAAGG
>JAJEJO010000294.1:1108188-1153789 GCA_020662805.1 Glaucomys volans
AGGAAGGAAGGAAGGAAGGAAGGAAGGAAGGAAGGAAGGAAGGAAGGGAGAGAGACAAAGAAAGAAAGAAGAAAGAAGAAAGAAAGAAAGAAGAAAGAAAGAAAGAAAGAAAGAAAGAAAGAAAGAAAGAAAGAAAGAAAGAAAAGAAAAAAGAAGAAAAGAAAAAAGAAGAAAAGAAAAGGAAGGAAGGGAGGGAGAGAGGAAGGGAGGAAGGAAGAAAGGAAGAAAAAAAAAAAAGAAAAGTAAAATCACACTAAATAGAAATACATATATTTCTTCAATAGCTCAGCATTCCTACGATCATTTTTCTCTACACTATTGGAATCTATGCAATGAACATTCATTTCTATGAAAAGTCTAATATCATTTCAAGAAGTTAGAGATCTCTCACTCTCTCCAGTGATAACTCAGTGGTAGAAACAGTCTAAGTTCTGAGGCCGAGGACCTGATTTTAGACCAGGGATGGAGCAGTAGCTAGCTGGCTATGCGAGCAACTTATTTAACTTCTCTGAAGATCTTCTAAGCTCTAATAAGTAACACCAATGTCTGTTATTCATTTATAGCTGTAGAGGCTTGGCATTAGGGAGACCTTATTTGGGCTCCTGGGATGCTTAAAAATCTTTGACTTACCTTCTATTAAACCATCCATTTATCCACTCATCTACTCACACATCCTTTTGTTTATCTGCCTGGCTTCATATTTTTTTTAAACAAATGATGATGGAATTTTTGCTCTTCCAGATTCCAAATCAGTAACTAGTATTATAGGCATGAATAAGGTACAGTACAAATTCCTGTTAACAAAGACCTTTGATCTGGAGAGAGTGGCAGACACATTTATATATGTTTGTGATGGAATGGCCACAGTAGACCTAATAAACCATGGAGAAAATGCAATCACTTCATATTATTTTGGGTTTTTTTTATTGACTAGGAGCAATGAAGAATTTTCAATTATTTTGCAGTAGAACATAGAGCAGGCTGTCGATACAGCGAAGGGAGAAACTTTCTCTAGACTTGGCAGCTAGAAAGGGATGCCACCAGGAAGCTTGGGAGCAATTCTGGTGGTGAGCATCAACTGCCTCTGACTCACACAGGCAGGCCAGGTGAGCCGAGCCCCTAACCCTCTTCCCCTCTTCCTGGGGAAGTGCTGGACAGTAGCTGTGGAGGATCCTTTATTTCCATAATTCTCATTCTGACACACAGCAATACAGGGAACTGAGAATTATCTGAATACCCAGGAAGAGCAGATAACATCCCCACAAGTAGCTTGATAATACCCTTAGGCCCAGTCACCCTGGCACTGTGGGAACACCTTGGGAAGGTGATGTGCATGCATACAAAAGATGATCCTAGCTAGTTACAAGGGTAAAACAACTAGAAAGAAATAATTGAATTGTCAGAGCCCCAGCCAACTTTGCTGAGTTTAGGCTGGAGCTTCAGACTTGGTGGGGGACCAGATGCCAAGCAGGAACTGGGGAAGGTAGAGCTTTGAGGTGGATCTTTTCCTGGGTATAAGGGAAGCAGGAATTTCACATTCTGGTTTGAGTGTATGTCCATGTTCTTGTGTGCATACAGAGATTCTACACTACAATCAAGATAAAATTCTAGGACCTTGCAATTCACAGTGAAGTGACATATGGAGGGAAATTAAGACTTTTCAAATCCTTACCATGCAATTATTTTTATCCGTTGCTCTGAACAACATTAAATAATACCTAAAATGTATGACACAAATAATAAATGCATTTGGGTTGTTATTCTTACCAATGCTTAGTTGAAATATAGTAGCCCACTCAGTATAAACTTATTTAGGCAAAAGGAAAATGGAAGAAAAAGGATTCTACATGTGTTATAAAGAACAAGCTAAACTCATGAAGTATGTTCAGAAAGTAACTAATATTTTTGTAATAGATTTTAAGGAATATAATAGACATAAGCTTCCTAAGTATACAATGACACCTTTGACATACCTGTAGACTCATGAAACCATCTTCACAACCAAGATAATGCACATACCAATCTTCCCACAAAATTTCCTCTTACCCCTTTGCAATCCTTTGAAATCAACTTCATTTTTACTTACTAATCTTCTTTAAACTTATTTGAACGAGCAGATAATCCTGCATGCTTGAATGAATACTTGAGTTGTTCCTTCCAAAATTCCAGAATTTTCTGGACTTCCCTGAGGTAATAACAAATGTTTAACAGCCACTGTCTCAAAAAATATAATTAATTTATACCTTAAATAGTTTCCCCCATGTACTACTGAAATCTTAAAGCTAGATTTACAGTTACAACTTTTCCCCTCTCCCACCTTGGGTAGTGGGAAGGCTGCAGTGGCAGGAAAGGACAGAGCTGGCCATATTGTCTTTCCTTGTGTGGTACTTTTCCCTCTTGCCTTTTATACCTCAGAGCTGAAGTGTGATGGTCAGTAAGAGGGAAGAGAAGCATGTGGCCCTTAGATGAGTGTTTCTGTTGGGTGAGGGTGCTTAGTTACCTTCTCCAGAGAAGCCCACCCTTACACTCATGGCTGGAGGACTTCCCTTTGCAGTACTCTTGATGATGCTTCTCCCCTCCAGCTAGTTGTGTGCTTTTATTTTTTTTTTCTTTTTCTTTTTTCAGCTCCTATACTTGATAGTACCCTGAGTTTGTTCCACTGAGACTTTTTCATCCCACCAGCTTCTCTTGGATGAGAGCCCCCAACACATGCAGTCTTTCTCATACATTGACCCACATATGGCCTCATTTTTTGCCTCTTCAATTTGAAAGGTAACCCTTGTGCTCCTCTACACAAGCAGCCAGCTGGTCATATTCTGTACAGATTTGTTAGGTGTAGGGTACTAAGTCCTTCACCTCAAAGGATACAAACAGGGTCATTAGTGTTCTCCTTGAATCTAATTTGACTTGAGGTAAAGGTAGAAGTAACTTCCAACTCCCTCTCTTAGGGAGTTAAAACTGAAAGCACACAGACTCTTCCACATTCATTTCTAATCTCCAACTTATTTGTATCTTTGTTATGGGTGAGAGTTAGGAGTTACAAAGCCAGAATTTTACATATCTTTCACGGATCCTGCTTTATGGCCTCTCACCTCACTTCAGAATATTGCATATGTTGTCTTCAGCTAAAATTAAAAAAGGGAGAACTCCATTTGAATATTTTTGTACCTAAATTTCACATCCTGAGGAATCAAAGATGCTGATGAAATGTGAAAAATTTTATTTTCTCCAAGGCTCATGTTCGTGATATTTTGCTGTCCTTCCTTAAGACAATAAAAGTACAAAACTGTTCTCACTACAGATCAGTCTAGAGAATAACACAGTACCATTCCTTGTGTCTCTTTCTGCCAAAGTTATGCTTAAAGATATAACAGAACATAACATGGTGACTTTTAGCAAAAGTAAGCATTGAACAACATAGAATGGGTTATCAAGGAGAATATATTTTAGTAATAAGAGCATGTCCTTTTGTATCTCCTAACACAAGGCGTGGTCCATAGCAAGCATATTTACAGATATAACTGGCATCGTACCACGCACGTTCAGCACTATTGACTTCTGAAGTTAGGAAGGAGGCCAGTTAGCCCCACAGTACACCTTAGCTCAATGTTGGCTGAGGCCTGAAAATCTCAAAGCACCCACACTGAGGCCCATGTCTTCTACCTAGAGTTGTCAACTTCTGACTTCTAGGCCCTTCCTTTTTGTTACTGAGGACTTGTGGATTTGATCACAATCTTTCCATTCTTCTACCTCAGAAAATTTCAGTGTCTACATAAGGCTGTGTATCACAACCTAGCTTTATAAGATCTGAACCCCCTTAACTCCTTTGACTGTGTCCTCTACTCCAATTCAGAAGCACATCTTATTCCCCAGATGTGCAATAAGATGTTCCATCAGGAATATTTATCTCCTGTTTCTTAATCCCATCACAATTCCCAATCCCATCCCACAGATGTCCTATTTTCTCTCCCTCAGTACACCTGCACAGACTCCTTACTCCCTTGGTCCTATCACACTCTACCTGGCTCCCAGTCACTTCCTGGTCTCCCACATATCCCTGTCTATCAAAGATTCCATGGTTGATCACTGCAGTTACTTTCTCAGATGCATCTTTCATTTCCTTGTCCTTCTAGCCTTTTGCCGTATCTTCCTGGCAAAACCTCAGCTGTAGATCTATTTTACATGCTACTTACTCATCTTTATAGCTGGGCAGGTAAGAAATCTTAGGAAAAAAAATCAAATAACCATAACATTAGTATTTCATGGCCATTAACCTGATCTTTGGTCAATTTCCTCTATCATCTTATTCAAATTTATCTCAATCATCTTCATTTTCTGCAAGCCTCCTACTCGGCCGTATCCACACCCCCAGCCACTACTACTCTCAACAAATAGCATTTTCCTCTACTTTATCAAGACTTGTGCTTGGGGCATGGACACTGGTATTTTTTAAAAGCTCTTCCATAAGGTACTGATGTAATCTACAGAAGTCCTGCCAACACCTAAACTTTGATCCAAGGAATCTATCTCAGCCCTCTGGCTCCACATTCCTTCCACTTATTCTGAATCAGCAACCTGTGATTCCAGCCAATGGGTTTCCCACCTTGGCTCACTTTTATTTCATTTTGCTCCATTTGATGACCCATCTTTAGACTGTTGACCTGCCCTACAGTGATGACTTGTGATAATCTCAGCTGCATGTGAAATTGTTGGCATGAAACATCATGCTTCTTGTCATCAGATTGAGGTATTGAACTATAAGTGCCTTTATAAAACAGACTGCAGAATTAGGACTGTGTCAGATTGGTTATTGCCATCTTAGCAACATCACTACCAAGGCCTTCTAAGGATGGGATAATTCTAAAGGGTTTTGGGTTAATTTGCTAATGGGAGGATGCATGAGATTGGGAAGGTGGAAACGATGTGGTTATTCTTCTCAGGAGATTGCGATGGTCAGATACAGCAGGCTTCCGGAACTTTTCTCCACCTCTTTACGGTTGCAGTGGTCAGAGCACTCCCTGCTTCAGTTCACGAGCACTCATTATAGTGAGTGTTTCTTTGTGTCTTTTCTTTGTGCCTTCTAGACAGACCTTTTTTCCCTCCACTTTTCCCACATTCGTGTAAATTCCTTTTTAAAATACTTACTGGAGGTTATATTTTCTTGACAGAACCTAGGCTGATCCAGGGGCCTTAATATGCTAGATAATGGAGATGTTCTAAACGTTCTTGCCTAGAAAAGTCATATCACATAGGGAACAGTTAAGGAAAATTGTTTATGGAAAGTCAACCACCTATCCAACAATTGAGAATTAATAACCACCTAATTTTCTATGTCATCCTGCTCTAAAGGTGTCTCCTCGATGGGTTTGATTATCTGAAGCAAAGACCAGCTCTGGCGCCTGTTCCTCTCCCCAAGTGCTAGTTGAATGTGTCAGTACGTGTATTTGTGCAGATGAGAAGCTCAGTTCTGTCTCCATGCCTGGTCCTGCTCTGTCTTAAACCTAAGAAACAGAGCTGGAATGTGATTCAGGACACCTGGATGTGGTTCTTATCAACCATGCGAACTGGACCAAGTCACTCTCCCTGTGGTGCTTCAGTTTCCTCATCTGTTAATTGGTCAGGGTACTTATTCCAGAGGTGCCTTTCATTCTTAACATTTTACATGAATTTACTGTTGGTAGTTTAATTTCTTGAAAGTGTTTCTGCAAGCTGGGCCTGGGACAAGGTCAGCAAGGGACAAGCCAGGCCTGGAAACTGGAAGCTCTCTCCTGGGCCTGTGGGGGCTGATTTATGGGCAGGGCCTTGTTGGGTTGGAACCCAAGGGTAGCCAGGGAGGTGAGAATCCACAGGCAGTAGAGAAGCAAACAACTGTGCCCACTAAGTTGGGCCTAGGGGTGGAAGGAGCTTGGCTGTTCCAGCTGCTGACAGACAGACAAATGGAGAGACGCATCTCATGCTTGCCTTGTGGTCCTTCCCTCATTGGAACTACTGCCACCTCTCACAGTGTGATGATTAGGTCAAGAATAAGCCACGGTGCAAATTTATGGAGTCTGCAAATTTATGGATTCCTTCACCAAGGCAGTCTCCTTTTTCACTTGTCCTGAGGTCCCACACAAATCTTGATTTCATCAGGAGCGCTCTGTTCCCTCAGCTGCTCTTGTTTTCCCTCTGTCACACACCCTTCCCTGGAAGTTTTATTGTTCCCCTCTGCCTCATTTTCTCACGCGCTCCTTCCTGGAGAGCTGGGACCCAGCCAGCCTCTCCTTGTGGGAAATAGTCTCCAGCACCCACAAGAAAGCCCCCTTCTCTCTTCATTATGTCCCCTGTTGTCATTAAAAAGAGAAAGATAATAAAAATCTCTCTTCTTCCTGATGCTTTTTATAGATTTTCTCATTAACAGAATTAAGAGCAATCAAAGCCAAATCCATAGCTGCTTCTCTTTAGACAAATCATCTTGAAACTCTTTACCACTCAAGTCAAATATGATGCCTGTTGACTGCCAGCATTGAACTCCCAGGGTAGTTTCCCATCAACTTCTCTGCACTGCAGCCAGAGGGAAAGGGAATGGCAGGAGGTGACATTTCAGGTTGACCACTTCTACCCAAGAGCCACTCTATTCTGGGGACTGGGCTTCTGTACAGAGCCTAATATAGATGTTCCTTTTAGAATCCATCCAGACCCAGAGTCGAGTCCCCTGAACTCGGGACCCATTTGTCACCAGTCTTACAATGGCATCAGAACAGTAGGTTCATCAGGGAAGGTCTGATGGGATATAGAGCTTAGGTAATCAGGGATGGGTAGGTCCTCAGAAAGACCTACCCATACATAGGTGTGCGTTCAGGTGGAAACTTCTAATTAAATTCTTTGCCAACAAGTCAGACCTTCTCAGGGAAGTGGTAGGCACTGCATAATATAATGCAACTAACTGTCATGCTATAGATTTCCAGTACATACCAAAAAATAGCTTCGGGTGATCATGAGACATTCTATTCTATCAGAACATGCAATGATCTGGGACTCAGGAGAACTGGGATACTCTTCTCTTTCCCTATGTGATTTAGGGGAGTTGTTTTCCATTTCTAAATCTCAGTTTCCTCATCTGTTAAAAACCTGGTATTGGGGCTGGGGTTGTAACTCAGTGGTGGAGCACTCACTAACCTAGCATGTGTGAGGCCCTGTGTTCAATCCTCAGCATCACATAAAAAGAAAATAAAGGTATTGTGTCCACCTACAACTAAAACAAAATATTAAAAAATAAACCCTAGGATTGGTCTATATCTGAATTTCTCCATAAAGATTCCAGGAAAACAGTACATGGATTTTGTGGCAAAATGTTTGAAAACCTTGTATGTAATGATACCCCTTAGCAAAGGACAATGCTGATGTGCCTGTGAAAGGCTTCAAAAAGTCCCACAAAACACAACTATTTATCTTTACTTAACATTGTGTTTCTAGGTGTATTTGAGCATAGACATCATTTTCCCCATTTATTACCCAAGAAACCAATGCTCCTCGGCAGATATTCTAGGATCCAGGGCTCTAGATAATCTGTGTAATGTCTAAGGTTCCTTAGTCTCAGAACATTCTGTACTCCTTTAACTAGGAGAGAATCACCAACAAAAAGCTTTATTGTCAAACATTAATCATTGTATGTGTGCGTGTGTTGGCACTGTGGTTTTCTTCTTTTCTAGTTACTTTGAAATATGTCACAGGTTGTTGTTCATCAATAGTTATCCTATTGAAAACCAGAATTAATTCCTTCTCTGTGTTTTGGTGGCCCTTGAAGCTGTATAAATATTGCCTCAATAAAAATAAAAAGAGAATCCCTAGAAAAAGAAGAACAAATCAACATCAAAAGCAGCAGAGGACAGGAAATAATTAAAATCAGAGCTAAAATCAATAAAATTGAAATAAAAGGAACAAAGGGAAAAAATTGACAAAACAAAAAGTTGGTTCTTTTTTTTTTAACAAAAAGTTTCTTTGAAAATAAATAAAATTGATAAACCCTCAGCCACACTAACAAAGAGAATGAGAGAGAAAACTCAAATTCCTAAAGCCCAAGAAGTAAAATTGAGAATCAATAAATGGGATGCATTCAAACTAAAAAGCTTCTTCTCAGCAAACAATCAGTAATGTGAAGAGAGCCTACAGAGTGGGAGAAAATCTTTATCACATGCACGTCAGATAAAGCACTAATCTCCAGAATTTATAAAGAAATCAGAAAACTTAACATCACAAATACAAATAACCCAATCAATAAATGGGCTAAGAAACTGAACAGACACTTCACAGAAGAAATACAATCGATCAACAAACATATGAAAAAATGTTCATCATCTCTTGCAATTAGAGAAAAGCAAATCAAAACTACTCTAAGATTTCATCTCACTCCAGTCAGAATGGCAATTATCAAGATTACAAGCAATAATAAGTATTGGCAAGGATGTGGGGGAAAAGGTACACTCATACCTTGTTGGTGGAACTGCAGATTGGTGCAACCACATTGGAAAGCAGTATGGAGATTCCTCAGAAAACTTGGAATGGAACCATCATTTGACCCAGCTTTCCCACTCCTCGGTCTATACCCAAAGGACTTAAAATCAGCATACTACAGTGATGCACCCACATCAATATTTATAGCAGCTCAATTCACAATAGGTAAACTATGGAACCAACCTAGATGCCCTTCAACAGATGAATGGATAAAGAGAATGTGGTACATATAGACAATGGAATATTACTCAGCCTTAAAGAAGAATGGAATTATGGCATTTGCAGGTAAATGGATAGAACTAGAGAATATTATGCTAAGTGAATCCCAAAAAAGCCAATCCCCCCCAAAAAAAACCAAATGTCAAAATGTTTTCTCTGGTAAGTGGATGCTGATCCGTAGTGGGGGTGGGTAGGGAAGAATGAAGGAACTTTAGAGTGTGCAGAGGGGAGTGAGGGGGGAGTGGGAGTGGTGGAGATAGGAAGGACAATAGAATGAGATGGGCATTACCCTATATACATATATGATTATACTACTGATGTGACTCACCACCATGTACATCCAGAGGAACAAGAAGTTATGCTCCATTTATGTATCATGTCAAAATGTGTCAAAATGCATTCTACTGTCATGTATAACCAATTAGAACAAATTAAAAAATTAAAAAAATAAAAAGAGAAGAAAGAACTTCCCTGCCATGTACATGAGCAGGAGCCATACTGTTGCATCTTTGGTTTGCATCTTTGATTGGCATCTCTATCTATGGGCTCTGCATATACTCCTTTTTCTGCCTAAAATACCACCCATATTTTGACTGGCTAACTCAACCTTCTCAATCTCAGCTCAGTGGTACTTGTTCTGAAATACCTTCTTTATCCCTCAGGTCTGGGTTAGATGCCCATTTTATGTCTTTTACTTTCCAAACAATGGATTAAAAAGCTCCCTGAATGCCAGCACAAGCGTGTGGAGTTCTCCATTGTAATTGCAGTACCTAGGAAAGTGTTCAGGATCTGGCAGGATCTCAGTAAATAGTATTGAATGACTTTGGGAATTGTCCCTTTAATAGGAATGGGAGAACAGTGATTAGCTCTTATAAGAAGGAAAAAAATCTACTTTTTTGCTCTTGTCCCAGTAAGGAAGTCACAAATGGCAAGACATCTGAGTTGTTCACAATAGACTAACTGGCTATCTCTGTTAGGACAGAGTTTCCTGCATGTTCACCAGAAACATAAAGGAGGCTGTTATCAATTAGAATTTTGTGTTAAATAATTTTGACATTCCCTGCTAATGGTAAGAATCTAGAATTTAATTCTTCTTTAATTAGTATTCTGTGTAATTTATATTTCCCTATCAAATAAAGACTCTTTTATCATATAACTTTGGTTTTTAGAACTACAACTACATTTAAACAATAATTAGTTTACTAGCAATCTCTTACATTAATAATAGCCATCTAATGCATTAATAAAATGTTGCTTAAGTGCTGTAGTCAAGGAACAAGTAAGCTATATTATGTAGCTCCCAATGATGATAGAAATTATAATTTTTAGAAAATGTGTATGACATAATATTAATAGAAAATATGTAGACTTAAACAAGCATTATATGGATAGTGTGAATGCAACCTGGTTACAAGCAGGGGGGAAAAAAAAGATGGGAAGAAAATACACACAAATGCAGAGTATTTGGGTAAGAAATTTGGGATCAGGAGTCAAATTCATCTGTTTTTAAATTTGCTTCTGCAAAATTTTTCTCCAATTCTTTTTAATGTGCTTGTCCTTTTTTTTTTTTTTTTTGGTGCTAGGGATTGAACCAGGGCCCAGGGGCACTTTACCACTGAGCCACGTCCCCCATCCCCTGTCCTTTTTATTTTTTTAATTTTGAGACAGGATCTTGTGAAGTTGCTTAGGGCTTCACTAAATTGTTAAGTCTGGCTTTGAGCTTAAAAATTCTCCTGCCTCAGCCTCCTGGGTCACTAGAATTTCAGGCATGCACCACCCCAACCTCGCTTTTAATGTGCTTGTCTTAATTGTTAAAAATTTAAAAGACAAAAGTAAGACTGGAAATAACAGAAACATTATTTTGCCAACATTATTGACATTAATGTTCTGCAAAACACTATGTTGCCATTTTTTTCCAGCAGAGCTTTTAGGCTCTTATTCAAGATAACTGGACTATTCTGGCCTTACTCTCTTGCCCAGCTGTTTTATAGGACCCTTCATAACAAGACAGAATAAAAATGATCACCCCCAACTCAAATATTCTACCCAGTTATTGACAATCCCCAAAGCCCCTAAGGTGGGAACAGTACTGAGATTGAAAAGCTGACAAACTTAGCCTTGATCTGTCCCATTTTGGGGTTAAGCTGCTTTTGGAGGGTGGAGGAGGGGTGCCTGCTCCAGAGGGTAGCCTTTTTTCTTTGTCCTAAGATAAATCCCAAAAGTTATTACTGATAAAAAGGAAAAAAAGCTTCTGTTTGGCTTTTTGTTGCTCTGGACATAAACAACAGTCCAGGATCCTGGGCATTGTGGGTGCACAGGATTTAATCTCCACCAGGTTTTCTTCCGATAAACATCCTTTCAGCTGTCCTCGCCCAAAACATTTTTTCTTTGTAAGGCTGGATGTGCAGCTTTCTACCGAGGCCTGAAGCTGTGCTCTCAATGGACCCAACCACCTCTTCTGACCCTTCATGCCTGGACAATCTCAGCTCATTCATGCTTGAGATATTTGGACCCAAGACAGTCCCTGACTTGACTGTTAAATATAATTTGATGGAACAGAGAGTCCTGCTAAAGTAGCAAGAGCGTGACTTTGGGGAGTCAGAACAATTGAAGTTTGAATCCCAGTCCCTCTGCTTACAAGCAATGTGCCTTTGGTTAGACAAATGACTTAACTTTCAGAAACCCTCACTTCTCCATCTGATAAAATGGCACAATCAGTCCTACATGAGGGCTGTTTTAAGGTTTGAAAGAAGTATCAAATACAAAGTGCCTGATAGGGTAAACTCCTCTGCCAGCTAGTGTCACAAACTGAAGTGTCGAAATCACATTTTCAAAATTCCACTGCCCTGGACCAAGTCCTAAAGAAACTAACCCGGGTAGCAAAGGGTCTGGAACCCAGGCCCTGAGAAGAAGAGGTGAGAACTGAGTGCATTACCAGTGAGTAAATACATACTTGATGGATGCTTTCTATGTGCCAAATTCTGCTTATCACTGAGGACAGATGAGGCAACAAGAGGTGTTCTGCCCTCTTGAGCGTATAACCCAGGTAGAAAGACAAACATTGATTGAATAATTTTAAGTGTGATTAGTAATGTAAAGGGGAAAGTCCCAGGTACTGTATGATTTTATAGCCACAGAATCAGAACCAGGCAGATTAGGACCAGTAGGTAGGAACTGGAGAGTGTTTGGTTTCAATACAATAACTCAAAGAAGACACACGATGGCATCAAGTTGGGCCATCTGTGTGCTGCACAAGGATCCATTTGAGAGGATGTAGGATTGGCATCTAAACCTCACTGTTTCTTAGACTATGCACCTTGGAGCTGCCTCTTCCTGAAGGTGACATCATCTTCTAATTTTCACAGAAACATTATATAGTCTCTAATGGTCCTGAATTGAGGTTTCCAAATGATGATCCTGCGTAATATCTGGAAGAAAGAATAATTTGTTGGCTTGTACATCATTTTGTTTATGTCTGTTTTTAAATTTGAATTAGTTGCCGAATTTTAAAGTTAAGGAGATTTCACATTAAAATTGCAAATTTCTGGACCCTATGTAAAAAGGGGGAATCTGACCTTTGTGAACCTAAAATAAAATTAGCTAGAGGTGAGCAAAGACTGCTAGCTTTACCTTTTGAGAATTAAAGATACCCCTCTCCTCTCCAATCATTTTATACAGGTTCTTTCCCTCTCTGGATCCCAGTTACTTGCATTTGCTACCTCTCTCCTTTGTATGTCCACAACTGTATGGAATGGGCTGCCATTTGTGTCAGTAGATTCAATCCCCCGTGCTGTTCAAGCGACACTGCAGATTCCCAATCAGAGATGCCAAAATGGAGCCAATTTTCTAGGTAAGAAACATCCACTGAGCTTTAGGTTTTGCAGGTGACTAAAGTCGGACAAATGACTCACGTGACAGTCATTATGCGGAGACCTGGATCAAAGTAACAGCTGTCTATTATATGTTGGTTCATGTGAACATGCCAAACATCTGACTGTATTAAGAAAGCCCTTAGCAAATTCCTAATGTGGATGCATTACTATATTGTGTGATAAGGAGGAACTACAAACTTGGTTTATTTTAACTTTATTATTCAACCAACTAAATAATAGAATGATCAACTAACTCAACTATTATAGGCTGAATTGTGTCCCCCTAAAATTTATGTTAAGCTAGGCACAGTGGTGCACACCTCTAATGCCAGCTGCTCAGGAGGCTGAGGCAGGGGAATCACAAGTTCAAAGCCAGCCTCAGCAATTAGCCAGGCCCTAAGCAACTCAGCAAGATCCTGTCTCAAAATGAAATATAAAAAGGGCTGGGGATGTGGCTCTGTGGTTAAGCACCCCTGGGTTCAATCCCTGGTACCAAAAAATTAAGTAAGTAAATAAATAAACAATACAATTTATATGTTGAAATTCTAACACCCAGAACTTCAGAATGTGACTGTATTTGGATATGGGGCCCTTAAAGAGGTAATTATTAAAAAGAGGTCTTAGAATGGTCCTGATCCAATATTCTTGTGTCTTCATAAGAATGAGATTAAGATGTAGACACACAGACAGAGAGGCAACCTCTGGTGTAAAGACACACCATGAAGATAAGTCATCTCCAAGCCCAGGAGAGAGATTCGGAAGAAACCCAACTTGCCAACACCTTGACTTTGAACTTCTAGTCTCCAAAACTATGGGAAAGTAAATTTCTGCCACTTAAAATTCAGAGCCTATGATTATCTTGTTATGGCAGCCATAGCAAATTAATCTGCTAACTAATTAAATAAGTAAATAAATACAAGTCCTGTCTCCTGCCGTAAAAAGGCTGATGAAATAGGAGGGAAAATTTGACTTGTAAACATTTCCACCAGTCCTCAGAGTGATCTTCCCACAGTTAAAACTAGATCACTTAGCTCCACTGTCTGTGACTCTTCAGTGGCTTCTCCTTGCATTTAGAAAAGAATCTAAGCTCTGTCCTCCAAAAGTTCTGGGGTGATTCAGCCCCTGCCTAATGGCCCACTTAGGTTTGCGCTACACCCTCCTGGCTTATGCCACATGGCCACCCTTACCCACAAGCCAGACACCAAGTTCTTTCCAAGCACTAAGGTCTCAGCAGATTCGGCTCTTTCTACCTGGGGCTCTTCCCCTTCCTCATCCAAACACGCTCCTCCTCACTCCCAGCCAGGCCTGGAGGAAGGGGACTTCAAGGAGAAAGGGAGCAACTTCTATTTCCTGAGCTACAGCTGCATGTGTGACTCTGTGCTTTGCATACATTATCTGGATGGAAAGCATTCTGAGGTGAAGAATATTAAGGCCACTTAACAGATGGGGAAGCTGAGGTTCAGATAATCATAAAGCTTAAGTAAGAATAAGGAATGGAATTGCAATCCAGGTCTCACAGAATGAAGACCCCTGCCTCATCCTGTCATGTCACCTGCTGCATGGAACATAGGAGGGTCTTGCTGGCCTATTTCAGAATTCTTACCACTTTGGAGTCCTTCCTGGGGGTTGAAAAAACTCTTGGACTTTTTGTTATTTTCAGCTGACCATTGAAATCCCTACCCTCTGCACTTCCCTAACTTAAAAAAAAATCCTGTCCTTTTATTTAACTTGGGCATCTTTAGAAGAGCTTCTGTCTACAGCTAGGCCAGGAGGAAGGAAGGCTGAGTAGAGGAAATGAGAAAATAAAAGCAGAGAAAGTAGGCAGTACACAAAGCTGAGGTGACCAAGACAGCAGGGAGTTGACAGGACATGAAGATTGAGGAGCTGAAGCCTGTGGAGTCAGTCCCCAAGTTCACTTAGGGTGCAATGTGTGCCACTGTCTCCCTCTGAACTACAGCTGGAGAAGGAGAACAGGAGTAATGTGTGTCCACCAGGGGTGCTATGTGGAAAACTGAGAGTTTAGCAAATTATAAGGTATCTTAAAGGTGAGAGGAGTTGGAATTATTAATATCTTTATTATTAGTAATTGTAGTATTTTGAAAAAATGTTCAGGATAAAGAGGAACCCAGACTTGGCCCTACTGAACAGAGAGAAGGCTCAAGAATTTTACTGGGCGGAAGAGTGACTGTGACCTAAGAGAAGACTCAGTACACAGAGCCCATGGGCATGGAAATTAAGCCTTATCCCCGCTGGGGTGAGTGTCCAAGGAGGACCCAGCTGATGAGCAGAGTTATACTTTCTAAGCCATTAGTGATGATTAACACTAGGGGAATTGAGGTCTGAAGTAGTGATCCCATGATGAGCTAGGAGCAGTGATTCTGTCCTGTCTCCCAAGGGGAAGAGTCAGGAAAAGCTAGACAAGTATTGGGACATGGCCAAATAGGCTCGGACTATGGTGGAAATGGGTTACTGGTATACTGTATGAACAGTCAAGTCCAAAGCCAAGCTTGGTGGACAGGGCAGTGTGGGCATGTGAAGTGCCTCTCAGTTCCCTGCTTAGGGAAGTACTTACTGCTTCTGCTGCTGAGAGTGCTCCTGGCAGAGGGCCTTCAGTGGTCCCTTCAGGGATTGCCTTGCTTCAGAGGTCCCCTTGGCCAAGGTCATGCCCTGTCCATGGAGCCCACATTAAATGATGGATAAGTGTAGAAGGGGTAATGGCCTGGTCATCTCAGCCCTACCAGGTCACTGTGAGGAGCCCTTTTTTTGGGGGAGGGGCGGGATTTTTTGGGGATTGAACTCAGGGGCACTCGACCCCTGAGCCACATCCCCAGCTTTATTTTGCATTTTATTTAGAAACAGTGTCTCACTACGTTGCTTAGCGCCTTGCTATTGCTGAGGCTGACTTTGAACTCGAGATTCTCCTGTCTCAGCCTCCTGAGCTGCTGGGATTACAGGTGTATGCCACTGCACCTGGCTGTGAAGAGCCCTTTTATCTCCACAGCTCCCAAGGGGTTGGCCCAGGCTGTCCTGGGTCTGCATCACAGCTGGACTTTTCCTTCTGCCACTTCTCCTTTCTTTCCCTCAGGTATTGACCCCAAGAGTACTCTTTAATAAGTATCCTGTGTGCTAGACTGTCTCATCCTGTTTCCTTGGGAACTCACTGAACAGAGACTTGAAGGAGGAGAAGGGATATGCCACACAGATATCTAGTGTACTAGGCCTATGGAACAGCCAATGCTGTCACAGGGTAGGAACATGCCAGGAACATTCTAGAAAGGAGACCAGTGTGACCAAGAAGAGGGAGAGCCAGGCGCGGTGGCACATACCTGTAATCCAAGCGACTTGGGAGGCTGAGCCAGGAGGATCGCAAGTTCAAAGCCAGCCTCAGCAACTTAGCGAGGCCCTAAGCAACTCAGTGAGACCCTGTCTTTAAATAAAATACCAAATAGGGCTGGGGATGTGGCTCAGTGGCCAAGTGCCCCTGAGTTTAATCCCTGGTTCCAAAAAAAAAGAAGAGGGAGAACCAGGGGAAAAATCACCCAAAAGAATGGTCAGAAAAGTGATAAAATGATTTGAACAGGGTTTGTTCCTTCTAAAACTCTTGTTGGAGTTTCATTCCCATTGTGAGGTATTAAGAGGATTTAAACTTAATCTGACTATAGTGTTTATAAGTGGGACCTTTGGAAAATAAATTAGGGTAGAGGGAGTCATTGGGGTGGATCCCCCAGGAGTAAATATTGGTTGTTGGCCGTATAAGTGGAGGGAGAGACCAGAGGATATGGATACATGTGCTGCCCTGTTTCTTGCTACAGGATGTCCTGTGCCTCCTTGGAACTCTGTCAACAAGAAGGTCATCAGATGCAGCTCCCCCACCTTGGACCTCCAGAATATAAGCCAAAATAAACCTCTTTTTGACTTACCCAGTCTGGTAATGTATTATTAGCAAAAGAAATGAACTAAGAAGGCTAAAGAAGGCAGGATCATGTAGATCTTACTGGCCACTGTAAATGCTTTGGCTTTTCCTCTGGGTGCTCTGAAGCCCAGGGATGGTTATATAATGAGAACTGACATGATCTGATGTTTTAGAAGGATCCCTCTGGCTGCTGCGTTGAGACAGGGGAGGGGCGCACAAGTGGAGGCATCACTGTCCATCTTGGAGCTACTTCTCCACCAGGAAGGAGAGTCCCGGTCCTTGACTCTGCAGTGTTTGGATTCTCATGAATTCTGGGCTCTCCTCAGACCCAGGGCTTTGAGCCCACACAGATTCTTCAGAGATGGTCTTTTCTGCTCCCTACCTTCTGGAGGTAATAGGGTCACTCTTTGAAAGCAAGATTGCAGGGAGTGCCCTTGTCCTCCTTCGGAGACTCAGCTGCTGCCTGTCCTCAGATGCAAATGGATCCTCCACTGGGTGCTCACTGCCTTATCACAGTAGTCTTCATACCAAGCTGAAATTACTGGCTTTTGTGTCTGTTTTCCTAACTGATTCTGCAGAAATAGAAACTTCCTCATTTTTATTTTAATCTCAAGCTCCCAGCAGAGTGTCTTACACAACTGGGTTTCATTTTATGCTTGATAAGTGAACGAACGGATGAATAGGACCAATGGGTGGACATTACAGGAAATTTTAGTCTGTTAAAAAAACACAAATGGTTCTAACAGCCAGAGCTGATCAACAATGGAAGAAACTGCTCCTAAGGTGGAAAATTCGCCACTGGTGGGAGGGCCAGGCAGAGCCTGGACAGCACTGTGGTGGGGCTGTTATAGACAATATGGGGACTTAAATTGTCTGGAACATCATTCATCAATGACCGTCTGTGTAAGTTCCATTTTAAAGATGCAGTAAGAATGAAACACTGTACCTGTGGGCTCAGAAAGGAGCTTCCAGCATTGGGAATATCCTGTTTGGTATTAAGAGTTTGGGGGTGAGACTTACCTCATCCCTCTTCATACCATAAGTCAGACCATGTCAGAAAGCTACTAAGGTCAGAGAGATGGAAATTAAAAAAAAAAAAAAAAAAAAAAAAGTATTTTAAGCTGATTGGAGAAAACACCTTGGTTCTCTATCCAAACTGGCTTCCCAATTTTGCCCACTTCCTGAACTGAATGTCTTGACCCACTTATGGTGGATGGACCATCACAGACTTCCCTGGTAAAAACTTTGGAAGAGAGAACTCGAAAGGCAAATCTACAGTGCTGATGTCCTTATTCCCCCTCTCGCCTGCTCTTTGGAGAGCAAGAAACCAGCTGAGAAAGGGATCATACTTTGGAAATAAAAGAGGAATTTGTCCCCTTCAGTGAGAAATTGGGGTGGAAGAAGGAGGATGGATGTACTGCCCCGAGCAGCATGAATGCGCCTGGGCTGCACATCAGGCTCTAGAACAGAGTCCTTCATGGGTGCCCCCTCCTGGATGTGGATGGACACTGGGAAGGGTTAACAAGCAAGAGCTGTGGTTCTGTTTGTTGGAGAGAGTTAGGATCTTAAAACTGAAGCTTTTACTTTAAGACACAATAAAAGACACTGACATGCTGCGTAAGCATTGTTCCTGGCTGTAGTTATTCCAATTATTTTTTATGTTTTCTCCTTAAATGAGAAACATATCAGACACTAACTCAAACACGGAGATACCTATTTATGCTTCAGAACAAACAGTTTAAGGGCATTATATACAGATGTCTAAATATTTAGAAAGTGTCTGTTTATGGGAGTGAAATGAAAAGTACCTGTTTTCATTTGAAGGATTTTATGTGAAATTTGCATGTAAAAAAAGACAGCCCCTGTGGCAAAGGGGTGTTAGAGATGAGAAGCATGTATAGACGTGGTGGGGGTGGCTGTGGGGTGGGGGCTACCCTCAGCTGTCTTGGGTCCTGCGGTGACCCAGAGTTGGAGGGGCCTGGAAAACTGAGGCTGGGTGATGCTTTCCTTTAGGCCAGAGCATAAGTAAATGCCTTGAAGACATCTGGGTGTATTTATGGCTTAAAATGTGCTTCCGAACTCCTGACTTTATCTTCTTATCAGACACTCATTGGAGCCCCAGGGACATTTAAAGAGAAATAGTAGTAGTAAACCGAGTGTAGTAGTAAACGGAGGGATGATTAGACTACGTGGGGGTGCTCAAGGCCCTCCCAAAGCTGGGGCACCATGGGAGCTCAGATGGAAGAGCCAAGGGACTGTTTAACACACTGATATAGAGAGAGGTTTCAGCTCAACTTATGGGAGAACATAATATGCAGATGCTGTGTATGGTTTTGGGAAGCAGTGAGGTGTCTGTGGTGTCCTAAAATAGGATGCCCTCCTACAGAGGTTTTGAGGGGATTAGCTGGATTGCAATGTATCTTTGGTTCTTTGGTTCCCAAGATTCTGAGATAGGTGATTCAGAAGAATCCAGAAGTTGCTCTCCTCTTCCATGTTTTTTCCTAGGGGGATCCTGCCAATCCTGCTGCTCCCTGAACTGGGGCTTCTAGAGCCCATTGAGTTTGCAGGTAACTAGGATCCAGAGTTATTTCCAGGAGAAGAGTGACCCATGCTCTCTGCCCCAGGTGTCCCTCTGAAACCCTCACCAGTCCCTACATGTAGGACATGTAGGCCTACATGTCCTCTGAAGGGGTCTTCCTCTTGCTTGACTGAGGGTATAACCTCAGACTTCATTCTCCTTCTCAAGATCTGGCATGGAGGGTTCCTGGCAGAATCTGTTGCTCAGGGTCCTGTGAGGAAGAGATCAGAAGTCGGGGAAGGGAGTGATGTCTGAGTTTTCTCCCTTTCTCTGTCCCATCTTGGAATTTAGCAATGAAGCAAGGTTACTCATCATGGCATTAGAAGGAAATGGGAAAGCACTGAGTTCTACCAAAGCTGCCTTGTGTCCCCTCTCTTCAAATGTCACAGTGTGGTGGGGTAGGCCAATGGCATAGCTGAGTAAGATGCAGGAGCTGAAGGCAAAGGTCTCCTGTTGAAACTGGCAAAGTGCCATTGGTCAGCACTTTCTGACCATGTTGGAGAGTTGAGACAAGGTTGGCCCTGGAGACAAAAAGAAGGGTCAGAGCAGATATCCAGGGGCTTCTGGCAAGGGGAAGATTTAAGGATGGGGGCTCTAGAACTGCCCAGAAGATGAGCACATGTCTCACAGTGGGCACGTCCATCTACCTAGAGCTATACCAGAAGGAACTGGCCAAAACAGAGAACAGGAAAACAGTGGGAGGTTGGAAGTGAGGGTCAGCTAATGGAGAAGGATGGGTGTGGGAACTGCTAGGATCAGCAAAAGAAGCTTATTGTGTAGGGTGAAGAATAAGAGAGAGAAAGCTAAGATTTAAGACTAAAATTTTGAATGGCTGTGATCACTGTTCTCTTAGTCTATAAAAGGAAGGGTCAGAGGCTGGGCATTTGTCTTTCCATGTACTCAGTTACATTTTTTCAGTGGCATAAGTAAGACAAGCCCTTCCACATTCTGGAATGAAGCCCTTACCCTCTAAGAGTGGAGTGCTTAATGGTAGCTAAATCACCAAATCGTAATGGAGATTTTACACTCCATTGTCAATGTCTAAAGCAGCTGGCATCAGGATCAGGTCTCAGTCATCAAGTGGCAATCAGGAGAATGTCAGTAACTGGGGAGGGGGCTGGAAAGAACAAACAGGAAAGCCCAGCTCCCTTAGAGGTAAGTGGTGACTGGGAAAGTCACCAGAACTTGGAACTAAATAGTCTAGTACTGTACCAGGTGGCACTTAGCAAGAAGAGCCAGCTCAACACCTGAGTTTTCTGGAGGTGCCTCAGCTAGTGGAGGTGATGCGGAGGGCAGCACAGAAGCCTGGTGGCTAACACCAAGCACCTCCCAGACCACACCAACAGAGGAGATTCAGGAAAATCTGTGGAATTTTGAACCCAGTCCTGGGGTAATGACTCACAGATGAGGCCAGCAAACAGGGGGAATCAACACTAAGCCCCATTGGACTGGATTCCAAAGGTGCTTAAGGACTTCCTGGCTTGCTTTGGAACTGGGGCAGAGCCAGGCCCACAGGTGGGAGTAGCATCAGCCCCAGCTGTGTGTCCCTCTGACCTCTGTTCCTGTCTGCCAGGGAATTGACCACATATCTGTCAACTGCTGTTTGCCAGGAGATTGAATTCAGCTGATAGTTCAACTGGGTATGCTTGTCCTCACACCCAGTTACAGAGCTAAAAGAGACCACCTCTGCCCTGTAAGAGGTAAAGGCTTGTGGTGAGCTGGCCTTCTACATAGTCAAATTGCAGTGTAAAGGGATAAGGGTCTTATAGTGCATTTGGATAAAGGGCTCAGGTGGCACACAGAGGAGTCTGCCATAGAGAAGCCACCTGTTATAACTTGGACCTAGAATGTCACCAAAAAAACTTATCCATGCGACAACATTCAGAAGTGGAATGACTGTTATCTCATCAGTGGATTAATCCATTTGATGTAATAATTTGAATGGACTTACTGAGAGATGGTGAAAACAATAGGCAGGCGGGGCATGGCTGGGTGAAGTAGGCCACTGGGGATGTGGTCTTGGGGAGCATATCTGTTCCTGTTCCCCTTCTCTTTCCTGGCTGCTCTGAACTGAGAAGCCTTCCTCTGCCATGCCCTTCCACCATGATTTTTTGCCTCACCTCAGGCCCAGAGCAATGGAGTCAGGTGACCATGGACCGAGACCTCTGAAACCATGTACCAAAATAAATCTTTCCTCCTCTGAGTTGTTCTTTTTGGTCATGGTAACAAAATGTTAACCAACACAGCAGCACCCAACCATTATTCACTGAGTAAATTGGCAATCACTTTAGTTTTGGTTCTTTTTTTTTTTTTTTTTGTATGAAGAAAGATGGATCAGGAAAGTCATCAAAGGGAAACTAAAATTTGATAATTTGATTCTGGTCTTGAATGATGAGTAGGTAAAGAAGTGAATTTCAGAAGAAACTTGACAAGGAACATCATGGAAACTCGAATGAACACAGTGGACTGGGAACAGATGAGTTGTTTGGTACAACTAGAAGATGAGGCTAGAGAGAGTGGGTCAAGTCATATTGAGCAAAGGATCATGAAGACAGGATCCATCAGCATGTGCTGAGTAATAAACAACCATAGGACCTAAACACATAAAAAAAAAATAAACATTGCTTTCTGTCACATGTATTTGCTTGTGGCTGGGACAGCTCTGTAATGAGTGATGAGCAGACAGATCCCACCTGAAGTGCGATCAAGTTCAGATCTAAACTACACAGACCTGTAGTGGTATAGGGGTCCATGCTGTAGTGTACTGTGATTTTCTCAAGAAGAAGGTAGCAAGCTCTCAGGGGAGCAAGTAGAAACATACAATGCTCCCCAAACCCTGGGCTCAGAACTGAAACACTGTCACTTCTTCCAAAGCAGGTCATGTGGCTATGCTAAAAACCAATTGGAAAAATGGTTTTGCCCATAGGACATGGTAGAGGGAATGAGCTAATAGTGTTTTACAACTCTCTAATCTGAAATAAATACTATACAATTTTGTTTTGATTCTGAAAAAAATGGGGAGTTGTTGCTGGTTCATCTTTCTGGGTGGGGCAGTTTTATTTTAACTGGCATGTCCAGGAACACCTGCCACATGCAAAGAAAATACTTTATTCATACGTGAATGTGGCTAAAATGCCTATTTGCTTATATATAGGAGTTTCTAGAGGGCAGGGATTGTGATTTATTTCTCTCTGTAGCCTTAACCCAATGCACAGAGTAAATGCTTGAAACATTCATTGAATGGGGAATTGGCCTCATGATGTCCTCTATGTATGATTAAAATTGAATGAGAAATGGACATTTGTCCCATCCAGCACAACCAAACTCTCAGGTCCAGCGAGGGGCGAAGGAGGATTGGAAAATAAAGATTCAAAGACACAGAACTTGAAGATTAAGCTGGGATCAGGTGGAGCTTTGCTTTCTGAAGGAGATGCAGATCTAAAGAGTTACGCCAGCAATCTTTATTTATATATGTCTCATTATCAGGTTAAAGACTATGCAACCATTATTCTTTGTATTCAGGAAAGTTACAGAAACTAGGACATCCTATGTAGGTTTTCCGTAGTTGTAATCCACAGTTGCAAAGTGCAATGTTAGAAGCTTTGTGTAACTCCTAAGAAAGTCCATTGTTTAAAGTTACTGTAAAGCAGGCAGAAACTAAAGAAGCGGAGCTGGTGAAACATTGTGGTTGTCTAGCATAAGAATTTTTTCCTTCCGAAGAGCTGTGTACCTGAGATCAAGGTCGGAGCTGATAGGACTCTTGCACAGAGCCTCCTCATGCAGGGCATTGCTACAGTAGCTAAGCATCTTATGCCCTTGCACAGAAACATTCCCAGGCACCAGGCATGCCACAGCCATGAGGGCATCTGAGACCCCCAATCTCAGTCACTGCTCTCCTATCCCCTGTCACCACTCTCCACAGATATTTCTCTGCTTCCAAGAACAGTTCCAGGAGAGTGTGGTGTCGTGAATGATGAGCAGGCATGACAAACTTGGGGTGGGAATGAAAGTGCTAAGCATGCAAAACAACAGTAGTAGGAAGCAGATGATGGCCCAAACCACAGCTGCCTTAGTCAAGCAACTACTTGGTAGTCAGAGTCAAGAAGGACTTAGAATAATGGAGCTTCTTTTCTCTTTCAGGTAACTGTCAATTTGGATATATAAATATAAATGTATTTATTATAAATAAATGTATATATATATATCTGACATATGTATGTGTATATGTACATACATATTTATAAATACATCTAATGATAATTGCAAACAAATATTGAGTGCCTATTATGTATCTGATGCATCTTAATATGTTTAATATATTGTTTCCTGTAATTGAATCCTCCCTGGGAACACAGTTATTCATGGTACACAGCTTTGAGGAAAACAATAGTCTATTTCCATTCTACTAAAGTTGCATCTTCACATGCTAGTTCAGTGGCAAACAAAGACAGAAAAGGCTAAAGCAATGTATATACAAGTGAGTAGTACTCACAGCTGATGAAGTCAGTAGAACTGAGCAATTGTGGATGAAAGACTGAGCATACACTGTGAATTATTCAGGTTTCAAACAAAATCATGATCAGGACAGTTGACAACAAAGAATAAGAATAAAGATTAAAGGAACAAGAATACTGATCCTCTTAGCCACTTTTGGTTCTGAATTCCACACACATTCTGGTCGGGGGGGGGACTTACACCCCAGATCCTCCAGGGCAGGGGTGTCCTTGTTAATTTCTGATGCTCCAGAGCACAGCATGGTGTGCATGGCATATGGTGAAACCCAGTGTACTTCAGAGATCTGAACTTGGGTGAAAAGAGACTTGAGAAAATTCAGAGCCTCTCAACCAAGTGTCTGCCTCTTCCTGTTCCTCTCTGATAGACTTCTCAGGGGGAATTACCATCATCCCAAGGAAGCTTAGGGTAAGTACCTGCCCTTTGGTTCTGTCTTCCAATATCAGAATGTGACCTCTTCTCCAGCCTTGTGCCTGCCCCTTACATCTGGTCCAATATCCTGGGTCTATAGGAGACAACCAGCTGGCAAGAGGTCATTGGGTATGCACAGAGCATACCCAATGGTATGTTGTGCTGCTCCACAGGGCAGCACAACAGGGGACAAGACCTGAAAGATGGGCAGAGTCTGCTCCACATTTTGGGTGAATCATGTGCCATTCCTGACTTTCAGTCACCTCATTTCTGTAACTGGATCAGAGTCCCTGCCCTCCCTAATTCATAGGGTTAGTTGTAGTATTACAGAGAGAGGAGATATCAGCAAGATGGAGCAATGCATCAAATAAATGCTACAGGTAGATCAGTTCCCTCTGAGAGAAATCTAGAATTGTACATGGGAATAGGAAGGACTCTGAAAGGTCAGCTAGTCCAGAGGGTCTCAAGCTGCTTCCAGGGACTGCCCTGGGACCTGGGAGTTAGCTGCCCTTGGGATGGGGTGGAACATGCTGAATCCCTGACTCCAACTTCAGTTAGGGCAAAGGCTGTGCTTTGCTTGTGAGTTGGAATTTTAGTATTAATTGACATCTCTACCCCCCAAATGAGGTACATGTGGTAGAAGGTAAAGTTTGAAAATCACTGAACTAGTCCAAAACTCCCATTTTGTAGATGAGGAAAATTGAGGGTAAAAAGGGTCAAGAAATGACTCCTGGGGTGCTTGTGAGCCAATCAGTGGGCTTTGACAAAAGACTGGGTTTCATATTATTGAAGACACATTCTCATGCTCATTTTCTTCTTCAGATCAATGGAGGTGTCCCCCTCCTTCCTCTTAGAGGAGTCAGGCTCCTGCCAACAAGAAAGACAAAGGATCAAAGTGGAAAAACAAATGCTAATGCTCCCAACTCTGCTGCCCACCTACTGGGCCCAAGAGGTTCAAAGCTTCCAGACCAGGAAAGAAAAACCCAGCCCCCTCCCATCACCTGGGCTCCTGCTGCTTCTCCAACCCCATCCCCCCACATCCTCCAGGTCCTCCTGCCACCTAGCTTTCCAGACCCATTCTGGTCTCCTGACATGCTTGGACCACAGAGGCTCCCAGTAGGATCTGACCCCGAAATAGCCCCCTTACCATGGGACTGTGTGAGCTTGGGGTTGTGGGGTTAACTGCGGTGGACTAACTCTTCCATCTGTTCAAAATATGTTTACGAGGTGAAAGCAGAGAAAGGGATTGGAAAGTACACACACTTCAAACTGCTGAAGAATTTTGCGAAGTGTTCTGTGTGCTTTTAGGCAAACCACTCCAGTTTTCTGGGTCTCAGCTTTCCACTTTTAGAAATGAGCAGCTGGAGGAGTTATTTCCAAGGTCCTTATCGGCTGACAAATGTAGCTCCGCCTTGTTCTTTTCTATTCTCTGAAGGCATTCTTTGAAGAGAGTTTTCCCATGAGGAGAGCGCTTCAGAGGGGAAAATATGTCAGGTATGTGTTCCCCGTGGTTATCTTAGGACAGTTTGGAGCACAAGAAATTGTAAACGATGGACAGGCAGGGCAGAGTCACGCAGAGTCTGCAGTGGGGACTGGGGACTGCATTTGAAGGACTGCATGAAAAGGACCACTATGCAGGGAGCCCCTCAGGGAAGCCATGGAGGCACAATGACGGCTTGATCTACTACCTGGTGCCCAGCCACTGCTCTCCAGTGATATTTGAGTAGGGCTGCATCCTAAGATTAAGTAGCAATAAGTGCAAAGTGGAAATTAGTGAGAGGCCACCATCTGTGACTTTCGCTTTTGTAATTTCTGCTTCGAACATTCTTTTTTCATGCTAATAAAAATGCAAGTGAGTAAGTCACTTTTATGAAGTTATTTATAAAAATCTCTTTCAGGCAGGGTTGATGTACAGTGGGTTCACACACAGGTAGACCTGAGTAGTCAGTCCTGTGCAACTCTAGATTGTTCTGTATTTTGAATATCACCTGAACCCCAGGACATTTTGCCTTGGGGGTGTTGGAGTAGAGCAGTGGAAACACAAAAATCCTCAGGAAAACTTTTCACCAAAATTCACGGAAGACATACTATGTGCCATACCCTTAGACATGGCTGTAGTCCCATAGCCTCAGGACTGCTAGGGTGGTATTGTCAGAAAGGAGCCAGGGTCCAGTATTAACCAACTCTGTAAAGCAGTCAGTGAGGAAGAAAGGCTGGAGAACTAACCCAGACCAAATCTAGAGTTCCTTAGGCTGGACACCTGCCCCTGCCTATTACCTTCTGCAGAAGCTCACATGGGCTCTATTCTACCAAATTGCTTGCAATTCAGTGACAGGGAAGAGAATTGCCCCAGCAGGGAGTCAAGGGCCCAGAATTCCCCTCTTTGAAGTTTTTGTTTTCAGATCCTTAGACTTGACATTGCTCTTTTTTTTTTTTTTTTTTTTTTTCTTCTTTTGCTATTTGTACACCAGTCATCACAATCTCTGTAACACTTTACAGTATTTATCTATTTAAAATGTTGTCTTCCCCAGCCAGACCTGGATTTCCTCTAAGAATGGACCTAGTCCAATTCCTCTTTGCTCTCCCAGTGCCTAAGAGTGCCTGGTACATAACAGGACTTTATGTATCCTTGGTAAATGAAAAGTTGAATGACTCAATAAATAAAAATGAATAAATAAACAAATCAGTTCCTAGTCTTCTGCTCCCTGAAGGCATCCCTAAGTTCTGTCATCTACCTAGCTCCTCATGGCATGTGTATTCCAGACGCCGGCTGTAAGTGTTAATTCATTAGAATTAGGATCAGCTAGAGTGTCAGAAAACCCTGAAATAGCAGTGGCTTAATCAGGATAGAAGTTTCTTCCTCATGTGAATTTTTGGAAGGAAGACCCAGGTTTGGGGTGATGTCCCATGGTGTGTTTCTCTCTTGCTGTGCATGACCTCTGCTGCCAAGGTTGCTTTATAGCCCCAGAGGATTACTCCAGCTCCAGCCATTACATCAGTATTTTATCCTGCAAGAAGGAAGAAAGATGACAGAGAGAACATTACTTCCCTTTAAGAATGCTGCTTAAAAATCTCACACTCCATTTGAAGGTAAATGCTATCAATTGGAGCTGTGTCATCGCCACACCTTGCTGCAAAGAGGTTGGGAAATGCAGTGTTTGTTCTTAGTTGTCCCCAAAATGTGGGAGTTGTATGATTAGAGGAATACAGTGAGTGAGGAACAACACATGATATCTTCTGTAGGAGCCACTGAAGGTTTTTTGTTTGTTTTTGGTAAAGGAATATTGACTGGAGTGAATCTGTAATTGAGAAAGATCAGTATGGTGTCTGGAAAGAAGGGATTCTAGAAAGAAGAGAGTGAAGGCAAGGAGACCAGTAGGAAGCCATTTTACAACTCGACATGATGAGAAGCACATGGAATAGGACAGTAGCAGAAGGGACAGGAAGGAGCACATGGGTTAGTAAAGCAGCAGATGAGGGAGGAGAAAGTCTAGATTGAGTCCCCTTCCCTGACTAGGGCCCTTGAATAAGACTGTATTTGACTGATTTGGGGAAATCCAGGAAGACTCCAGTGTCTGAGGTAGAGGTGAATACCAAGAACCCTGATTTAGATTTGGGACCCTTGATGAGCTGGGCACCCCCAAAAGGAAACCTTAGGATCCCCAGAGCAGTGAGAGGGAATGAGCATTTGGTCCAGTTGGAAGGAGCCAAGTGTAGTAAGAAGTGCATTTGGGGTGTGGAGTCAGATCCCTATCCCTATTCCCTGCCTGGTACCTTGGTCACTACCCTGTGGGTGGAATCATGGTTGTCTTACAGGGCCACCAACCAATTCTCCAAAGTTTCAGGACAGAAGTCATTTCAAATTCCTGATTAAAAGGAGTAGATCAGTGTGTGCCTGGAGTCCTGCTGCTACTGGAGAAGGGGAGGGCCAGGGGTTTACAAATCCCTTAAGGCAGCATCCTGATTTAAGGGGAGGTGCTGGGGAGTCTGGGGAGGGGCAGCCACGTGCCAGCTGGCTGTGCCAAGGGAAGGAGCTGCATGCCTGGGGTTCTGCCATGTGTTTGTTTATTTGGTTTGGCTGATGTGAAACATACACACACAGACGTACAGCCTCAGGGCCTGTGTGCAGAACCCACATTCAATCCTCAACTAAAATCAGAAACAGTTCAGAAAAAAGAAGAATGTCAAAGTAGCAGGATACAATCAGGTAGCAGATTTCCTTCTTCATTCATTTATTTATTCATTCGCATTTAGCAAATGAATGTCAGGCGTTCTGCAAGGCACTAGGCCTAGAAAGTGAATTTAACACAGTCCCCTAAAGGCCCAAAGACAGAGCAGGGGACAGAGGCCAGGAAAGAGGTCATTTCATTACAAAGCGAGCATGCAGGATACAAATCACAGCACATCTCTGGTCTGGTCATTTCTGGTCTTAAAATCATACAGGCGATTCTCTCATCTCTAACCAGACTGAAAATTGCACTCACCAAACCCCACCCATGCTCCATGTTCAGGGGGTTCACACTCTGGCACTTTCCACCTCTGCACACCCTGTTTCCCTTCTGTTTTTCACCACTTCCTGCTCAGCTTTGAAGGTCCAATGGAACCTTCTCCTGGTGACCATCCTCTGCATCCTGCCTGCATTTCCAATAACCTTTATTGCTGGCACTGCTCATCTGCTATTTTCATAGTTCACCTGCACATTTCCCCTGTGACCTGTGAGCAACTTGAGCAGAGAAGGATCTTGTCCACATCTTTATCCTGGCAGCTAATCAATACCTGGCACAGAAACACTCTTAATAAATGCCTGACTAAATGAATGGACATAATTTAGTAGCGTTACAGATAGCCTCAATGTGCTGCAATTAAAATGCACTGGGACTCTGAAACTGAACTCCACTGACATTCAATCCTGAGCTCTGTTGCCTCCAACCAGCCCCTTCTCTCCTCCAGCCAGCCCCTTCTCTCCTCCAGCCAGCCCCTTCTCTCCTCCAGCTGGCCCCTTCTCTCCTCCAGCCGGCCCCTTCTCTCCAAGCTTGTTCTTTGGTATAACCTGTTAACACTCAGTAAGAATGACTAATGCAACAATGCTTCCTTGTTTGTGTGTTCATCTTCTTTCTTTAATGTACATGGAATACTTATTGCTGTTATTATTATCATCACAAGAAGAAGACAAGACACTGCTCTAATGAGTGGGGCACAATCTAGTAGGCAGGAGGATAGCTGAGTTCAGATTCTTGAGAGAGGCCCCTCATGGGTGTCCTGAATTGCCTGTCACTATTCATTCAAGCTTTCCTGACTGCTCCTACTCTGGCCCTCTCCCTTGAACACTGCTCCTGGTGAGCAGCATTGCAAAGTGCTAGAAGAATGGACTGTGGTTCACAGCTACACAGTTCAACTCCTGCTTTGTTGGACTCCTGTGTCCTCAGATCTCTTAGCTGGCTCCTTCTTTCTCTCTCTTGGTTGGAACCATTCTGGACTTTGGTGAAATGCCATACCGCAGACATGGGATCTGTTTTCCTGAGAGGACTTCTCCTCAGACGGAGGCAACAAAGAATGTTGGTGTGGGGTCCACACTTTAGAGGGCTCCACTCTGGCCCACCCATGCCACCCACCTTAAAGTAATGAATTTGAGGGATAAAGGGGATGTATCAACCTAGTGTCCCCATCCTCTCCTTGCAGACCATGTGATGGGCATGTAGGCACCACAATTCCCAGCCTCTGTAACCTTGAGTCTGCTTTAAGAGCCTGCAGTGACCTGCACTCCCTGAAGGCAGCCCCTGGATCAGTGTGACCAAGGGGTGACTGTGAGGATTGTGAACAGAGCTTGGTTCCCACAGGTAGAAACATGAGACTACTCATGGTTTAGGCTAATTTGTGGGAGAGGCCATAGGCTGGGGACCAGAGACGGGCTCTATTCTGGCCACCCTACCTGAATTGGCATAGCACGAAGTCCTGAGAGTTCTAAATTCTAATGTGGCCTTTCAGTTCACAACAAAGTGTGTTTGACAAGATAGAAGAGTAGAAACATTCTATTTCTCAGTTTGTTTTCCTTATGTGTAACTTCTAAATATTTAGCTTTATGGTATGTGGGTCTCTGTATTAGTCAGCTTGCTTAGCCTTTGGGCTGCTGTAGCAGAATACCTTAGACTGAGTAATATATAAACAACTGAAGTATGTCGCGCACAGTTGTGGAAGCTGGGGAGTTGATTTGTTTTCTAGTGAGGGCTCTTGCCAACCTGCAGATGGCCACTTTCTTGCTGTGTTCTCACAAGGCTTACACATCTTTTCTTATATGAACATGAATCTCATCATGATCAAATGGTCTCCCAAGGACCCCACCTCCAAATATCATCACAATGGGGGTTATGGCTTCCACAGTCTGTCCTTAGAAGCTTCCCTCTGTACCCTTTGTTGCTCTAGGGTATACAAATGTTGAGGGTAGGGTCTGAGGTGATGAACTCTGGAAGCACAGAAGGGTAGTTAGCTTGCTATGGAGTGCTCCATGGTCAGTGAGAAAAGGGAATCAGAGGGAAACAAAAAATCCCCCTCTCCTTCATGGATTGAACCTAGAAGTGGTTTCTCCTTCATGGACTGAACCTAGAAGTGGTTTCTTCTTCCAAATGATCCAGCAGAATTCCAGGTGCTGAAGCTCAGCTCCTGAGCAAGCTGCCACATCTCCAGAAGGTTCAGATGTGGTGGCAGCCAAGTGTTATACAGGATGTGGCATCTCTCCTCACCTTGCTCCCATTTTAACTCATCCTCAATGCCCACTGGGTTTCCCCTTAAGGCCCTGGTTTTGCTTCTCTTAAATGTCAGCATTTTAATGCCGGCCTTGGGCTCTGCTCTATAGGGGACTCAGAATGACACTCCTATCAATTACTATGATTTTCAGGCAGGTTACTTGTCTTCCTTGTGCCTCAGTTTTCTCCTCTGTAAAATGAGAATAAATTATAGTAGCTCCCATATAGAGTTCTTGTGAAAACTAAATGTGTTAATATATGTCAGTTTATTGCCCCAAACTTAGCTTTTATTACTGCTGTTTCTTGGGGCACTGCATTTGTCTGCTTGGGCTGCCAAACAAAATACCACAGACTGAGTGGCTCCAACAATGGAAATTTATTTTCTCATAATTATGGAGACCAGAAGTCCAAGTTCAAGGTGCCAGCAGGTTTGGTATCTTCTGGGGCTTCTCCTTGGCCTGCAAATGGCTGTCTTCTTGGTGTGCCCTCACATGATCTTTTCTCTTTGTGTACTTATCCCTCAATTTTGTCTTTTTTTTTTTTTTTGAACCAGATCCCTAGCCCTATTTTGTATTTTATTTAGAGACAGGGTCTCACTGAGTTGCTAAGGGCCTCGCTAAGTTGCTGAGGCTGGCTTTGAACTCACGATCCTCCTGACTCAACCTCCCAAGTCGCTTGGATTACAGGCATGCGCCACCATGCCCAGCCTCAATTTTGTCTTATAAGGACACCTGTCAGAGTGGATTAGAACCCCTCCTGATGACCTCATTTTAACTTAATCACCCCTCTAAGGATCCTGCCTCCAAGTATGGTCACATTCTGAGGTATTCTATGTCAGGGCTTCAGCAGAAGAATTTTGGAGAAACACAATTTGGCCCATAGCAGACCCTCTCAAGTGCTACTGCTATGTAGGTTGATCAATTTACCCAGCTTTTCCTGGGATTTTCTTGGTTTCAGAACAGAGAGTCTTGCATCCCAAGAAATTCTCTAGTCCTCAGGAAGCCAGGAAGATTGCTCACCCTAGTTCTTCCTGAACCCTTACCTGAGCCACAATATCTAAGGACAAGAAGAACTAAATGAACCCAACAAAGAAGGTCTTCAACTTAGAATAGTTCAACTTAATGAGTTTTTGACTTTATGATGGTACAAAAGCAATACACATTCAGTAGACATCGTACTTCACATTTTGCACTTTGCTTTTTTCCGTGGTTAGCAGTATGCATGACACTCTCTTTCAATGCTGGGTAGGGTAGTGAGTCACAGCTCCCAGTCAGCCCTGTGACCATGAGCAAAATAAAATAAAAAATAAATAGTGATACTCTAGTGCATTGTGTTGCTAAGCTGGGATGCTTGGTGTGAGGTGTATCAAATGCATGTTTGACTTAGAATATTTTAAACTTCCAATAAGATTATTTGGACCTAACCCCATGGTAAGGCAAGGAACATCTGTAGGTACCACTGCATACTTCCTCGAGAATTTTGACATGTATGAACTGTCTATGTTCTTGCTTCAGCCTTGTGAGGTAGATGGTGTAGGAAATAATATTCCAGTTATGAAAAGTGGGAAACAAGTGTTGAAAGATTCATCTTTGCTTGGTGACCCACCCTATTCATCTTTCTCCTGGTTCTTTCATTACTAGGTGTTTCTAGACCAACCTGAGGCAACCATGGCGTATGCTTCCATCCACGCTGTCCAAGGGCCCAGGCAAAAGGTAAGCAACCAGGATGAATTCGTCAAGGAGTCCTATATTTCTCTATATTGATGTGAATCAAAGAAATTAAACAGACAGTCATGCCTGCACTAACTGGGTGGAGGAGATGGGAGGGCCACAGGCTGGGCCTGAGCACATGCCTCTGGCTGGAAACAGGCAGAGCAGGAGGAAAGCAGGGAGAGATGCAGGCGGTGTTTGATGATCTGCTCTGAAAGGCAAGGAGGGAAGTCATTGATTAGTGAGCTTTGTTTGATCTGCTCAAGGATCAAAGGGACAAATACTATGTGCAAAGATGAAAGTTGACCTGGAAACCCTGTGTCCCGGCCTGCTGGGATGCCAGGCTGCCCTGGGCCCATGGGTCAGGATGGAGGACTCTCAAAGGAACTGTGGGCAAGACTGCAAGCCCTTCACTTCCTTAACCTGACCTCTGACCCCTCTCCTGACATTGCCTTTAAGAAGAGATTTCTCTCATCCCTTGGGCCCTTTCTGGGTTTGGGGAACTCAAGGTTATAAGGGGACCTAGGGATCAAGCATTACCTCTGGCCTTTAAGAACATAGACAAATCATCAGATAATAACAGGGTAACTGCTATGATTAGGCTGAGCTTGAAGGTCTGAAGGTACCACTGTGAAACTCCTAAATTTAATCTGTGAGAGGGCACACGGGAGGTACCCCAATTTATGCCTCAAAGATAAATTATAGAAGGATGAGGTTTTTGGTTTCCTTTTGGGAAGAAGGAGAGGAGAATCACATGCACAAAGCCAAAGAGGTGATAGACACCATGATACACTAGGGTTGGGTCAATATTAACTGAATTTTAATCTGGGCTAGAGCCTGTGTCATCTCATCACCTCCTAATGACATCCAACCAATGAACAATCCCTGGGGATTCATCCATTTCATAATGGAATGAGAAACATGAGCCTCACAATGTTTGAGTACCTTGCCCAAAGTCACACAGATGGCATATGGCAGAGTCAGAATGTGAACTCAGATCTGCTTACTTGAAAACCTGGATTCTTGCCAATAGAGGTGTGTCCATGTTCCTGAAAGTTACCTCTGGCCCCTGGGGTTTACTGGAAAGACAGGAAGTAGATGCAGAGAGATTAGCTAGCACTCTATTACAATAGGTTTAGGTGGCTGGCATCATCTCCCAACCCACAGGATCAGCTGTGTAAAAATGAAATTTATTTTTCATGAACTTCAACAGTCCGTTGTTGACAGAAATGTAATCTTGGTTCATGGCTTCCTTCCTCTTTTCCTTCTCCCCATGTTAGCATCTGAAATCTGCATGAGAAAGAGCTATGTAGTATCAGACTATGGGGTGGGAATGGGATGAGAACAGGGGGAAGGTGGCAGTGACTATCATCAAGTCATACTTTGACATCAGATTCCCAGCCTCTGGCCATTGGTTCACACCAATGTCATCTTGTGACCTTTTACTTTCCAGACAGTAGACTCTAAAGCCTAATTTTACAGCAAACTCAATGTATCTGAGTTAAGTTCTGGGCCTACTTATTCCAAATCACTATACCTAATCTTTCTGTTCTTTGCTTGGTAGATATCAGGAGGAGTCTGGGACATTGTCATTTCCAGGCTGAAGACAGGAAGTGGAGCACAGGCCTCCTTGGTCCCAGATTCCAGAACCAGAGGGGAAAACTCTCATCCCGCCCCATCCCCAGGTTCACCCTAGGCAAGTAGGGCACAGACTCCTCTCATAGACACCCTTTAGTAACTTCCTTTCTGACTCTCTGCCAATTCTCCCAGATCTGTTGAATTCTATATTTTTAGTAAGTATTCTTTCCAATCTATTGTTTAATCTGGAACTTTGTTAAACCAATGATTAGCTTACTTGCTTCTTTTTGTATTTCTGCTATTGCTATCTTTCTACTAGCATCCTGGTACTAGAGATACAGTAACAAGTTAGTCAAAGCCTATGAACTCATGTTGGATAGATATAGATAATAAATTAGTACACAATATGTTTGTTTTAGTCAGTTTTTGTATCATTGGTACCAAAATACCGGACAAGAAAACTTAGAGGTGAGAAAAGTCTATTTGGGGCTCACAATTTCAGAGATCTCAATCTATGGTAGACCAAGTCCATTGCTCTAGACCCAAGATGAAGCAGGACATAATGGCCTAAGCGCATGGTGGAAGTGCACCACTCTGTTCATGACTGGCCAGGAAACAGCAAGAGGGAGGAAGGGGCCATAGGAAAGATGCACCCTTCCAGGGTACAACCCCAGTAACCCACCTCCCCCAGGCAGGTCCCACCTGCCTACAGTGAATATCCAGGCAGTCCATTCAAACTAGGACTCACGATCCTAGGTCATAGATCTCACGATCCAATGATTTCACCTCCCAAAATTCCTGCATTACCAATACAGGAGCTTGGGGGGCCACATCATATCCAAACCATAAGATGTTCCCTGGAATAAATGCTATAAAGAAATGTCAGCAAGTAAAGGGGGCAGAGGCAGGTGTGAGACAGTGGCATAGTAGACAATGGCTGTAGAAAGCCTCTCAGTTAAAGGAGCACTGGGAGAGAACCAAATGGAGTGAAGGAATAGATCCCAGGCTTGCAGGAAGGGGGAGCATCAAGTACAAAGACCCTGAGGCAGGATCAGGCTTGGTGAGTTCAAGGAGCAGCAGGGAAAATAGTGGGACAGAAAAGGAAAGAATAAGTGGGGAGGAAGCAAGAGAGGAAGGCACAGAGGGAAGAGAGCAGCAGGCCAGGGAGGATGGAGGTCCAGCAGGCATAATAAAGACTTTGAATTTTTTAAATAAGATAGAAAGCCACTGCAAGATGTTAAGCAAAGAAATGTCATGATCAAGTTATTTTTCACAGGATTACCCTCATTACTGTGTGGAGGATAGACTATGGAGATCAAGAATGAAGTATGGTGGCCAATTTGGAGATGGTTGCAGATGGCCAGGATAGAGGTAACAGTGGCTCTTAGAGCATTAGCCATGAAGGTGGTAAGAGATGAGGAAACCAGGGACAAGTTTTTAATACATTTGCTGATGATTGGGTATACAGTGTGAGAAAAATACAGGAAGACATAGGAAAGTAGGCACATTGAGGAAAGATGCTGCTGTAGGTCAAGTTTGTTAGGAGACAGTTTCCGCCTCTATAGGACTCGAGGGTGGGGGGTTAATTGAGGAGCACTCTTAGGAACACCTGTGAGGGAGTAAAGGTAGCTGGGGAGAAGAAGTTCTACTGTGATGCAGCCATGACGGTCGTCTTAGCTGATTCCACAGAAATCTTGGGAACTGTCCAATTTGACAAAAGGACCAGATCTTCGGTACCCCCTCCTTAGCCTGTCATTAGAGGCATGCTGCCCACAAGGAGGAGGCATAGCCATGAGGCAGGTGGCTTCCTTCTGTGAGGGCAAGTCCTGGAGAGATGTTCCTCTGTGACTCATCAATTGCCAATATGTCCAGAAACCCTGATCCTGAGGGGGCACTGGGCGACCCATAACACTGTCCATTATAAGTGTCCACTCTAGTCTCTCCTCAGAGAAGAGTCAGGAGTACTGCTTAGACCAGATGATACCCGGAGTGGTTTTAAAGGCTCCTTTGCTACTTTTCTTGGTCATGTGATTTTGGGTCATGAATGAGAAGGTGTTTGAACAAAACTCAAACTCCAAAACCAAAAACTGCTCTAATTATGTTCACTGGTTAAATCTTAAACTAAATGGAATTCTGGAATTAATTGCCTTTTAAACTAAAGTGTTTTCGTTTTCCCAAATTGTAATAAATTCCTGATTTACATTTAGGCTTTATATTTTTAAAAATCTATTGATTCACAGCAAATGCCTATTTTCTGAGGCAAATTGATATTCCAGGTGGTTCAAATTTCTGGCAACTGAATATTCCTCAATGAACAGAAATCTAGTGTGCTGATATTTTTCATAACTCTTATTGGCAGGAAGTCTTTTCCTTGAACTAACATAAATTCTGTCTGGAACAATTTTAGACATTTCTTCTAGATTTTTCTACAGAGTTGAGGAATGACTGGCAACAGGATCTGGGTAACAGGTTATTCCTGCACTTAAACCCTATTTTTGAGGAAGATACTTACCCTTCAGAGGGGGAAATTTTGGACTTAGGGCCTGGAAACTGGCTGAATATATTATAAAGAGAATATGCTCAGTGAATGAGCAGGTATGTATGTATGTGTGGTTATTATATATTTGCATCTTTATAGTGTTTTGTTTTGTTTTGTTTTGTTTTGTTATTCTAGGATTTGAACCCATGGCACTCTACCACTGAGCTACATCCCTAACTTCTCCCTGTACCCCACTACCCCAACTTTTTAAAATTTTAAATTTTGAGATAGAGTCTTGCTAAATTGCCCAGCAGGGCCTGAAACCTGATATCCTCCTGCCTCAGCTTCCTGAGTCACTGGGATTATAGGTGGGCACCATTGCACCCAGCTTCTAGGCATGTTTTGATGGCTATCCTTCATTACTATTGGAAGAGTAGACTGGAGTCTAGGTGTGTAGGGTTGTATAAATGTGCGCATATATGTATGTAGGTGTGGCGAATTTGAGGGAGAATGAGTATATGAACAATTTTGTTTGTGTTTGTGAGAGAATTTGCATGTTTATAATGCACATACATCTGGAACAGTGATTCAGTTGTGTGTATTTGGGTCTATGAGTGTGTGCACACATGCATGTGAGAGCAAATGTGCAGATGTGTCAACAGTACTCCCCAGCTACATGAGGTAATCAGATCTCATGGTTCAATGGCAGAAATATCAATGCCAAGGTCAGGTTTCTTGCCTGCAGCAACTTCAGTGATCCTGCTCCAAATATTTTCCTTAGGGGCTCCTCTAGTTCTTCCCTCTCTTCCCACCAGGGGTCAAGGCCCAGAGGGGCTTCAGCAGCTTCTTGGCCTTTAGAGCTGCCGCTCTGATGTCCGCCCCAGGAGCCTTGACTGTGGCAGTCTTGTCATGTTGGACTCTCTGCTGTCACTGCCAAAGTGACAATTGATGATCAGAACTGGAGCTGCCCAGAAACCCAACTTCTGCACAGGGCCCTTTGATCTACCCAGCCTTGGAGTGGAGCAGAGCCCAGCACAGACGCCTTTGATGGGGCCTGGCCAATGAAGGGCCTGCAGGCTGCCCTTACCCAGTCCCTGCAGCCTTTGATGCCCACCCCGCCCTGCAAGGGTCAGCTACAGAAGCAGGCAAGTTGGGGAAGGAACCAGGCATGCTGCACCCTGTGCCTCAGCTTCAGTGGCAAAGCACCATCTGGGTGCTTGGCCTGGTGAAGACTGGATCTCAAGAATGCAGAAACCCATTCTCAGTAATATTGCTCTGTAACTACGTGCATATCAATGCATCTAGTATTTATGGAGCATTTTCAGAGTCAGCAAAGCAAAGCCATTGTATGCACAGCCTGTCAAGTCAGAATGTTTGGTTTAAATTTGGCCACTTCTTAGTTTTTCCAACTTGAATGAGTTAAGTAACTTGCATGAGCCCCTCTGTGTCTCCATGTTCTCATCTGTTATTATTATGAGGACTAAATTAGATGTTGCACATAAGGCACCAGATACATACTGAGCCCTCACAAATTTTATCTGTCATGACAGGGAGGCTGCTTGGTTCAGTGCTGAAGTCCCATCAGTTCTAAGTCCCATCAGGTTGGAGTTCTAATACCTCCGTTCAGCTTCCAGCTCCAGATCCTGGCCACAGTATTTTTTGGTTTTGTTTTTGTTTAATCTCGTAGGGTTGTTTTGAGGATTAAAGGAGCTAATGCATGTATAGTGGTTAGAATAGAACCTGGCATGGAATAATTGCTCCATAGAAGTTAGTTTTTTATTATGATAATGACATGGTATAAAAGCAAGTCTGGACACAGTGCTGAGTTTCTTTGCCTACCTCAGGAATAAGTTTTCAATATTTTTATTTATTTATTAATTTTTCTGAGAGATCACTTCTATGCCTATGATTTTTAATTGCTACTCTAACTCCCAAATTCTAGATTCAATCATGTCACTTCCCTGGCTTAAATTTCTTTAGTGTATAGCACTATGCAGAGAATATTTCATACCACTTAACATAGCATTCAAAATTCTCCACCTTTTGATCTCTGTTTATCTCATCAGTGTCATAATTCATAATCCCTCTCATCTCCACCTCCCTGTTCCCTAGACCTGCTGAATTATTTGCAGCCCATGGGGCCTCAGGTTCTTCTGCACCCTTATGGGCTTATCATTGCTGTCCCTTCTGAATGGAATGTCCCTGCATTGTGTGAACATTTTCTATTTCTTCAAACTCACATCTCAGATCCTTCCTTTTTAAAGCTTTTTTTGGCCATTTCCCCACACAGTAGAGTCAGCACTACTTCTTTCATGCTCTCCACTAAACTTGGTGTGTGTCTTGGCCCCACTGACATGGCAGGATACTTGTTGGTCTACTCCCCTTGTAGAATGTGAGCTCCTTGAGCAGGACCCAGCACTACCCCAAAGTGGAACCAGTACAGAGCACTAGACCCAATATGTGGCTGCCACATGGTTAATACTCAATAAACATCTGCCTAGAAAATTAATTTCTGTCGATCTCTCCCATCTCTCACATCCATCAGTCTCCTGGATATCTTCACCTGGGAGTTCCATGGCTCTTCAAGCTCAGCTAATTTATCATACCACCCTCCTTCAAGCTGTTCCTGTGTAATTCAATGAATGCCACCATCCATCCACCTAGTCTTCCAATACGGAAGCTGGAGACATCTCTGAAGCCCTTGCCCATCGTCACTCTATGCACATCCCAAACCATCATAAGGACTTTTTGATTTGACCTCTCAAATATTTTTTTGTTAGTTGCTTCCTATCCATTTGCATTGTCCCTTCACTGGGATGATGCATATGTTAATATTACCACATTCCTCCAGCTCTTGAAAAGTTTCCCATCATTTCCAGGATAGTATCGAAACTTCTTGGCAAGACTTGCAGGGCATTCTGGGATCTGACCCTGGCTTCTCCATTCTCCCTTCTCCTCATTGCACCCAGTATTCTTGCCATACCTGACAACTCATCCTTCCAGAATGTGCCAGCCTATAGCCACCACTGGCTCACTAGTGCTTGGAATGCTCTCCCTCACTTTCCTCATCCCCTAGATAATGCCTCTTGTCCTTTGCAACTCTGGCCAATGCCACTTTGTGACACCTTTCCAGAACTTCCTGGGCAACCTTACACCACCTCCTGCTGCCACCACACAGATTCAGTTATTCCATTGTGGGTAGTTTCACAGTGCTTAATTATCAGCTGGCTATGCTGGATTTATTTGTTCATTTTTTAAAAAATGTGTTTATCTCCCTGACTAGACTATGAAGACAAATATGTGAACTTAATAATACTGTCTAAACTCATGTTCTTCATCTATAAAATGGACATAGCCATAGCTGTACCTTCCTCAGAGATCATTGTAGGGGTAAAATGACAATATGGGAGAAGGGCCTGGGGTCATAAAAGGCATTCAGTAAAAAAGAGTATCACTGTGGTTCTTGCTGGCAGGAGTGATACCTGACAAGAGAAGTTTCCAGAGTTCAGAGTCCAAAGAGCACATGATTGCCCCACCTGCATTCTCAGCAACTTAATGGTGCTTTCAAGTTGACTTAGTGAAATGGAATCATCAGTTCCTTCAACTCACTGCTGCTGAGTGACTTTACATTGTTATCATACCTCTTTGTATCTCAGCTTCCTTGTTTGAAATATGGAGATGATAATACTATACTTATCTCACGAGGTTGTTCTAAGAGTAAAATAGTAGGATGCCTGTGGGTATTGGTGTTATTATTAATGACATGGAGTAGCTGGATCTATGCTTGGATGATGTTTCATAAATAAATATCTTAACAGGCTACTTCAAAAATACAAGTATTTATAGATATGGAACTTAGAGATTCAAACCCAAAGACAGCGATGATTGCAAATAGCTGTGGGTGATGGAATCCCAGCCCAGGATGGAGATCTCCCACACTGCTCATAGGCTTGAAAACAGATAGGTGGGATATGTGACCCATTGACTAGTTCGAACCTAGGGAAGGTTAGAAGACTTATGGTAATGCCCAAATGGTACTAGTTCCCTCCCCTGATCCTGTAATTAAGGATCAGGCCTTATTTACTTCCACTTTCCCATGAAAGACAGAGAACTCTGGTATCAGGGCTGTTCTCCAAAGCTCTTGTTGACTGCTAGCCTTGCTTCACCCAGCCAGTATCATGGTCAAATGCTGGCATGCAGCCATATTGCATCAGTCACTTTAACAGCTCTACCACTTGCTGGCTATGATCTGGAGGGTAATTAGCTTGGCCTGCTTCAAATCTCTGATTTCTTGCCTATAAGAAATAAGAGATAGCACTAGTGTCAAACTTGTAAGATTTCTGTGAGGATTACATTGGAAGCTGCATATGAAGATCAGTATTTGACATCTTTAATAAATACTTGTTCTTTTGATTATTTGCTTACAGGCTACCCCATCAACTCTTTTGTGAAGCCCTTGAAAAACCAACTGCTTCATATATCAAGATAGCTCTCCCCATCACATTAGTGGCTCTAGGGTGTCCTGAATTTTTTGTCAATGGCAGCACTATCACTAGACAGTGTCTCACAGAAAAACCATGCTCAGATTCCTCTTTTCCAAATGATCTTGACCAGCCTAGCCTTTCTTGTTCCCAGATCTTTGCTCATCCTATTCCTCCAACCCAGCAGTACCTCTTCACCCTATTCTGTCTTTCAAATGCCACCTCTTCTGTGAAGCTCCTGTTGATTTTTCTAATGACATGGAACCAATGTCTCTACCTACATCATTTTTGGAAGTGTAGCTCAACCCTACTTTCTACTCTGGCACTTTACATCTTTTGAACTTCAAGCTTGCTGAGAGAAAGTTTTGTTCTTACTCACTGCTATCTTTCTGGTACAGGTCCTAGGACATAGTAGGTTTTAATATGTAGCATTTTTCTCCATTATTTGCTCATCAAGCAGAATCTGTCCCTCTCCACCAAATTTCTTTACTTTGAGAAAGATAAATCTAGAGGGGTAAAACAGTCACCGAGCTGATGATGTCCCTTTGAAGTTTGGTCTCTCTTTGAGCAGAACTTGAAATAAGGACTTAGCTTCTGGAGTTATAGGAGATAAACCCAGTAAGCAGATCAGAGAGAGTCCATATAAGGATTTACTACCAAGTTGCTCTCCAGGTCTCATGGGCTCTATTCCACTGCAGGCTCCTGAGCAGCATTTAGAACACATACCTGCTCACCTGAAGGATAGGAGCCTGGAAAATTTGTCTCCTAGCTCCCATATCCCCTCAATTGGGGTTTGCTTCCTGGAGGTTGTTAGCTCTTCTGTACTTCTAAGCTCTATATATATGGGTGCAAAGACCAAGGAGCTGTAAGGTCCTTGGGTCCCAGAGTGAAAAGATGCACAGGACATGGTTGGTGTGACCTAGTCAGTCTGAGGTGAGGCTGCGTTTTCATGGAAGTGAGTTGTGGCAAAGGATAAGTAGTCAGCATGGATATGAATAATCAGGTTAGAAAAATGTGGGCTAATTCAAAGAAAAGGAAATGAAATGCTAACCTCCAGATAGCACTTCCTCACCTACACTTCTGGGGGAGGGGAAGGATCCCACAAGCAATTAATTGGGTGGCTCTTTTCCTGCTTTTGTCCTGCTTTGGGGCAGGCAAGATGGGGTCTATAAAAAAAAGTGAGACCGACTGCACTCCCATGGATACCAGCTCTGGGTCCCCTTCTCTCTGGAGAAGTCTATCTCTGTTCTGTCCCTTAAATAAAACTTGTTTTCTACGCTTGTCTTGACGTTACTCGGTGTTTAATATTTAACACCAGGAGAATGAGGACCTGATCCTGATTTCCAAGACCGGTAGGTATCAAAAGTGTTCACTGAATCATGGCTGAAGTCAAATGTGGGCTTAAAGGAGGTGACATTGGGCACTGGCTTAGGCCAACATTCCTAGAAAAAAACTTTATAAGAAAGTATATTGGTTTATCAGGAAGTATTCTGGAGAAAAATTAACCCTAAAGTAACTGTAGAATTGGACAGAGGCAGAAATTGAATGACAATGTACTAGCATGTCCTCCTTGGCAAGGAGAGAAAGAAAGGCTATTATTTTTTATCCTGTTTGATAAAAAAAAAAAAGCATGTTTGTGTTCGTTTTTGTTCATAGATTTAAAGCCCAAAATGGGCCAGTACTGTAAATAAAACATGCGATCTCATTTGAAAAATTTATTATAAGGAATTCTGTTTATGATTTCATGTTCTCCAGTAATAATTAATTGGAGGTCTTCTGTGGTCTCCACAGACTAACAATCATTCAGACTGTAGGAAAAGATGATCCAACCCAGTCTTTCCTCTGTCTCTCAGCAATGGCCAAAGGAACCACCTCTGGTTTTGCCTCCACTTAACCTACTTCATGGAAGTTATATTTATACCAAGACTTGCCTGTTACAGGGCTTGGGACATATTTATCAAGTCCATGTGTGATGCTGATGTCAGAGTGCCCCTTTGGAAATTTTTCAGATCAATGAATTCTACTCTTAAACAGACTTGAGATGTTTAGAGGTGTTCCTTACTTCACTTCTCAAGGGCTAAGAATGGAAGTTTATTCAACTATTTGATGTAGCAAAGGAAACAGGTGTATCTGCACACATCCATATCCACATGAAAAATGATAAAAAGAGTCATTAATACAAATTGTAATAACTTTTGCTTACTGTTTTTGAAGCCTTAGCTACAAAGTCAAGAAATTTTTATATGAACTTCTTCAGTCTTCACGACAGCTGTTTGAGTCAGTATAGGCTTGGTTATGCTGTAACAATCTCCAAATCTCAGTGGTTTACCATGACAAGGCTATTTTTCTGTCTTGCTGCCTGTCCATTTTGTAGTGGTGGGAGTTCTGTTCCACATTGTCCTCTCTCTGCTACCCATATCTGAAACATGCCCTATGTGGCAGAGGAAAAGAAAGCTCTAGGGAATATAGGATCACCAGTTTGTGATACACACCACTTCTGCTCACAATTCATTGGCCAAAACTCACTTCATGACCCTTCTGACTTACAAAGGGGTCGAAAAGAGTAATCCTACTATATTATCCCATAAAAGGGGTTGGTGTGGCAACTGGAAATATTTAGTGAACAGGATTTGTAACCACCCAGCAAACTGATTACACAAGTGCTTTTTAAAAAATGAATCACAGATTAGGAAACTGAGGAACGGGGAAGACATGTAACTTGCCTAGGATGCATCTAGCAAATGTGAGAGCCAAGATTCAGACTTAGAAAATTTTTTATCTCCCTGTCTCTGCCCCAAACATGTACACTCACCTGTGCGTGTGCTCATGTACATATGCTCACATCCTGAGGTGCTTGCTAAGGGGGCCAGAGGCTGTTGGGTGACTGTATCCTGTACAGGCATCCAGGAGAGGAAATGCAAAGCAGAGTGTAACCCAAAGTCCTTTGAGAGAACAGGTCAAATCAGGGCAAATATGTTTAGTCATTAAGTCTGAAAGGCAGGATGAAGGACAAAAAGGAAAAAAGAAACAAAGCAAAAAAACACTGAAAGCCAACGGTCAAGAATAGGACTAAGCAAGAGAGGAAAATGCTTGGCAGCAAAGAGGGACAAGTTGGGTGCTAGATACTGACCACAAAAGAGGCCTTTGTGATCTGGAGTGTGGGTGGCCTTGGCTGTTTAAAAGTCTAGGAAGGAAGCTGAACATGACATATATTCTCTCCCTGTTTTCACAGGAGTTGTGCATCCTTCCTTCCCAACTCAGAGGAGGTGGGAAAGAGACCAGAGTTGGAAGATGGAGTGTTCTTTGGGAGCCTGACTTGGCAGTGTGGCTGCTCAGGGAGGTTGTCTTTGGGGATAGCCCTTCATGTGAAACTGGTCTAAGTCTTTATCATAACAGATTTAGAGGGAGAAACATTTCCATGCTGCTTTAGACACCTTTTTCGTCCATGTGACTAAAATACCTGACAAGAACAACTTATAGGAAGAAAAGTTCATTGGGGGTTCATGGTGTGAGAGGTCTCGACCATAGAGATTGCTCTAGGCCCAAGTAAGGCAGTAGATTATGGGTTAAGGACCCAATCAAAGTAAAGCTGCTCAGCTTATGGCTGAGGGAAGAAGTCAAGAGCAAGAGAGAGGAAGAGGAAGGGGAAACAGGGAGAACAACCCTTTCAGGGCATGCTTCCAGTGACCCACCTCCTCCAGCTACATCCCACCTGCCTACAGTCTATTCAAACTGGGAGAGACTGATTGGGTTACAGCTCTCATAGCAGAATCATTTTACCTGAGTATTCCTGCATTAACAGGAGATTTGGGGGGACACCTCATATTCAAACTGTATTATGTGCCATGATTCCCTGTCTTTCTGACTTGATTTCACTGACTTCTCCTTCTTGCCGCTAGTCCAACGACCTTTTGAGTTGTGTCTAGCCCTATTCTTGCTGTCTGGGAATGATTAAAAGAGTTTAATGAAGGAACTACTCACAAAGGAGTGGGCAGGGTTAAGGCAACTGGCAAGGGCTGGTGAAGCACCCTCCGGGTGGCAATGGTGGGTCCTGTTGTTACTTCTGGGTCTGAAGGAACAAGGAGGGGAGAGAGTTACCAGACCTAGACAGAGCATTGCCTGTAGGAGAGCACCTCCTGATGGGGTGAGAACCATGGCAAGGAGGGAGCTGCCCTCTGATCTACTGATGTGGCCCCCATTGACTGAACTCAACCAGGAGCCAGAGAGCAAGGGAATCTGCATAATACATTTGTAAAGCCCTCTTTCCCAGAATAGAGAAGAACAGAGAGGGGAGCAAAAGTATTCAGCACATACACCATTCTGGGTTTCTGGTCTTGGCACTTCTGAGGAGTATCCTCTCTTCAGCTCACACCACCACCATCTCCTGTGGGTACCCACCGCAGTGACAGCAGACAGTGGGCCTCTGGCTGCTGCTCTAGGGTCTATTGCTAACTCACCTATTCAGTCATCTCTTCAAGAAAACTTTGAATTCTGATTGGAGTCAGGCCTTGTTTTAGACTCTTAGGATCCAGGATGAATAGAAGCAAGTGCCTGTCCTCACGGAGCTTACATTCTAATGAGGAAAACTGACAATACACAGATTTACAAGGAACTAT